>JAUPFT010000028.1:6995952-7308452 GCA_036936625.1 Parnassius smintheus behrii | reverse complement strand
GCATAATGTGGACTAATTTCAAGGAGACGGTCAGCAGAATTTTGAAATTTAGCAATTGAATTATTAATATATTCAGAAATAGATTCGTTAAAAATTGGAGAACCTAAAAGGTAAAGGGAATTACTGTTAACTATTTTAATATTTGGTGCCAAAGTATTAAATTTGTGTTTTACGTCATTTAAATTTAAGTTGCAGTTATTTATAAAAAGTTCGCATTTGCCAAAGTTAAGCACCAAACCAATGGCTTCAAATTTATTTTTGATTGAAAAAAGGTCAGAAAATACAGTTTCCATATCACCTCCTAAGGTTCCGTCATCCAGATACCAAATATTGAATTTAGAATTTAAACTTTTGATTATGGGATTTATAGCCAAACTAAAAATTGCTGGTCCAAGGGGATCACCTTGTTGACAACCTACTTCCGAGGATAATTCATTAGATCGATATAACAATTTTGTTGGGTCAGCGTAACTGAGAAGAAGATAATTGTATATTTCGGGTATATGTTGATTTATTTCAGTCAGTAGGGTCCCCCTATTTACCGAATTGAAAGCATTTTTGACATCAATTTTGAGCAACACGTCAGGATGTCCATATGTTAG
The DNA here is from genome assembly GCA_036936625.1 of Parnassius smintheus behrii. NCBI lineage: Eukaryota > Metazoa > Arthropoda > Insecta > Lepidoptera > Papilionidae > Parnassius > Parnassius smintheus. The sequence goes on along the minus strand of JAUPFT010000028.1, from coordinate 7,307,850 downwards.
GAAAGAACGTAGGGCATGGACGGCTGCCTCACACCCTCCCTTTACACCGAAGCCTAACTGTACGGGTTCAAATTCCGAATTTAATTTCTGTAAAATATGTCGAACAGCAATTTTGGAGGCCAGGCGTCGTAGTGTTGATCCAACAGCAATTGGTCTCACCCCTCCGTCCTTTTTGGTGAGAGCAATGAGGTTCGCGCCGAAAAGAATTGGAACAATTTCTGGATTGACATTACCGGAATACATAAAGTTAATTAATTTAGTGATCGAATTTACAAGTTGCTCACCTGCATCACCCACAGAATGCGATGTTAAATCTTTCAAATGTTGCGGTGAGATTCCATCCAAACCTGCAGCCGAACCTGGTTTAAAAGATAAAATGGCATCCGTTACATCTTTGTTTTGAATTTGAAGGCATGCTTGCCCTACTGTTGGTCGGTCGAAAAAATATGGGTTTACTGGAGCTAGAGGATGTTTTGACCGTAAGGCCTGAAGGGTGTCAGGGGTATCTGGTGAAAGTACCTCGTTTGAGAACAAAAGGCGAGCGGCACCTTTGAGATCTCCGTCACAGATTTTGTTTTCGATTAATTTGTTGCGATTACGAGGGGCATCATGTTTGATTAGAGGTGCGGGCGAAGGTGAGGAGCTGACAGTACAGTTATTTTTAATCTTTTGTGTCAAGGATAAATTTGGTTTATCAGTTTTTGTTATATGTAGTGTGCTGTATGAAAATAAAAATAGGTTCTGCCAGTCTTGAGTACAATTGCTTATGTAACATTTCTGGATTAATTGTGACAAATGTGTAGCAACGGTTATTCGAGCTCCTCGAGGGATTCTTTTAACTGTCTGAATACTATTTTTCAAATGGCTAAGATATGTGTGGAAAGGAGTTGGAAAGTTGGCTGCAAAAGTAGGCGTATTTGGAATAAAAGGGTGTATGTCTAAAGGTGAACTGTTTTGGCTAATACATTTCCTGTGTGTTTTTGTAGTGTGTATGTTGAGGCCTTTTAAAGATTTGAATGACTTGTTGCACTGTGTACATATAAGTGTTGCGTTTGCCGTGTCATCACTAGATTGGGTTACTACACTACTATACTACTGCATTCACAACAGTTAAATACAATAACAAAAAAGAATAACTTAAAACAAATTAAAAAAAAACACAATAAAGTAACTTAACAATTACACTGAAGATATAAAAAAGTCAAAGTCAAAATATGAAGGCTGCTTGTCTTGGTAACAAGACGCATGCGTCGTTACGTAGGTGCGTCACAGGACGGTTCTGCAATTGGAAGCTGCAGTGTAAGAGATCCACGGACGTATGGCGTCGCTAGAACAAACGATGGCGGCCTTAGCAACCGTGTCTTGAAGTTATCATACGCGGACTAGAACTTTTCAAATACTGAGCAGGTACTGTAGTGGGAACAAAAACAAAATCCCCATGCGCAAATATGAAAAATATCCCGACAAACTCTTATGTGGCTTTGCGATACGATAGCTCTTCATCGGTCAATCAAATATATAATATTTCAGAAATCCTTTGTTGCGAATTGTTTTGTTACATTTGGCATATTATGTCACAATCTTGAAAAATTTTTATGTCTCGTAGTTAATTTCAGATATTATATAAACCACTGTTATACTATTTAAATCTATGACAACAATAAAAATTTCCTTTGTGCACTAAAATTTTACAATTAAAATGTATAGTTATTTTTATTAAAATATTTAGACAAAATAAACATAGTTGACACCTGTCTATTTTCTTTTTCATTATTATCTTACGGATTAAGTTGATCACTATCCGTATTATGGCCATGGAAGAGCTTGATCTTCTGGCACAGGTGTTTTTACACTTATAAGAAGATTCCAACCATGTCTCAAGATCATTGTTCAGTTTAATTGATCAATAAACTAAATTATTATTATATTTTTGACGCGTATATCTGCGTATCTGTGTGTCTGTCTGTGGCATTCGTAGCACCCAAACGGATGAACCGATTTTGATATAGTTTTTTTTTTGGTTGATAAATGACTTGTTCGAGAGCATTCTTAGCTATGATTAAAGAAAAACTGTTAACCCATTTGAAGATCATCAGCGTTTTTGTTTAAAAAAATCGATTTAAGATATTATGTTTTTTCTATAGAGAGTAGTTTCTTCTTGGCCAGTACATACAGGAAAATTCAATAATGAATTTGCAGTCCTATGCGGTAACAATATTAGTTACTAACTTATGTATTTTAGTAATGTATATGAATTTATCAAATTGTGGTAACAAAGTGGGTTAACGTATTCATGAACATACACAACATACTACTAGAGGGCCTTAAAAAGAAAATTCAAAAGTAAATAAGGAAATTAAACATCTGATATGGTTGAGGATGTGCCTGATAAATGAAAAATTACGGGGAGCATTACGGGGAGAAATTCAATACAATTTATTCAATCAATTTCTTTATGCTAAAAAATCCTATGGCCCAGGAGAGTTTTTAGTTGTTTTGGGTTTGGGATAGGACATACGGTTCTTGAGATATTGAAGATTTAATTTGGAAGAAAAAAAATTGTTTTGCACCAATTTTATTTATAAAAGAATCAAAATTATAAACACATTTCTTACAACTAATAATCATCTTTAAAAAGGAAAAACCTCCGGTAATCCTCGTATGTAAAACCACGTTTGTAAAAAAAATCTTAGGAATATAAATTCTATGAATATTCTGTTCTAGTGAGTTTATTGAAGCATTTTCGGCATAGAAATATATCACAGGTAGAGCACTTCGTTCCAACCTGTGCTGCTCTAACCTTCAAACAACAACCCCATCAAAGCAACCGCAGTTTTTATTATTATTTTGAATTGACGAGAAGATGCTGCTTTCCATATCTTGTGTCATTTCCTCCTGACACCTCTTACGACATCCACGGGACCATATGGGGTAGTGGATTATCTTAAACCCCGTTGTAAAATAAATAATAAAAAATAAAAAATGAAATAAATATTCTAACTACCTCTTGTCACCTTCTGTCAAGTAACTCGCGAAATTGTAAGTCTTTGAACGAGGCTGCTGATATGGTGTGTGGGCATGAATGGTACTATTACAATAATTTACAGTTCTATCCTGACACGCACGAGAATCGAACCGGTTCCCTAGCACCGTTCTCGTTGAGGTTAGTTAGTTAACCCAGAGGAGGCCATGGACAGGCTGTACACGATATTAGACGTTATACAGAAGGTAAGAGGGTTTATTTACTATTATTCATTTTTTCTAAATGGAGATCCACATGCAAAGCTAATTGTAGAGGGCAACAGCGGCGCCATGGCTGCTGTCAAATTGTTGTAGATTACTTTACATAAAGAGATTTTGCTTCTCTTTATATTGAAACTGGTTAACCATCGATAATTTTAAGATGTATTGTACTTGGAAGCTTAAAGAATTGAAAGACGAACTAAAAAAACGAGGAGCGAAGATAACTGGAAAGAAAGCAGATCTTGTTGAGAGGTAGGCTTGTATCTGCTAAAATATTATAAAACTGTACACTTATACAGGGTGGGGCAGCATAACTTCCTTATTTGTAATGCGCGCCATTCGGTCAGGTGACATCGTAGTGGAGCGCTAGTGGTCTCGTTCGAGAGGGGGGGCTATAAAGTTTAGTCGAGACAGCTCAGTCGCCATAATGCGTTGGAACAGTGAGGAGCGTGCGTTTGCTGTTGAGGCTTACTTTTCGCGCGGATGTTCTGTGATTGCAACTCAGCGCGCCTTTCGAAATCGCTTTAATTTAGCCCCGTTGGCCCCTGTTCCAGACCGAAAATCAATTGTTATGTGGGTCACTACGTTTAGACAAACTGCAAGTGTGACAAAACGAAGAACTGGAGTCCCTCGGCCCATTAGATCACCTGAGAACATTGAGGCAGTCAGAGCTTCAATGTTGCGATCACCACGGCGTTCTGCGCGCAAACATGCATCTGCCCTTGGACTTTCCAGTCGTTCTGTGCGGAGAATTCTCCATGAAGACTTACATTTCCATCCATACAAGATGGCGACTGTACAGGAACTGTCAAAACGTGACTACGATTCTCGCAGGAACGCATGTGAGATTCTTCTGGATGTCGTTCCTGAGGACGCTATTGTTTTTTTTTAGTGATGAAGCACATTTTCACTTGTGTGGATCCATGAACAAACAAAACATGCGCTACTGGGCTGACACCAATCCTCGAGAATTGCATGAAAGGCCTTTGCATTCACCTAAGGTCACAGTGTGGTGTGCAATTTCCTCAGCTGCAATTATTGGTCCCTGGTTCTTTGAGGAAAATGAAGTCACAGTAACAGTGAATTCGGGCCGGTATGTAAACATGTTACAGGAATTCTTTTTACCCCGGCTGAATGCGTTGGACTTGGGAGACATTTGGTTCCAACAAGACGGTGCAACGGCACACACTGCAAGAGCATCGATGGCTGTTTTGAGAGAACACTTACCAGAACGCCTTATCTCAATCAGGGGCGATTTGCAGTGGCCGGCCCGATCTCCCGATTTGTCCCCTTGTGACTTTTTTCTATGGGGTTTTTTGAAATCCCGTGTTTATGTGAACCGTCCAAGGACCCTACAAGATTTAAAGAAAACAACATCCAGGAAGAAATTGCCAACATAACGTCTGCTCTGCTTCAAAGAGTTATGACAAACACCAGAAATCGGTATACTCAATGTATAGAGAATAAGGGACGTCATCTACCTGATTTGATCTTCAAAACTAAATAAAACAAAACTTTAAGTATGTACTTACATTGTAAAACCAAATAAAATTTTTCCGATTCATACAATGTGTTTTATTAGGTTTTAAAAAAAGGAAGGTATGCTGCCCCACCCTGTATAAATGTTAAAGATTTGGAGCTAGTTTTGATTGGAACGTGTTAATTATTTCTTGATTAATGTTAGGAAAATTTACGAATAATCAAAGAACATTACTCTAATGATAAATGGTATTTTTTGCTCTTAGGTTTGAATCATATGACCGAAATTTTAATTTCGGCAATCAAAGTCTTCTCAAAGTCAAGCAATTGATGTTCCTACTAAACTGTTAAACTTTACCAGGACGTTAATAGCTCCACGATATTGCCAAAGATTACCAAAAAAACTTATTCAAAGTTATTTTGATAGGTTGGTAATAATTGTATCTAAAGTTTTATATAAATATTAAAGATTATTTGCCCACTAAGTTTATTAAATTGTAGTTATATACTTTCTCTTGATATTTAACATAATACATTTATTTCAGATTCAATAAAAATATCAGTGATGCTGGAAAGTTGTATGAATCGAGATAACTTCTTATTTTACGATCAACAACATTTGCCCAAGATACATACTTAAAAGGTAGGTCCATCAACATCATCATCATCATTACAGCCCTTCACAAGTCCACTGCTGAAAATAGGCCTCCGCCAAGTAATGCCACAAAGCACGGTCCTGAGCCACCTGCATTCATTGACTTCCTGCATGTCATACGCCCACCGGTACGAGGCTGCCACTCGAGAGCCTTTCTTCCCCATCGGTTATCGGTTCTTCGAGCTATATGGCCGGCCCATTGCCACTTCAGCTTACTAATCCGTTGGGCTAAGTCGGTCAATCTGGTTTTACTGTGGATATCCTCATTTCTGAGTCTATCACGCAGTGAAACTCCGAGCATAGCCCTCTCCATAGCTCGCTGAACGACCATGAGCGTCCTCATACGGCCAGCAGTGAAGGACCACGTCTCAGATCCGTAAGTCATCACAGGCAACACGCACTGGTTATACACTTTAGTTTTCAGAGATTGAGGTATACCTGACGAGAAGATGTGTCGTAATTTCCCGAAAGCTGCCCAGCCGAGTTGAATCTGTCGATTGACCTCTCGGTCGAAGTTGGACTTACCTAGTCGGACTATTTGTCCCAGGTAAACGTACTCGTCAACAACTTCGAGCATAGTGCTCCCAACAACTACCGGCATAGGTGTGACATGGACATTAAACATGATCTTGTTTGGTCCACGTTCATCTTAAGACATATCCGTTGGGAGACACCATTGAAGACATTGAGCATAGTGCTAAGGTCCTCCAGCGATTCTGCCATAAGGAATATATCGTCTTCCAACGCAGCGGTGAAGAGTTTCGGGGATATAAAGTCACCCTGTCTTACACCTCTCTGCAGTTGAGTAGGTTTAGAACTCTGGTTCTGTACTCGGATAACCATCGTAGCCCTACTGTACAAACACTTCAGCACTTCGATATACCGACAGTCAACTTGGCACCGCTGAAGGGACTGTAGCGCCGCCCAAATTTCGACGGAATCAAAGGCTTCCTCATAGTCCACATACGCCAGGCAAAGTGGTAGATTGTATTATTCGGTCTTCTGTAAAATCTGCCGCAGGGTATGTATGTGATCTATGGTACTGAAGCCTTTTCGGAAACCGGCTTGTTCGGGAGGCTGGAAGTCGTCGAGTCTGCGTTTGAAACGATTCGTAATGACTCTCGAAAATAGCACGTAGACGCGGCGGCGGCGGAAGGGAAATCGGTCTGTAGTTCTTCAAGAGAGCGTTGTCGCCTTTCTTAAAGAACAAGACCACCGCACTTCTGCTCCACGCCTTCGGAGTAGTGCCACCATGGAGGACGAAATTGAAGAGCTTCTGAAGGACTTCAAGTACCGGTGTTCCACCCGCTTTCAGAGGCTCCGCTATAATTCCATCCTCGCCTCTGGCCCTGCCGTTTTTAAGGTGCTGGAGAGCCATTCTAATCTCGCTCAGACTGACGTCTGGGATGTCATCGGAATAGTGTCGGATAAGACTTGCTCTTGGATCGTTACTCACACTTGCGTGTAACTTCAACGTTGATGTGTACAGCTGCCCATAGAACCTCTCAATCTCACTCAAAATCGCGGTGTCCCGGAAACGATGCTGCCACACTCAGTCTTCAGCTTTGACAGTTGGCTCTTTCTGGCAGACAGATCTCTGGCAAAGACTTTGAAGCCCTGGTTCCGCTCGATTGCTTCTTTAATACGAGCAGTATTAAAGTTGCGTAAGTCTCGCCGCATGCATTTGGAGATCTGTCTGTTCAGTTGCCTGTACGCTGTCAAATCCGTTGACGATTGCAGCCGCATCTCCCGTCTAATAGTCATAAGATTAAGAGTGTGATCGGAGAGCTTTTGTGTTCTTCTGCGGCGGGTCTTGCAGAACTTAGTTCCGACCGCACGGACAGTTTCCACGAGCTTGTCATTCATATCGTACACGGCATTGCAATCTTCTAGGCACTAAAAGCGGTTATCTAACTCGAGCTGAAATGTTTCGGGTTTCTGGATTAGAGCACGAGGGGGACGGAGCGTTGACTTCATTATACGAGACCTCTCCAACTTTACGTTTAGGTTCGGTGTGCCTCTAACCATTCGGTAATCGCTGCCGGTTTTCACCCTTGCGATCACTGAGATATCACTGAACAGTTGGCGTCTGGTCATCATAATGAAGTCAATCTCATTTTTTGTCGAACCGTCGGGGCTCGACCAGGTGCACTTTCTGTGGGGCCCCTTCTGGAAAAAAGAGTTCATCATAAAGAGTCCCTCTTTCTCCATAAAGTCAGTCAGCTGCTGGCCCCTGCGATTCCGTTGCCCCACTCCAAATTTCCCTAACTTCAGCTCACCGCCTTCTCTTGTGCCTAATTTTGCATTGAAGTCTCCCATCAACACCGTGTAGTGGGTTTTGAAAGAATGCATGGCTCTAGAAATGTCCTCATACATTTCCTCCACCTCCTCATCGGGATGCATCGTTGGTGCGTAGACCTGTACGACCTTCAGCGAATACCGTTTGGTGATTCTGAGTATCAGGTACGTGACCCTCGTCGACACACTCCCAATCTTTACAACGCTATTAATGGGAGATTTGTAGACGATAAATCCGACATCTTCTAGGCACAGATGGTCGCCCTCCCTGTGATAGAACAAGTTGCCGGATTCGAGGATTACCGTGTCCTCCTCCTCTCTTTGGGGCTCGGATAATCCTATAACGTGTTGACGAGAGACTTGTGGACTATAAATCCGACACCTCTTTGGGACAGATGGTCGCCCTTCCGGTGATAGAACAAGTTGCCGTACTCGAGGATTACCGTGTCCTCCTCCTCTCTTTGGGCCTCGGATAATCCTATAACGTGTTGACGAGAGACTTGTGGACTATAAATCCGACACCTCTTTGGGACAGATGGTCGCCCTCCCGGTGATAGAACAAGTTGCCGGACTCGAGGATTACCGTGTACTTCCCCTCTTTTCGGACCTCAGATAATCCAATAATATGCTAATGCAACTTGTCTATTTCTTCTTCCAGCTTCAGTATCTTCTCGTCAGTCCTCAGGGTGCATGCGTTATACGTTGCCAGGTCGTGTCGTCAAGTCAAATCAAGTGGCAACCGAACCTCCACCGGAGATTCTTAGCACCCCCTGCCCCGCCGTTACCATGGTCGCCACCGTAGCCAGAAATGGCGGGGTCGCCGGGGACTGGCGCCCGTTTGTTTGCGTCGTTGCTCATGGGGGGATATTTGCCATAGTTACCACGCGGAAGATGCTGCTACCCATCTAATTTGTTTTCCTCTGTCGTCACTACGATAACCACAAGATGATATTATAGTGGATATTCTTACACCACCACTAAACGTAAGAGCTGATTAATAATTGTTTTTATTGCTATCATATTTTATATGGTTGTGGACAGGCTTATATGGTTGTGGACAGGCAGACGAGAGTCCTACATTCTATAGTCAATTGTGCCATAACTTTGAAGGTATGCCAGTTTTCAATCAAAACAGCCTAATTGATAGTATTTAGAAAAAAATTGGATTGCGCTGTCTGATGTATTATTTTACGTATTTTTTTAATTTATTTGCATCAGCAAACAGATTATATTCAATACACGTAAATAACATTAAAGTTTCTAGAAGTTACCGAATTTAAAAAATTTATAAGGTCAGTGTAATGGTAATATATGACGTCAGTGCTAATACATAGTGTATATAAGAATTAATATCCGATCTAGCCCCGACATCGGAAACTAATATGCATAAATTATTTTATTCCTTTAGTAAAGGGGGATGCCCATATTAGGCCATAGAACGCCCAACAATGTGCATTTGTTAAAAAAATATATCTTTATTTATGGTTATTAATCGCGGTATTCATTTATCCTAAAACAATGGGAATATTTTTGCACAAATTAAAAGTACCGAAAAGATAAAAATAAAATTAGGTAAATACGTAATTCATTAGTCTGTGAATAAAATAAAAAATGTTGCCAATCACAAAAATCATTAAAAAATCGATTCCCCTTTTCGATCGATTACTTATGGTGTCATTATTACAATGCTTATATGATCTTTCGATAATTATTACGATGTTATGATATAGGTTTAAAATAACCGTTGACAATGGATATTTATCCAAAGCAGTCGATACGCAACCGTTATTAACCAAATGTTTACCGACTACAGACGAAAAAGGATGGTTATGTTTTTACTGAGTGTGCGGATTAGGCTATGTTGAATCGTTTTTTGCTATGGTGCTTAAAACGTAGGATGCATTTTATTATTGAGGGAGCTACTATCAAAGAATATTTTATTCGCTTAACTCGTAAAGTACTTGACCAACTTTAAGAATTCTTTCACCGCTAGATTGTTATGTATAATTTTAGATATCTAATATAGGGTTAATTTTATTATAGAGGGCGCCACTTTCAATGAATACGTTTTTTGGCTAATCTCAAAAATTACTAGACCGATTTTGAAAATTCTTTCACCATTAGATTGCTAATGAGGGCGTTAGCTGTGTGATAAATTATATTATTACAATAAATAATTGTGAGATTAATATTTTCTAAATAAATAAAACTAAATACCTACCTAAGATGTTCAAATCCAATTATTATTTTTACAATTTAAGAATCGTATTTACACACTTTACTTACTCAGATTGATTATTATAGATAAAGAGGTAATAAACCTAAAGTAAAAGAGCTCCGCTTAAACGAAAAAACTATTTATTAGAATAAAACTAAATGTTGAAAAAAAGTGGCTCAGTGCGAGTCGGACTCGCAGGCCCATGAAGAGTTCCGTAGTAACAAGCATATATTTTAAATCGAGTCAAAATACCACTATCATTATCGCCAGCAACAAATTATTTTGTTTTTCATAGTGTTTGTATAAATAACAAAGTTGTTTTTGCGGTTCCTTAAAATGTGCTACTTGTATCAAAAAAAAAAAAGGACTATTATACATTAAAGGGGTTTCTGTGGTTTATTCATTACCAAAGAGAAAAAAGTTATTGCGCAAAATAGGTTTTTATTAATATCAAGTCATCAAAAGCGGCAGTCAACCGTTAAAAACTAAAACAACCGTTGTTATAGGCTCGGTTGAATTCATTGACAACCTTCACATTTATAGTTATGATAATTAAACAAGCGAATTACTAGCTGATTTACCAAGAATTTTTTAGAGTATAACAAAACGCTACTGCACAAGTTAACTGTTATTCTTATCTGTTTTTAACATAACATTTAAAATGGAATCATGTTATGATAATTCAAGAAGTTAATTTCCAGCTGATTTACCACGAATTCTCTAAAGCATAACAAAACAATACAGCACAAGCTAACTGTTCTTAAAAATACATTTGAAATAGAGTTTCAATAAATAAAGGAAATTATATTTTACAAAGCGTGCAGAACTTAAAACGCGTCAAAGATTATTCTTTTTATGATATTATTAATCGAATAAAAATCGATATCATTCCATAGATTTTATGACAGTTAAGTGGCAACATCGTATCCGACAGGTAGGCCGCTGTCACTGTTATGTCACAAGAATTAAATTACGTGTTATCGTATTATTTCTCTAGTATATAGTCAGTAATCTATGGTGTTATTGTTTTGTTTTAAAAGTAAAATGCAATTGTTGATCTCTCAACAATTGGTTCGAACACAGCAGGTAAATAGTTGGTACATATCACGATGTGGTATGTCTTCCTCTAAGAAATGCTTTATAACTGAGTTTACTTGAATAATATCAATATAATAATTGTAGCTTCTTTATTAGGTACAAGTTTCGAGTACAGTGAACGTGTAGTGTGGCACTCGCAAAATGCACCAATAGTTCGTCTTGAACATCTATACATCAGCTGTGGCACTGACACTTATGAGAATAAGATCACACACATTGTTTGTCTTCGATTTTCCACGTGAGGAATTATTTGCGCTACGTGAGGTAAGTGTTTAACATGTTTAACATTTCAATTTATTAAATGTGATCCATATATCTGATAATTACACATGTTTTTACACTGATTGTATATCAACTCAAGAACTTGTTTTATTTTTTCACATCTGCCCTAGCTATATCTGACAAACATACTAGCTTATTTATGAGATTGACCAGTTTTATCAACTACCAAGAAAGGAGACAGTTGATTTTTCATTGTTTTTGGACTGCTGGTAGTCTGTCAGGCCTTAATTATTAAATAATATAGGGCATTAAATCCGTCCTTGTGCAGTAACATTTAACTTGATAAATATTTTATTTATATTTGAGTTTGAAATAAATCTATTTTATTTTTATTTTTTCACTTTGACTTCATTTTTTGTATTTTACATTATTTCAGTTGTCATGCCGTGTATATCATAATTGCTGGCAATGAACTGATAGAACAGCATCATGTTCAACTGCAGAACGGGAACCATCTGAATCATCTAGTCCGTCCTCGTTGCAATCTGAAGTGAGTAATGTATTGCACCCAGAACAACAAAGCTTAGATCATACATCACACAGTGTACTGCTAACTAATTATATAAAAGCACAATGTTTTTTACCAGGTTGTAACAGTTCCATCAGCATTGCAAGTATGTCTCATTTGTGATTAACTACATTTTGCGATAACAAACATACATAGTGACAAGTACTATGTATGTGTGTTATACTTGGTAGAGCCATGCTGCAGTTATATTAGAAGTATAGTTGTAGCATGAATGGGTCGGCTCGACCGGGGAAGGAGCACCCTCTCACAGAATACCAGCGTGAAATAGTAGCTTAATGCTGCTGTGTTTTGTATGGTGAGTGTAGAGAACCGGAGACCCTTTTTACTGGAAACGAGAAAATGATCTTAGTCCTCACGGGTGACAACGCATCTGCATTTTGATTTGTAATCGAGGATAGATGTGGATGTCTAAGGGTCGCAGAAATGTCTCCAGCAGATGGTGAATCTCAGTTAATGACAAGATATGCTAATAAATCCAGAGCCGTGACTATGTGTCGATATGGGTAGTAGAGGTGGTGAATGGCATTTTTAAAACTGAATTTAAAATATTTCATCAAAATTACTTTAACAGGGCTTCTACACATTTGATGATAGACTGCTGTGGCTTCTGCTATAGTTAATAAATTCCACACAAAAATAAGGGACAGGGATGATGCGGCTCAAATACTTGAAATAGTTCATCAAAATATGGAGACAAATAATGATTTTTCTGAGTATGCTAGGGAAAACAATCTAAATAGAGCTAGGGCAGGCAGACTTTAGAAATATAAATGTAGACTTTAAAATGTTAGGGAATTTCCTGTTTTAACTTACAGCGACTTAATATTAATTGCTTGTGTCACATACCAATTAAAGCAAGCTCGCTACTATTATGGTGAGCATATAAGATTTAATGGTTGCTACCGGATAGAACTCTGTAATAACCAGAGGAGCAGCATTATGGAAGGAATAAAGTTAAGCCCTAGCTGATCTTTACTTAGGGCTAGAATTGCAAGTCATCACTATTAGTCGTAAAGTGTATTTTATTATATAAATTCTATATAATATCTAATATATAAATTCTTTTTTAGGAAGGAGGCTTGGTACTACCACCTGCTTAGGACCCTGTAATTAATGAAATTAAAAACCCAAGCATACCACTGCAAGACTTCTAGACACAGTAAGTTCATTCTGTAGATCGGACAATAAATAAAAATTAAAAATCTGAAGGTACTCCGGGTTAACACTGACATTGGGACGTCGGTCACCTCAGTCTGCCGTAACCATGGGTGCTGGAAAGCACCCGAAATGTCTGGAATTAAAAATCAAAGAAATAAAACGCGATAAAATCGATAAAAATAGTTGTTAAAAAAACTGCATTTGTGAAAATAAAAACTTCAAATATTTTCAAAACCCCGACTTTTTTTAAAGCAATTCCTTTACCATTTCATTGTTTTAATTGCATATTATCATATCTATATGCTTTTATATGTGGGCACTCATGGCCGAAGTGTCTATGAAGACTGGTCATTCCCCTTTAAGTCGGCTTTTCTTTTTTACTCTATCGAGTAGACTAAGGAATGATTTTACTCTATTGAGGAGACAAAACTAAAGAACGCCAACTCCTTCCACTTGACCGCATCCAGCGCAGAGCGGCTCGAATCGTCGACGACCGAGTGCTTTCCGATCGGCTCGATTCACTGGCGCTGCGAAGAGATGTTGCATCTCTTTGCGTATTTTATCGCATCTATCACGGGGAGTGCTCTGAGGAATTGTTCGGATTAATCCCAGCCGCCAAATTTCGTGAACGCACTACACGGCAAACGTCCCGATACCATCCACACCATCTGGATGCTTGGCGGTCCACCACTGTACGTTTCACAAGGAGTTTTCTTCCACGTACAACCTCTCTGTGGAATAGTTTACCACCGGCGATTTTTCCGGACCGATACGACCTGGGGACCTTCAAGAAAAGAGCTTACTCTTTCTAAAGGGCCGGCAACGCACCCGCAATTCTCCTGGTGTTGCGGTTGATCATGGGCGGCGGTAGTCACTTAACATCAGGTGAGCCGCATGTTCGTTTGCCCCCTCTTCTATAAAAAAAAAGAAAGGGATAAGTAATATATGTTCGAATAGAAAAATTTGTATTATATAAAATAGATTTCGTTTGATATACATTTGTTCTGTTTCATAATGTAAAGATAATTCATCAAAATAACATTTTCATTGGTGTCGACAGGGTTCTAACCCGGGTTGCACGCGGTTGCGGCGAGCACTTTGCCCTTGAGCTACCGTGGTTTATATCTTTTTTGTTTCTATTTTATACTAATGCTACCTCCACACTAAGAATGTTTCCTAGATATTTCGTGGAGGTGGTTAATATAGGAAAACAAATTTCGCAAGGAGAAACATCCAGACCCGGAACAATTATATGTAGGAATACAAATTTATGTTCCGTGCGGGAATCGAACCGTCGATCCTTACAGTTAATTAACTCTAAGTTACTCATTGCTAAGCCACTCCGCCACGAATCTGTCCAATATATTTTATAGTGTAACATTTTAGCTATAAATTACTTACCATAGAATACTTATGATACATACATAACGGAACGAGGGAGTGGGTGGAGCCCGTGTAGCGAACATGTCAATTCACACGTATAAATGTCAACATGAGATGTGTTTTGACGTTACAATCGTTTCCAAATTTATTATTTTTATTTTATATTAATTTATACAAATTATTTAGAAAATGCCAAATTGCACATTATTTACAGATAAATATGTATTAAAATTTACACTTTTTTAATGATGATCATGAACATTAATCAAAAGTCTAAAATGTTTAAATTTATTCTGTCTGACAACACAGGGAATCGGGTTTGTAGTAGTAATAATACGACGTATTTGCTTATGTGTGGTCCCTGTGCCGCCGATCCTCGTGCAAAATAAGGTTCACAGCCATTCTATTGTGTATTATAGTATTCCATGGTAAATTAATAGAATCAACTAACTTTTGAAATAAACTTCTTATCCTTAAAAACTCAACAACACGACAACCTAGCTGCGTACGCACATGTGTCGGCCTGAAGGTTATAGAAAACCAATAGCATAATTACAAGCTGGGAGGCAATCTATCTTAGTCTTAAGAGGTGACAACGTATTTGTAGCTTTATTTTTTCGAAGTTGCAGTAGCCTCTTATTGTCAGGTCAACTGTAAGTTCGTTTATTTTTATAATAAAAAGCTAGTTAATAACTATATTAACTATAAGTTAATAATAGTGAGGTAATAAAACTAAGTCAGTTTGGTACTTGCTGGGCATTGTCATATTTCGTGTAATGTTTTATGTAACCATGCTAAGCATTTCTAGAGAAAAGTATCCCATATCACTCTCTGGCATATTATATATTCCTATGCAAAAAATCGCTTTATTTCCTAATATTACTATAATATATCTATTGTTTATTTTTACGTAGTTTTTTTTACGTGGAAGAGCCATGCTGCAGCTATATTACTGGTATAGCTGTAGCACGAATGGGTCGGCTCGAACAGGGAAGGACCACGCTCTCACATAATATTAGCGTAAATAGCAGCTTAACGCTGCTGTTTTCGTTTTTTAAGTGTTAAGAAGCGGAGACCCCTTTAACTGGAAACGAGGCATTCCATCTTAGTCCTCACGGGTGACAACGCATGTGTATTTTGATTCTTTATTGAGGATAGATATAGATGTCTGAGAGCCACAGCAACTGTTTACCATCAGGTGGACTGAGTGCTCGTTTGCCACCTTTATACTATAAAATAAATCATTTATATCCTATACCTTTAAACGAGCAATTCTTGTATATATATATATATATATATATATATATATATATATATATATATATATATATATATATATATATATATCACCGCAAGGACATCTTCTATTGACGAAGCCTAAACTTTGCATTGTCTTTTAATTGTTATAAATTGTAATAATCAACAGTGTATAATTATTAATATTACAATTTAATAACAGCAATTTATCAGAAACATAACATGTAAGTAGCTAGTTCTTTAAAACTCTTTTGGTTTACAATTGTTGATCGAAGTTTACAAATCTCTTTATTTACAACTAATTCCTACAACTATTTATTCGATTATCAACTTTTAACTCAAATATGGTTTTGAATCGTAGAATAATTAATTTTCGATTTGATTATTAATCCTGGTAATTGAAATTACTTAAGTATAAAATACACTCACGCCTGTCACCGAGAGGGGTAGGCAGAGACTACGGACTTCCATTTGGCACGATCCTGACATACCTCTTTTGCCTCCTTTACATCCATATATCTACGCAAACATGCTCGTCGGTTAAGGG
Source organism: Parnassius smintheus behrii (assembly GCA_036936625.1). Lineage (NCBI taxonomy): Eukaryota > Metazoa > Arthropoda > Insecta > Lepidoptera > Papilionidae > Parnassius > Parnassius smintheus. Next base: position 7,291,703 of record JAUPFT010000028.1, on the reverse strand, counting down.
TACTTCTAACGTGGCCCATTTTCAAAATATCGCCAATTTGGTCGATAAACTTTTTCCTAGGGCGTCCCTAGTAAAAAGAAAAAAAAATAATAATATAAATTACTTAAGGAACCTAATGAATTCAATAAAAAGTTATTGTTTAGTGAAGTATTGACCAATCAAATCGTCGACGAATCAGAGCACACCTAAGACGTTATTACGTTTTCCTTATTGTACGAACGCGGGAATAGACTCACTTCAGTTCCCGCTCTCGTCGGTGTAGTTCTATTTTCCTGGTAAAACTTTGTGAGTATTATTTGTGAGTTTTTATAAAAAGAAATGTAGAATAAAGTTATTGTGGTATAAAATTAAAAGTGTGTTATCTTAGACCTTTTCTTTGTGATTATTATTTGTGAGTTTTTATAAAAAGTGTAGAATAAAGTTATTGTGGTATAAAATTAGAAGATTAGATTAGAGAGATTAGATTTTAGATCTCTTTAATTTTTTTTTTCAATTTATAATGGACACAATATACCGTAGCACGACTGAACCCTTGTCAAATGGGGACAGTGATGCTGCCTTACCAAAAAAACAACCCCGAGGTTTCCGCACATATATATATATATATATATATATATATATATATATATATATATATATATATACAGAATGGGTCCCACATATATGCAATAAATGAAACCATATACTTGTTATCGCCTTTGCTGACGATATACACAAAATGAACGTAATCGGTCCAGTAATTAGGTCAAAAAGTAGAGTTTTAATTTTAAGCAAATTTGAACACTCTATAGAATTTGGTCACTAAGTCAATGATTCAATGAACTTGAATGAATCCTTGAACATTAAAAAGCGACGTTGCCACGCAGTGCAAACTATTGGTATTGCGACATATCGACAGCGGTGTCTTTTGTCGGCGTGCCACCCGCGTGCAACGTTGTCACTCTTCCAAGGGGTCAAGGTACGTTGTCCAAACAGAGTGTTCACTTTAACTGAATTTATTTTAATATTTATTTTGTTTGAAAATTTCACTTTTTTATTTTACGGGTTTTAATTTAATATTTAATTTTTCTACACTTCTACGGACTAGTATTACTTGTGGTTTCATTTATTGCATATATTTGGACCCATTCTGTATATATATATATATATATATATATATATATATATATATATATATATATATATATATATATATATATATAAACAAGTTCCCTTCTTTTGTAAGAAAATCTATTATTTCGAACCCTTTTTTTAGTATTTTTAAAAATACGAAAATTTTAATTAAGCTCATTGCATTAATTTTTTTAATTAAAACCGAGCAAAGCTCTGTCATCCAGGTACTCACTCGGAATATAGAATTGTCGCGATGTTTCGAATGCTAAGTGTATAGAACTGGAGACCAATTTTACTACCCGTTACCGGACTGGTAAAATGGGATTATGTCTTAGTATTCAGGAACGCCAACAAGTAGACATCACAACATCCATTTTCTATCATGCGAACTGTGTTATTTTGTTAGGTGCCCGAAAAGGAACCAGAAGAAGAAGGTCGAGTAGTCGCTTGTTACTTGATTCGGCTGGTTCAGCAGAGGATTTCCTAATCTCCTATGACACCTACGTTGGGTTCGGGAACAACGTATGTGAACCCCGCAACGGAGTAACACACAAGGACGTCGATCTTTTCCTTTTCTTCAAATAGGTTCAGGCGGGGATTACGGGTCTTCCGAAGTCGTCCTGGTCCCAACGCCTTAATTCTTCAATATGTGCCGCAATAGCGACACCAGTGGACTGTATTTACTTTTTAAAGGTGAAGGATCCCTCGGGAATAAAACAGTAAATATCTTCAAACCGTTCCGTGAGAGAGTAATTACTTTTCCCTATCACTTCCCTACACTTATTTTCTTGATTATATTGTACTGCTGGTCCCGAACGATTTGTACCGTTTTTGTTGTTGTCCTCTGCAGGGCATAATGCCGTGCAGGTCTCGGGCCTCGGGGTGTACCCCTTTACCCGGATGTTCCTCACGGCACACTACAGTGTGCCGGTCCTGGGCGCCTTGATGGTAAAGGCGTTGTTTTGGCGACTTTTGTCGCAGTCTGTTAAATTTATCGTTAAAGGTGGTTATCTATAATTTGTGTTTAACACAAATTATTTTGTCGGAGTTGGCCTTTCTGCGGCATTGTGGGGTTTACTCGACTCCCTAATCTATATAGGGAGGAGTTCTCTTGGATAGGGTCGCCCGTCCGGCGGCCGTGAGTGCAACGGCGCGAAGCCGTTGAGGTGTTCGTGTGGCCCGTTGTCGGCGCGGTCGAACATACCGCGCGCCAGCCGGACCACGAATTCTTGTAGGCTCTCCATCTTTAGGTTGGCCGCTATAACGTCGTTACGGACGTAGCGACCCGCACCGACTATAGTTCGTAATGACAAACTCTGCTGGGCCTGAAGTCGCCGCTTCTGATGATCGCTCAGGAGTGCATACCAGGCCGGAGCAGCTTATGTTAGCAGGGGTCTTATGTATGTTTTATAGATGGTTAACTTCGACTTTGTCGGTTACTTGGATGTCAGGACAGGGCGGAACATTGCCCGCGCACATCGAGCTTTGCGTATAGCAGAGTCGACGTGCGCAGTCATACGCAACATCCTGTCAATCCGACATCCAAGGTAGGTCACGGCCTTCTCATATGCGATCTCCTGGCCTCCGAGGGTTAGCGGTGGTGGTAGATTTCTATAGCGGCGAGTGAGTAGAGCGGTCGTCTTGCTAACATTGACGGCCATCCTCCACTCATCCAACCATGGTGGCAGCAGGTCCAGCAGACGTTGCATCCTAGCAGCTGCAATGTGGGCTCTTCTGGACGACGTGAAGTATGCGCTGTCATCCGCAAAAAGCGCTAGTTCGACGTCGTTCTCCCATTCGTGCGAGTGTCCTGCCAGGGTATGAATGTCATTGGTGTACGCCGCGTACAGGGCTGGAGACAGACAGCTGCCCTGTGGCACACCAGCTGTAATGGTTTTTATTGCGGACTCGGCGTCCTCTACGCACACGTAGAACTTCCTGCCTTCCAGGAAAGACGCCACTAGCCGCAATATAGCAGGAGGGATACTTGTTTGATCGTCTAACTTGTAGAGTAATCCTGTGTGCCACACCCGGTCGAACGCCTTCTCGATATCGAGAAAGACGCCCAACGATATGCGGCCGCGGTTGTGCTCGGCCGCAAGCAGGTGCAGCACTCTGGTCAGCTGTGTTGCTGTGGAGTGACCCCTCCTGAATCCATGTTGCTCCGCCCGAAGTTGGATGCACGGGCGGAGACGTCTTAATAGTAATCTTTTTCACAGTTTAGCTATATGCGGTAGCAGCGTGATCGGCCTGTAGTTGGCAGCTCTACGCCTGTCCTACCCGGGTTTCGGCAAGACGATAACTTTGCCTTTCTTCCAGTCCTCCGGGAAGTGGGATTTCCGCAATATGCCGTTGTAGAGCCGACCTATCTCTACAAAGACTCTATTGGGCAGCTGTTGTAGTGCAGCGTTGGTAATCCCGTCGTGCCCCGGTGCCTTCCTCGGACCACGCTCTCACAGAATACCAGCGTCAAATAGTAGCTTAATGCTGCTGTGTTTCGTATGGCGAGTGTAGAGAAACGGAGACCCTTTTTACTGGAAACGAGGCATTCCATCTTAGTCCTCACGGGTGACAACGCATCTGCATTTTGATTCGTAATCGAAGATATATGTAGACGTCTATGGGCCACAGCAACCACTTACCATCAGGTAGACTGTGTGCTCGTTTGTCACCCTCTCCTACAAAAAAGCACAGAAAAACAACCAACGTAGCTCAGCAGTAAAGCTTCAACTAAAGGTGATGTTTAAGGTGTTTTGTATCTAAATACATCTAAATGTAGAAGTTCATTTTACTACCTACAAACAATACATTGGAGGGAGCATTTCATCCTGTGAGTGTAGTAAAAGTCAATATAAGTGTTGCTAAAACAATGTAATATTTTCCGATAGATGACGGTATAATTGTGAATTACCGATTCTTAGGTGATTTAATACAATCCGAAAAAAAAATGCGTTTTCAAAATTTCTGCTGTTTAGGACTCCTTTTCCGCCTAAGAGACAGGGTAGGTTTCAACATCTTATCTACACGTGTTTCCGCCAAATAGCAGCGCTTAAACTGGTGCGTTTCCATCTGAGGGGTAAAGAGTGCTAATATAAATACAGGCTGACATTCCATCTGAATCTTCAGTGGTGACAAAGCATCTATAGCATTATTTGTTTGCAAAAAAATAAGTTCGCTGCTGGTGTCCAAGGCTTGCACTAGTCCTACCATCAGGTTCTTACGTGGTAGAGCTAAACTTCAGCTATATAAGTAGTACAGCATATTCTTGCAGGGGAAAGTAATTTTTTTAAATATCGTGACTATTATATTATTTACTTGAATATTTTTCCATCTCCAGGCTTTCTTTTTTCACATTATGTCATTCCTGCCATTATAACACCACACATAACAAAACTGAAGAAAAGGATCAAAACATAACAATGGGACTTTTAAACAACCTTTCTTGGACAGAGAAACAGCCCTACAAGCCACTATAATATATGAATGAAGCTTGAATATGTGAAGTAAGAGATGCCTCAATTACATACTTATTGCAATAAATGTACAAGAAAATGTAAAATTATTTTAAATCTTCTCATGGAAATGATTCAATGATACAAAAACAATTAAACAAAACTATAATCATAAGAATTTCTCATAATTATTAGGTGAAGAAATCAATAGGGTTAAAACAAATAATGTTTCTACTAGTGATTGCTCAGAGCGCGCAAGTTACGGACTACGCTCTCACATATACCAGCATAAAATAGCAGCTAAACGCTGCTGTGTTTCGTATTGTGAGTATGGAACTGGAGACCCCTTTTACTGGAAACGACGAATTCAATTTCTGTCGTCAGGGGTCGCACCTAGACTTTAATTCTTAATTGAGGACATACCAGTATGTATATGTCTACGGGCCCCGGCATCCACTGACCATCAAGTGGACTGTGTGCTCGTTTGTCATCTTTTTCTATTAAATAAAAAATAGATCATGTCTCGTACCTTTGACGCTGTAGCTCATCCTTGATCTAGGTGTTTTACCTTTGGTGCGATTACTATAAGGGCTACCTATTTTTTGTATTCCTATTTTATTTAGAAAATGTAATAAATTGAATAGATGATATTGCTCCGTTATGTAAGTGTTCCTTTGGTTCTTTCTATATACGGTGTAAATAGAACACAATGTTTTAGTCGGTGAGTGCCCTAATTTTCTCATAAAATTTTAATATTTTAAGTTTTATTTTTAAAATAATATATCAGACTAGATAGACATAGGTGACAAAAAGATGACGGTCTACCGATTGAACAGAAAATTATGAAATCAGAGTATACGAATTCTTGTACGATTATTAACGTAGCACAAAATTATTTATATCTTTCACAAGCGGAATGATAGTGGCTCAACAAATATTATGTATGGTATTGCGCTGAAATCGCATTTACGTGAATGCGCTTTTCAGAATACAGGACGTTACTGCTACAGTAAAGGAATAATATTTTGCAAACTTTAAACATAGAAATATATATTTTATATAGATTTATTTTTTACGAGAATCCACTACCCTGTATCATCACGTGGGTGTTAAAGTAATAAAAAGCAAACTGAGGTAGCGTTTGTTACGAGCTTAAAATATCTACCGGGTATAAGCCTTACCAGCTGGAGAAATGAGTTACTGTGACCACCAGGACCGGCAGCCGGATTGAAGATTGCAGCACCAGACGTTGCACCTTTGATGATGCTTCCAATAACAGGTCTGTGGTCCGTGCTTTGTAATTATCAATAAAGGAGGCCTATATTCCGCAGTGAACTCTTATCTTGTAAATAGCAGTTATGAATAGTAAATAAATAAAAAAAATATTTATAATTCCACTCATGTACCATTAGCATTTACCGTTCTGATTCTTGAATAATTATTATTTCGGTCTGCGTATACAGCCTGCGTTATATAATACAAAACCTTCTTTCCGTTTTAACCTTTCAATGAAATTACGTAACTCCATAAAATAAAATAAGATAATCTCCTTTTTAACTTAATGTCCCTTAAATTAATTATACAAATGCTACTGAAACATGGGATATATAATTTGTAACGGTTGTTAAAAAAAGGAAATATTTAATTACACCGGGCGAGAGCATTTTTTAAGAATTTTTTTATTCCACTCGTAGGCTTAAATATAAATGACTGTCGTTATATATATCTGATTTAAATTAATGCTTTGCTTCGATGCCTTAAAAACATTACATGTTAATCTTATATAAAAATAACATTCATCATTTTGAATTCTTCTTTTAAAATAAAATATCTTTATTATATTAATACGTGACGAGAAAACTTTGTACCTCTTTTAAGCACGTTGAGTGCCTAGAGAATTGTGAGACTTGGCATAATTAAAGTTAATACGAAAAAGCAGTGTAAAAAGGTAGAATTTATAATAAATATATTTAACAAGTACATAAAATAAAATAATTAATGATGATTGAAAATGTTATTAAAAATGTTCCTTCTTTAATAAAATATAAACTTAAAACTTTCTTACGTGAATGTTAGTAAAATTTTATGTCAATTAACTGTTATATTTGTTAGGCATCCGCTGTTGAACAAGAAGCGCGTATTCAAATATGTCCAATTCAAAATCTACGCGATCGCTTTGGAACGGCGTAATATTGACGCACACTACAATGTCATCTCTGTGTGCGTGTCAGGGCGAGCGCGACGCTAGTTGCTTTTAAGCTGGCTTTCCACTATGGGATATAATACATATTATATCCCGAAATATAAATTATATCCCACGATTGTCCTTCACACTGTGAGATATATCTTTTATCCAGTGTGCATTCGTCATTGGACGATCTGAGGACGTAGCGGAGGCGCAGAAGGGTGTGCGGGGTACAAGGAGGTGAAATATAATATGAAAATATCGCTCGGTCGATCTAAAAAATATTTATAGTTTGGGATGCAATATATATATATATATATATATATATATATATATATATATATATATATATATATATATATATATATATATATATATATATATATATATATATATATATATATTATATCTCAGTGGAAACGGTTCCATTTAAGAGTACGGTGAGCGATATTAATTTATATATCAAGATGTAATATAAATTATTTTATATCCCACAGTGGAAAGTCGGCTTTAGTTGCACAAATCATTTTTATATTATTAGAACTAAAAGAATAAAAAAATAATTTCCACATCATGGCTTATATAGTATATAGAAACTGGAGGCTAATATGTTGAAATTGTTTTATTCTTTTAGTACATTGAAGTCGGCTTTACATTTTCACCCTATTGAGTATATTATAAAATATGTTCTAATCAAAAATATGTACTATATAAAATATATATCATTTGATAAACTTTTATTCTGTTTCATAATGTAAACATAATTCATCAAACTAACAATTTCATTAGTGTCGGCGGGGATCGAACCCGGATTGCTCGCGTTTATGGCCAACACTTCGCCCTTGAACTACTCAACTCAAGCACGGCTCATATCTTTTTTATGTCTTGGTTTAATCATAACGTTATCTCCACACTAGGAATTTTTCCTAAGTACATCGTGGGGGCAGTTCAAATACATTAATTTCACAAGGACAAACATACAGACCCGGAACAATTATTTGTAGGTTACAGAAATTTTTGTTCCGTCTGGGATTCGAACCCGCGGCGTTCAGCGCTACAACTCATTACCAAGTCACTCCGCCACGGAGCAAAATGTTTCTAAAAATATGTATGTAATGTAAATTTGCCACCATTAAATCATTTAATATTTAAATATTACCATTACCATAAACATATATTCAAAATTACTTACTACCAAAAATATCGCTTAAAAAAGTCTCAATCGTTTAAAATGCTTGATGGTGCTATAGGTAGCTAGTTATAGTATAGTATATCCCTATCGGTGTATCAACGCGATCGCGCGGTGTCGGTGAGAAAAAGTGATACGTCCTATCGTTGGGATTACCCGGAGCGTACTGAACAATGAACATAGATTACTGTGTATATACTAGAGAGTACTGAATGATAGGAGTGCATCGATCACTAATAAAGAACTAGATGCACAATCCCATACAAAAGTTCTCTAAAAACTGTCCCCAATTGTTGTGACGTAACTCTAGTTGAAATAAATATACATTTATGTAAATTCAACCTTAAACACATTGTCTATAGTTGTATTCACAAATATACGTACGAAAAGCAATAAATTTTTGTGACTGATATTGGCTGGTCAACCTATATCAAAACAAATTCAATCTTACACGCGTGCTTTAAAGTCAGAATTACAAAGTGCTAGTAAAAAGGAATCAAATTTTACGACCGAAGCCCGTAGTTTAGACAAAGAATCATTGGAGTCGAACTGTCCAATATTTTTTTGTTACCGTTATTTTAATTTTAAAATGTTTCAAACTTGTTTTAAAAACTGGTGTATATAAAGCATATTCTATTCTATTCTATGATGTATTATGTGTAATGGTTATAATTTACCTGAATGTAAATACGTTTTTGGATAGGACACCACATTCATTTAGTAGAAAGTACTTGAAACAGTTATAATTATTTATTTATTCTTCATCTTGTGTCAAAAATTTTAAAATATTGCTTGACAAGGAACTTAAATCTAAATTCAATAGTTACTAAATATAAAAAATATGTACAGAAAGTTGTTAGTCGTAGTTGCATATTCATCACTTTCTAAAACATGCTTCGAACATACAACGCTTCATTGGGTCGGCTTGAAGAATTCTTCGAACCTTTGACATTCTATGACTGATATCCATTCTGTACACCTAACTGGATCTCGGGGAAAGAAAGATAAATTAAAAATAAAATCTCATATCTTTAATTTTACTACATGCACAATCAGTTTCTACTATTGCACATATTCGGAATTAAATCTTTAATATGTTACTATAATATTTGGAGAAACTATAAAGAAGTCTCATTAAACAAAAAATAATAATCATACTTTAATTATAAAAAAAATAATAACGTCTCCAACAAATGGAACAGAGTCAACGAACAGTTGTGACTTATTTTATTAAGACTTAATTTAAAAAATGTTTTACGAAGATTTCTAGACAAATTATAAGTATTTAAAATACAGTGATAACAATTAAATTAGGATAATATTAATACGTACTGAAATAAGGAAATTCCATCCTTTTTTAGCGTCCTAGATGTGTGATTTTTACACTTTTTAAACGAGCACTGAGGCATGTTTACCGTCGGAGTGTTCAAATGTAACTAGATTAAAAGAGCGCCCAAATTTTCGAATGGGTGCTCATTTTGTGAGGTCGTTTTTTGGCACTGATTGTGTATCTAGTTTTTTATTAGTGATCGATGTAGAAGTGGGCGAGTGGGCGATACAAATCGTATATAGATACAATATTGTTACGAGCTTGAGGTTCGTGACAGTAAAAATACCTAAATTAACACTTTAATTTACTTTACACAAATTAAAGTTAAAAACACTAATAATTAAACACACTAATTCACTTTATTCCGCTCCGAAGCTTCGCTTGTCTCACCAAATCAACACTGCCCCGATCGCATCTTGCGGCGCCTTTATATACAAATTAGCAATGAAGCATCCGGAATATTCAAGTAAATGCGCGCAAAGCGACGAGTGTTCGAGTGTAGATTTTCTAGAAACTTAGTTCTTCGGATGGCGCTGTCGGTTGAAAGATTTGTGATGTCATTTTCTGCAAAGCTCCCCTCGCTCTCGTTCCTGACACTAGATGACGCTAGTTAACTTATTCACGCAACAATATCTATATATCGGTACAATATTCAACATCTATATATTGGGCGACAAACCAACTATATATTTGATATTACGATATCGCTGCCGCGGCAATACAGCCAGCGGTGTCTGATATCTACTCGAAACGAAAAAATACCTAACAAACCGTGAGCGCGATAGAATATATAGTTGAAACTTGAAAGCGATATTACGACTACTTCACAACTAAAAGGTGTGATACGCTTACGCCTAATATTATTAATATTAATCCTTATTAGTAGTTCCATACGATTTATTACAGAACACATCATTTTTAATATCCAGTCTAAGTAGTATTTTATGAATATTTAGTTGTGTTGCACTGTTTTCAAAATAAACGACTTTAGATCTTATTGTGTTTATAAATAGAGTGTTATTTTTGATCCAATTAATTTTAAATATTTGTAACATGACCTGAAAATTTAAGAACCGACATTAAAACATTGAAGTATTTGCTCTTACGATTTGGGTTTTAACAAAAAAAAAGGTCTTGTGTTCTATTTTTAAATTTTACTTTCAGTTTAGTTCACATTCCTTGATGTGAATTGCGTCGCGTAATTTGAATGCAGATGACATATTTTATGTAATTTCTCTGCTTGCTTTCATTTTTAATTCGGTTTCGAAATTTTAATTTTAATTTGATAATTTTTCGTTTTATGATAATTTTTTTTAAGTTTGAACTGTTTTTGTGTATTAAAAATAGTGTAACATAAAATATTATATATAGATGCGGAGATATTAGGTAGATACTGTACATTTTTTAAACAAATTAATTAAAGTTTAATGTTTAAAATTGTGTAGAACTAATTAAACCTATTAAGTATAAAAATGTCTCGTCCGCTTACAAGCATAATATGAGACTATTTTGAGAAGTATGACATAGTCGACAAAAAGGCCAAATGTCGGATTTGTTGCGATACTTATAGTTACATGGGCTCAACAGGCAACCTTAAGGCGCATTTTAAAAAAAAAACACTTAGATGCTTTTACGAAAGTAAGTACAGCCCAAAAAAAAGCGAAAACATGTCAGCAACAAAGACAATTATGTTCGTCTTCGGTGTTGACAAATATGAATTTAAACAATTTTCTCCATGGTACGTCATCTGCCGCTGGTACGTCATCTGCTCCTGGTACGTCATCTGCCGCTGGTATATTAACTGCCGCAAGTCATATCCCGAAGACTACGATGCAGCAAACAATAGAAAGATATGGCACGGCAAAAAAAAAATATCCAATGAGACTAAAAAGAAAATTGATTGAGATCTATTAGATCTATTTATTGATAGCTACCAGCCATTTTCATTGGTGGAGGAAAGGGCGTTTAAAAAATTTGCTCGGTGGATTCCCGGCTACCAACTGCCAAGTAGAAAAACAATTTCCACCGACAGCCGGTGTTAAAATTCCTAGAGGATCGTATATTTGTGCGATTATCGAAACATTGTACGTTTATTTAGTAAATTCGGTCTAATTACTCGTGTGGTAAAATGAAGTTCATCACTTTTATTATACCAACCCACTCCTAAAGTCTTAGTTTGGCAATGTTCGCCTAATGACAAGTCTTTAGATATGTCATGGTCACTGATATCAACATTAAACAACCACTTACGCAACGGTGAACAAGTCGAGTTTAAAGTATTTCGTAACTTCTCACAGGTATCGAGTAAGCTATTTAAATCATTGTCGTCTAGGATGACGTCATCAACGAAAAAATCCTCTCGGATTACTCTCGCAACCTGCTGATCCCTACATTCCAGCGCAAGCTGACGTAAACATCTCATACTAAGATATGACGCAGACGCGGTGCCATACGGCGATATACATATATTGGGCCCGACGGAAGTTTACGCCATAATATCAATTGTAAATCTCGTTGATCTGGTTGTACAAGAAAATTCCGAAACATTTTCTCAACGTCCGCACAACTCACGTATTTATATTGCTTAAAGCGTAATAAAATGCTAAAAATGTCATTCTGAAGTGGTGGACCAATATGTTGAATATCGTTCAACGACTTACCGGACGACGTCGCTGTCGCCGAAAACAGTGCGCAGTTTAGTCGTACTGCTATTTTCATTAATAACGCCGTGATGCGGCAAAAAATAGTGGGGTGACTCATAAGTTTCAACGGAACTCATATGACCGAGCCTTTCATATTCTCCCATAAAATCTACGTATTTTTCCCTAAATTGTGGCGAACGAGCGAATTTTCGTTCTAACGACAACAAACGTTTTTCAGCCGCTGTGTAACTGTCTCCGAGCACATCAGCTGATTCCTTTAAAGGAATGTGTACGGAAAACCTACCATCTTCCATACGTTTTGTCGTTTTGACAAAAATGTCTTCGCACGCACGTTCGTCAGCTCTAAGGATGTTTTATTAACGTTATAGTTTATCTCTTCGAGTTCCCAAAATAATTTCAACTGTGTGTCAATTGTTTGGGAGAAATTACATTGCACACATTGCATGCATTGTGTATTATGTGCATTTAATGTTTCACATAATGATTTCTTTATGAAACAATGTTGACTGCCATTATCAAGCAGAATGCGTACAGTGTGATATTTGTTATTATAATCTGCTATGTCCACCAACGCTGTGGACAGCAAAACGTTGGGTAATAACGAATATTCCTGATTACTGTTTTGCGATTCTGAATGGTTAGCCGTAACGTGTAATGATGACGAGACAGTGGAGACGTTATCGGTGATCGGCTGTGCTGATGCACTCGATCCGCTCACCTGTGATGCGCCGTCTACCTGCCCATCTATGTGAAGCAAATCGCGTAATTACCATGACACATCACACACACGCGGCTTTGTTTTAGTTTCGTATTACCCTTATTGTTATTGTTAGTAACGTTCGTAGCAACATGAGTATGTGTATATTGTTTCTTAGAGCGCGTTTGTTCGCCGCCTTTGTTCTCGTGGGATTTGTTATGGTTCACTTTTATCATTTCTAAAACGTCGGCGCGGTCCTTGCGAAATTTAAGTAAGTCATCCAGTTCCAAAGCTGACCTTGATTCAATTAACGAACTAGCTGTACCTTGAAAATCTTCCCATTCGCGTTCAGTGGCCTGATCTAATTTGGAAACGACCATGTAAATGACTAAAGTGTCCCATGAATCTGTTGGTTCACCTAACGTTTGAAGGGCACGCAAATTTCTCAAAACAATATCTATTAAGTTCCTAATCTGGGAGGCAGACTCTTTATTTAACGATGGAATTTTAAATAATGCCTTCACATGGTTATGAACCAATAGTCGCGAATTATTACATCTATTCTCTAATAGCTCCCATGCGTGAGAATAGTTATTAGCCGTAAATTCTAATGCACCTATGACGTGTGCCGCGGTACCGGACAATGACGATTTTAAATAATGAATTATATTTAAGTCGTCTTATTGCTAACAGTGTGTATCAGGTAATAATCAAAATTTAAACAGACAGATCTTATAACTAATTGCACGACGTGCTGTGATTGGTTGCCAACAATGACGAGCTCTGATTCGTAGATAAAAGTTTGGTGTTCAGGTGCATCGCTAGGCGGCGTTAGTAGTCGCGCCAACACTCACCCCTACTGAATGAATCGGACGGCGTCTGCGCGTGATGATTTATAGTATTTTTAAAATAATTATATAAGATAATTGACAAAATAAAACGAGCTAAAACTTTTTTTGGATGTTTACAATTACATGTATTTTGATGAAATAATTAAAATAGATATGTTTATAACTAAATACACGGAAAAAAATTACATTGAAGTAGTTAGTTTTGGTTATTTTATAATATTGTTTTATAATATTAAATCGAAATATATTCGTAATTTAGCTTTTTCTATATACTAAAAGACTATATATTCCATTATACTGACGCTTAAAATAAAGTATTTTAGCTTATAATAATGGTTGTATTCGACCTGAAAGTTAACTCTGACGCATATTTTCGTATAACGCTGTGAAGGGATTGTCTTTGCTCAAAAAAACCGTCATTAAATTTTTAAAATTCATTTATTCATTTTATCACCTAATTGCTTTTGGTGAAGGCACCGACATCTCACAGTGCAAATGATTTGAAAATTGAATATTGACATCTGATTTGTTGCATTGGTACCTGATTCTTGATCATTATAAGATTGCCCACCCTGAATCACAGGGCCGATGACTTGAAACTTTTATTAATTTCATCCGTAGGTGTGCTGCGGGCGCCGCGATAGACATTCGGTTTATAGGACCGTTACCATTTAAGCTTATTTAAGTCCACTGCTGAACATTGGCATCCCTGTAGATTGCTTCATAGAGGGGTGACTTTACATAGTTGCCACGCTTGGCAAGCAGGTTGGCAACCGCAATTTTTTTATGTTTAGTCGTTATTAGGAAGACGCTGCTGCTCATGTCCTTATATGTTTCACTCTGTCGCCTCTTACGTTATTAGGAAGACGCTGCTGCTCATGTCCTTATATGTTTCACTCTGTCGCCTCTTACGTTATTAGGAAGACGCTGCTGCTCATGTCCTTATATGTTTCACTCTGCCGCCTCTTACGTTATTAGGAAGACGCTGCTGCTCATGTCCTTATATGTTTCACTCTGTCGCCTCTTACGTTATTAGGAAGACGCTGCTGCTCATGTCCTTATATGTTTCACTCTGTCGCCTCTTACGTTATTAGGAAGACGCTGCTGCTCATGTCCTTATATGTTTCACTCTGTCGCCTCTTACGTTATTAGGAAGACGCTGCTGCTCATGTCCTTATATGTTTCACTCTGTCGCCTCTTACGTTATTAGGAAGACGCTGCTGCTCATGTCCTTATATGTTTCACTCTGTCGCCTCTTACGTTATTAGGAAGACGCTGCTGCTCATGTCCTTATATGTTTCACTCTCTCGCCTCTTACGTTATTAGGAAGACGCTGCTGCTCATGTCCTTATATGTTTCACTCTGTCGCCTCTTACGTTATTAGGAAGACGCTGCTGCTCATGTCCTTATATGTTTCACTCTGTCGCCTCTTACGTTATTAGGAAGACGCTGCTGCCCATGTCCTTATATGTTTCACTCTGTCGCCTCTTACGTTATTAGGAAGACGCTGCTGCCCATGTCCTTATATGTTTCACTCTGTCGCCTCTTACGTTATTAGGAAGACGCTGCTGCCCATGTCCTTATATGTTTCACTCTGTCGCCTCTTACGTTATTAGGAAGACGCTGCTGCCCATGTCCTTATATGTTTCACTCTGTCGCCTCTTACGTTATTAGGAAGACGCTGCTGCCCATGTCCTTACATGTTCCACTCTGTCGCCTCTTACGTTATTAGGAAGACGCTGCTGCCCATGTCCTTATATGTTTCACTCTGTCGCCTCTTACGTTATTAGGAAGACGCTGCTGCCCATGTCCTTATATGTTTCACTCTGTCGCCTCTTACGTTATTAGGAAGACGCTGCTGCCCATGTCCTTATATGTTTCACTCTGTCGCCTCTCACGACACCCACGGGTATTCTTGCAATGCCACCACACGGTACACGGTTTAAAGAACATCATATTATTATAATTACTAATTATTTTAAAGAGATTTAAAATAATTAATAATTATAATAATATGATGAGCCGTGGTAGCTCAGATGGTTAGCGCTCGCTGTAAATTTCACAATACGCGAGCAAACCGGGTTCGATCCCCGCCGGCACCAATGAAATTGTTAATTGCAAATTTATGTGTTGATTTACCACGTGCACGTGCGAGGAAACCTGCATGTCTGAGAAATAAGAAAAAAAAATATTTCGAAGACATGTGAAGTTCGCCAACATGCATTGGAGCAGCGTGGCGGACTATTCCTTGCCCTAAAACCCTCTCAGAAATGAGAGGAGGCCTGTGCCCGGCAGTGGGACGTATATAGGCTGTAACTTTACTTTTTTTTATAAAGAGATTTATAATTGAAAGTAATCAGCGTACAAATGAAAGTTAAATTTTTTTATATGTTCCATTACGTCTGCACTACATAAAAAGGCGAGAGAGGTGTGTCAGGATTGTGCCAAATGGAAGTCCGTAGCCTACGCCTCTAGGTGACAGGCGTGAGTGAGTGTTTGTTTATGTATAGACCCCTGAGCTACTCGTATTCCTCTACGTATTCATCTGCTTGATGAAATCTTTTTTTTTTTTTTTATTATTTATTAATAATTTTATAAGACAGTGGTGTTACTTAATTCTAAACCCGCCAAACTTTTACGTTTGATGGCGAGAGGCGCTCTTTTACATAGCAATGAACCAACTTATGTACTCCTAATATTGGACACAATAATATACAATTATATAAATAACACAGTAATATATAAACCTATGACATCTTGTTGTTATGTTAACTATATGATCTTATATACATATACACACATATATATATATACACATATACACAATATGTAACGCAATCAACGCACACCCTCAGACACCCCAATTAGTATAATATGTTATAATCGCAATACATACACTGTATTTTAGTTAAACACTTTTGTGCACTGGTTATTTATCAAATTAGTTATACTAATTCCGGAAGAATGTTGTGGTCACAGTACAAATCCACGAACGCAAAGACTTTAACGTGCTTGAAATAAAGTTCATTTTTCTTTACTTTTATTGAATGACAGAATTAGTAATAATACAAATAAAACTGCACTCTTAAAAGTCTTATTGCCTTAAGTTACAGTCCATTTCAGTTTGCTTTGACTGTACAGATTTAGTTAAACTACTTTCACAAAGTGCGTTAATTATGTTACAAGTTGCATGCTTGTCTGCTTTGCTGTGTTGTTTCCCTGTTTTAAAATTACTACTTTTAAGTGCATTAATACCTATATTAGAAAACCCCGCTCTTCTATAACAATTTTTTAGATATTATATAATAAGACCGCATACATAAAGATTAAACGTATGTGCGAGCGCGAGCGCGCGTGGTTTCTTACAAACATACCTCATGTCAAATATTATCTTTAATTTAAATTCTATTGTGTTGAGTCCTAAGGCGATATATATATATATCTCCGTGTTGTCAGCGCTCAATGTTTTCCTATGGAATGATGATAGTTAAGTTCGTCGCGATCTCATGTTTAATATTTAGGGAATAGTTTGAGTTCGTTGGTATAACAACGCTTTTATTTCATATTTTGATATATGTTTTAGTCCGTTCCCAATTTAGTATAATGTAGCATTATGTTATATAAGGGTAACCGAGAGTTGGTTGGCATTAGAAAAATAATCTCGGGGATAACACCTATCTAGAACAACCTGTGAAGTAAAAAAACTATGTAAGTACAAAATTCCCACATCAAAATCGTCATAGCCGTGTCCGGTATACCATAAAAACATATAAAAAATCACAATATATAACATATGGTATTATATGTTTTTATTTAAAAATAGTATCGAAAAGGTTTGATTGTGTATCGATAAAGTAATGAATTTCTGTAAGAATATTGTAGTCAAATATTTTTCGACCAAAGCTCGTACGCAGAACGCTATAATAATCCTATACCTTTAAACGAGCAATTCTTGTATATATATATATATATATATATATATATATATAATCGGAATATCGGAAACGGCTCCAACGATTTTCATAAAATTTTGTGTGCAGGGAGTTTCGGGGGCAATAAATCGATCTAGCTAGGATTTATTTTTAGAAAATGTCGTTTTGTCCGTGTTTTTAGGCAATGAAAACCTGCTACAATATCGTTAGAATAAGAAGGCAAATTTTTACAGTTTATTAATGAATACAAATAGCTTAATTGGTATATTGAGCGGTCACAAAATCGTAATACCGTGGTTCGAGACCGACCGACCGGACTTTTTTGAATTTTTTTCCAAGTTCCTTTCTTTTTTGAGAAAATTTAAATTAAACTAATTGCACTCATGATTTTTATTCAAATAACCAGTTTAGATTTTTCTATTATGTCGCTAAGATCAAAAAATATTATTCGTATTTCATCAGTATGTAATTTGTATCTAAATATAATTTCCAAAACACACGAATTAAAAAAAACCGAGCGAAAAATACCGAGCAAAGTTTGGTCAACCGGGTACTATAATTCAAAGCGTAAACTAGCAGCGTAATGCTGCTGAGTTTAATAGAAATGAGGCATTTCGTCTTAGTCCCCAGCATCTGCATTTTGCTTCTTAACCTAGTATAAATGATGTAGATAACTATGAGGCACGGTATCCACTTACCATCAGGTGAACTTTGTGTGAAGAATATACCGGTAAACAATGTTTATACAATAAAGTCGTTCTTACAGGACACTAAGTAGAAAAATCCATTGTATTTAGTTATGTACCGGCTGGAAGGTCTCTCAAAATAGCAACACTTCATAAGTCTTTAGTTTGAGTCGCAAGATTAATAAAGCCTGGTTTGCTGGTCGGCCAACAGCTGTTGTTATTATGTTATGACGAGAAACGATCTACGAGTAGGAGCATATAAGTAAGGATGTAGAACATATACGTTTCTGTCATAATATTTTCTATGCATACAATGAAGCTGTAAGAAAATTTTGTGTTCACAATTCATGTACGAACACGACTAGACGCATTTTCATGTATATAGGTAGTGAATGACCGTCGGAGGAAGGAGGATTATGTTTTTCTGACATAACTAGTTAATTTTAGCTGCTAATACGTGTAACGTGGAATCCTTAAAAAATATAGCTTAAAGTTACTGAAGCGTTATTAAAGAAATTTATAATTTATACTTGATGCTCTGGATGGTTATATACGCTGAACGTTTATAATAGCGCCATCCAAGAGTGTAATATAAAAAAGCAAAACATTACATATTTTTCTTTAAGGATATATTAATTAATTCATATGAATAGTATATTCACGTATATATTTTTATTTTTTTTCAAGCGGTCAAACCAATTACATTAATTAAACACAACATATTCATTCTTCTCGCATACAAAAGGCGTTCAGACAATATTTCTTTCCATTCATCCGCCAACATGTCGCACTCAGGATTTGTGTCTAGGTAACCATTAGTGCGGTAAGGACACGGGGAATAGGCGAGTTGTCGCGTGAAATGGTGCGTGCCCATGGTGCGGCAAAAAATTTATGCTGGCGATAGTGACAGTAGTTATTTGGTACAAATAAATCGACATAGTTCGACACTCAGGTCTAGACCGTCTATCTTCCCGCGAATTGTTTTACACGCCGTGATAGCTTGTTGATACGCTCGCCGTATTTGCAATGACTTGTAACTCAGAGAATTAATTATGTTTTCAATATGTTTTCAATTGCTTTTAAATATTTGATTTTCGTAATTTAAATTGTGCTAAAATTAAGATATTATATAATAACGCTATCTATCAAGAATGCGAAGCTTAAGATTCGTAATTAGAAGTTTAGTTTAGTTTAAGAAAAGTAATTAATTTAGTCATTCATTACAGCCCAGGCAACAAGCAAAATACTGGTAAACATAGGGTTCTCCCATACGTTGCCTTAAAGAAGGATATTATATGGCAAATATATTTTTTTTATTTTTTGAGTTATTATTATTTTAAAGATGTTGCTATTCATTACTTATCTTAGAAAATAATAATCGATAATAATTTATTATTTTTACCACAGTCCACCGTATGGTAAGTGTATGCTGTTCCGAATAGACCTCTACATGTAACCAAAAAGAAATACCTCATTTTCAGTAAAAGGGGTCTCCGGTTCTCTACACTTACCAATCAAAACACAGCAGCATTAAGCTGCTACTTTACGCGGTATTCTATTGCTTCTAGTCACATTCAAACGAGTATAAGAATGTCTTAGTAAAAACGGTTGTTAAAAATATATTTATTACTCTCTGAAACGCTACTGTTTTTGTACTTATATCGTATAACTCACTTTCGTCTGCGTTGTTCTTTTTTCATAATCCTAATTACAGCATAAGTTC
The DNA here is from genome assembly GCA_036936625.1 of Parnassius smintheus behrii. Lineage (NCBI taxonomy): Eukaryota > Metazoa > Arthropoda > Insecta > Lepidoptera > Papilionidae > Parnassius > Parnassius smintheus. The sequence goes on along the minus strand of JAUPFT010000028.1, from coordinate 7,271,882 downwards.
GGTTGGATTTTCTCTTCATAAATAAGTTTCCAAATAAATTGAAATAACTTTGTCTTGACTATTATTGACAGAACTATAAAAGTTGTAGCTTGATAACTTGCAGTTTAAGTGCATTACATAATAGGCCACAATTTTATTTCAAGAAGCCAAGGAAGAGACTATTCTCATATAACGCATTCCTGTTGCACCAAACAACCTTTTGTTTAATTTTTAACTATTACAATTATAATAGCATTTTCGATGGAAATAAGTCCCAGGCTCAAACCTTGAACGTAGCGAGATTACAAAAAAACTGACAACTCAAAATCTGCACGTTTTCTCTGAGTAAAATAATTTAAAAAGCGAATTGTATAACGTAGTTTAAAGAACTGTATTACATTTCCAGGAAGAAAATGTTTAATACTTTTTAATAAAAGTGAGCGGAGACTCGGGTAAAAAGTAAGTAATAAATAAATAAAGACCGAATTTCGGGCAGCACGTCCAGCCTGTTTAAAAAAAGGAAATGTTTTGGTTTGGGGCGAACGAGCATCACTTGTAGGTAAGTGATCTCGGTCGCCCATGAACATTAATTTGATACACCATAGCGTATCTTATAATTTATAAATAATTTAATTATTGAAGAATTAGAAATGTAAAAAAATGTCTTTAAAAAGACTAAATAATCTCCTGAAAGAAATCCTTATTACAGGCCATGGAATGCCACAAATCAAAGTCCGGAGCTACCTACACCCATAAACCATCAGGTCATCACTGCGTGTAGTGAGGACCGTCGTCGCCGTCGCATTAAAAAATAAGAAATACTAATGTTATCTAAAAACTTATTATAGTGTTTCTAATTTTGTACATCTCTAAATTACATATTGCAGCGTTTAAGCACACAGTATTTTGTTTAATCTTAAATGTACAAATAAAATCCATTTAAAGTTGATTCAAACTATAAAGTTCATTAACGTGGACAAAGCGACTACTACCAGACTACAAATTACGCTGACCTGCATTCTTAAAGTTTGTTTCCACATGCCGCATTTTTTTACTTCTTTAGTATTTTGGTGCGTTTTTTTTGTCTTTGTTTCCTTAGAATTTCTGAGCTTAATATTATATAATGTTTGTTTTTAACAAAAACATTTGTTTTACTTTTTATAGACTGATATATTAAAATGTTTTATTATATTATTTTATTTAATGATAAGCTTCATTCAAAGCAGCCCAAGTGATCAAAAGTCCATGGACACTTACAACCATCTTTCAAACAAAAAAGGGCACAAATGCGGTGTCACCCCTGACGACTAAAATTAAATTTATTAGAAATTGATATCATCGTATCGTATTGTGAAATATTTTAAAGTAAATTAAATTAGTAACGACGCAGAAGAAAGGTTGCTCAGGTACTAAAAATTCTAGTAGACGAAGCATATCTCAATATATCATATTTTATAGAATAAGAGTGACGAGCGAGCATACGGTTCACCTGATAGTAAGTTGTTGTGGCCTGTAGACATAATATATATCTATTCTAGGTTCAGAAAGAAAATGCAGATGAGTTTAGACACCTGAGTTCTAAGATGGAATGCCCCGTTACTAGTTGAAAGATCTCCGGTTCTTTACACTCACCATAAGAAACGGCAGCAATATGCTGCTTACGTATACATATTAATGTATGTTAGTGCTGCCATGTATTATATTAATTTAAAATATTTCGTTTTTATAGGTAAAACAATTTTGATTTAGTTAAAATTACAAAAGTCAAACGTGCGAGACGTGAATCGCCTCGTACCCGTAGTGATTGTGCTAAATCCCTATAACGAAAGAACTCTAAATTTCAAAGTCAAAGAGATAAATTAGAAACTGTTAAAGCCACGCTGCAGCTAAGTAATGATTTAAACACGAATGGATCTGCTCGAACCGCACAGCGTAAAATAGCAGGTGTTGTGTTTCGGGTTTATTATGGTGTAGTGTATAAAACTCAAAAACCTATTTACTAAAAACGAGGCATTCGAAGTTCAAGGGCTACTACAACGCATCCGCGTTTTGAAATTTAATCAATTAAACATACAGATATATTGTCCCATATGAATAAGGGGGACAAACGAGCACACAGTCCACCTGATGGTAAGTGGATGCTGCAACCCATAGACATCTACATTTATCTTCAATTAAGAATCAAAATGCATGGTTGTCATCCCTGAGGACTAAGATGGAATGACTTGTTTCCAGTTAAAAGAGTCTCTGGTTCTCTATACTCACCATATGGAGCACAGTATCATTAAATTGCTATTTTACGCTGGTACTCTGTGAGAGCGTGGTCCTACCCCGGTCGATCCGACCCATTTGTACTGCAACAATAATATATCTGCAGCATGGCTCTACCACGCAAAATTTTATACGTATATCAGCCTTATTCAGTAAAAAAAATTAACCTTATTTCTTTCTAAAAATCACTGGACAGTTAACGCCGAGAGCCGAGAGCGGTAGAGAGGAGTTATGCTCTGCGGTTAAGGTCAACAACTGAATATGTCATCAAGTAACGTCGTTTTACAGACAAGAGTTCATTTACATGTCAAATGCGATTGCCCTCTCGCCGGCAATCGTCACAGAGTACATATTCATTATTAATGAAATGCCTTTGCAGAACTAAAATGCACTGGCTAAATGAAATAAACGTTACTTTGTAAACTTAGAATAAGGTAAAATTTTTAAGTTATTACAATATAAACTTTTAAGTAAACTAATTTAATATGTACCTAATAATTAATAAAAATTAGAAAACAGAAGAATGAGAATTTATAGTGACAAGAAGTATTTGGGTGGTTTTTGCAGTGATTTTAAATTCGATCAAACAGAAAAGTAGCACTCAAAATCGACTAAATATGCATTTACAAAATTTAGCATGCGAGAGAATAAGGTAGAATACAATATACATAGTATACATTGTTTCGTATTATTTCGGTCTTCTCTTTGTGCGGTGCCTCAAATATGGTTAATATTACTGTTAAAGTGAATATAGCTATTAAAGAAATTATATTTAAGTAATATATAATTATAAATTTTCTTTTGTATTTTCATTGTTAGTTGAGATGTAGCTCTCTCACATTCGTAGAATCGTTGTCTTTATCACACGGTTCAGCAAGATTATTTCCTTCACCTTGTTATTTTCTAATATTCAAGCATTCCTGTAATAACAATTAAAGAAACGCATACGGGAAAATATCAAATTAAGTAAAGAAGGAATCGAGAAAACTACGTATATTTTTAATTCCCTTTCACATAATTGTTATTAGAAATATTTTTTTCCTAAAATTGAAGTAACTAACCATCCTATAAGCTCTTTAATTCCTTCCTCCATGGAAGCACTACCCTCGAGGCGTGGAGCAGAAGTGCGGTGGTCTTGTTCTTCAAGAAAGGTGACAACGCCCTCTTGAAGAACTACAGACCGATATCCCTTCTGAGCCACGTCTACGTGATGTTTTCAAGAGTCGTTATGAACCGTCTCGCACGCAGACTCGACGACTTCCAGCCTCCCGAACAAGCCGGTTTCCGAAAAGGCTTCAGTACCATAGACCACATACATACCCTTCGGCAAATTGTACAGAAGTCCGAAGAGTACAATCTGCCACTTTGCCTGGCGTATGTGGACTATGAGAAAGCCTTTGATTCCGTCGAAATTTGGGCGGTGCTACAGTCTCTTCAGTGGTGCCAAGTTGACTACCGGTATATCGAAGTGCTGAAGTGTTTGTACAGTAGGGCTACGATGGCTATCCGAGTACAGAACCAGAGAACGAAACCTATCCAACTGCAGAGAGGTGTAAGACAGGGTGACGTTATATCCCCGAAACTCTTCACCGCTGCATTGGAAGACGTTTTCAAGCTACTAGACTGGAAAGGATACGGTTTTAACATCAATGGCGAGTATATCACTCACCTTCGATTTGCCGACGATATAGTCCTTATGGCAGAATCGCTGGAGGACATAAGCGCTATGCTCAATGACTTCAATAGTGCGTCTCAACGGATAGGTCCTAAGATGAACATGGACAAAACAAAGATCATGTTTAATGTCCGTGTCACACCTATTCCCGTAGTTGTTGGGAGCACTAAGCTCGAAGTTGTTGACGAGTACGTTTACCTGGGACAAATAGTCCGATTAGGTAAGTCCAACTTCGACCGAGAGGTTAATCGACGGATTCAACTCGGCTTGGCAGCGTTCTCGTCAGGTATACCTCAAAACCTGAAAACTACAGTGCTGGACGTATGAGGACGCTCAAAGTCGCTCAGCGAGCAATGGAGAGGGCTATGCTCGGGGTTTCTCTGCATGATAAACTTAGAAATGAAGATATCCGCAGTAGAACCAGAGTGAGTGACATAGCCCAACGGATTAGTAAGCTGAAGTGGCAATGGGCCGGCTATATAGCTCGAAGAACCGACAACCGTTGGGGAAAAAAGGTTCACGAGTGGCAGCCTCGTATCGGTAGGCGAAGTGTAGGGCGACCCCCCACTAGATGGAGTGACGACCTGGTAAGACAAGCAGTAAGTCGATGGATGCAGGTGGATCAGGACCGTGCTTTGTGGCATACCTTGGGGGAGGCCTATGTTCAGCAGTGGACTTGTGAAGGGCTGTAATGATGATGATTATGATAAACTTAACTATCTTAAGGTAAGTGACAACTGTATCAAAAGAACACCTGCAACCAACTTTTATGATTTATATTCAACTCTGTATTATATTCAACTGAGTAGTGGTGTAAAAATATCCACTACCTCATATAATCCCGTGGATTTCGTTAAAGGCAATAAAAGGGTACTCAAACCAAGAGATAGGAAGCAGCGTTTTTCTAATAAAAACTAGTTAATAAGGCCTCCAGTTTTTTTTTTTTTTTTTTTTTTTTTTTTATAGAATAGGCTGACAAACGAGCACACAGTCCACCTGATGGTAAGTGGTTGCTGCGGCCCATAGACATCTACATCTATCTTCCATTACAAATCAAAATGCAGATGCGTTGTCACCCGTGAGGACTGAGATGGAATGCCTCATTTCCAGTAAAAAGGGTCTCCGGTTCTCTACACTCACCATACGAAATACAGCAGCATTAAGCTACTATTTCACGCTGGTATTCTGTGTGTTGCAAAGCCGCCTACCACGCGTAGAAACTACGGAAAATATCTATCTATATAGATTTAATAGAAAAAGTGATAAGCACCTACATTGTGAGCATGATTGAGCATGCCTGTAGCACGAAGGGATCGACTCGACCTGTTAGGTCCAGTCTCTTACAGAACGTCAGACTAAAATGGAAGCACAAATTCTGTCTTTCGTATGCCGAGCACCTATCTGCGTTTTACTTCTCAATCAAAGGTATCGGTCACTATTGCTACCTGCGTGATGTTAATACCTACAATCGCGCGGAATCTTATGGACGACACACACGGTCAGATAAATAAACTTATATATAAAACTTAGATATTGATATATGTATTTATAATTATCGATATATCGAAAATCCGATATTTCAAAAACTATCAACGGTCCTAGTTTGAACTGGTCAGTTGGAATGATCATTTGAACTGACTGTGTGTCGTCCATTAGGTTGCGTACGGAGTCAGGGCTAGCGCGTTTTAGGCGAGCGACGTAGGTACGTGAATTTCAAAATTTTTAACAATATTTGTGCAAATATATTTTTTGTATACATTTGTATAAATATTTTTGTTTGTTGTTAAGCGCACTTTGATAAAGGATAAAAAGTTCTAGTGTAATTTATAAGTATGTATATTTATATAATTATTATTGAAAATTCATTTATTAACAATTTTGAAAAGATAATAATGAAAAAAACCAGCAGATAATTTACTAAAATTATTAACAAACATTAATTTTATTACTCCGTGACAATCTTTTTGCTCCCAATATTTATTTAAATCTATACGGGAGATTTAGAACTTTTTCTATTCCTAAATTTAATAACAGTTATTTTAGAGACGTTACGAAATATATGATATTATATTAAAGTGCAGTTGTTTAAATTAAATAAATAATTAATAGGTACTTTATACATACTGGTTTTTAACTATTTATTAAAAGCCCTAGCTAACCACGAAATTACATCCGTGACGTAGAAAGGGGAAAAGACGCAAAGCCGTACGGAATCTAGCGCGCAGCGATAAAGTTTAATTTAGCTTGCGTGCGTTATTTATTTAAATAATAATAATTACTACATAATTACTTTACTGTAAAACTAAATAAATACAATACTACGAAAACGTCGGCAAGTAGTAACATCAAAGGAGTGCAACTTCTGTACGTAGTACTATTATTTATTCTGTTTTATGGGTCGCAGCACTAGGTGAACAGTGTGGTGTTTTGTCACCCATAACCATTAAAAATACAAGTAAATAAAATGAATGTTACATATAGTATTGTAATGATGGTCTTTCACCAGGAGCTGGCAAAACAAAGTTTCCATATGTTGCAGCCTTTTAAAATCAGTTGAACTCTGAGTTCGTTAGTAACATCAATTTTATAAGAAGTACATCTATATCATGGTTGTTGGCTAAGATAACAACGGAAACGGACAAATGAGACATGTCTTAACACAAACTTAAGAATACAACAAAACTTCTAAGAAAATGCAGATGACAAAATACATAAATAAAAGAGAAATATCGACTGATTTGTAATATTTACGCAAACACTACACATTGAATAAAAATACTTTTACAAATTTAATCGCGTTTAACTTCATTTTAATTCTTGACATTTCCAGATTTTTGCAGCACTGATGGTGGCGGAAGGAATTTGTTTGACATCCCGACATTAGCTTCTATTGATTAATTTTGGTCTGATCTACGCAGAATTAGTTACCTACTGTATCTTTATATCCTTCTCCCTCGTGACCATAGTGTTGCCTGACCTCGTGGCAATAGCCCTTGATAGATTTTGAAATTAAAATCAAGATAGATTTATAGCGCGATGAAATCTGTAAAAGTAGAAAAATATCTCTTATGAAATAACATTTTATGAAACAGACTTAGTAACCATCTGCTGGAAGTTGCCCCTGGGGACCTATCGCAGCCTATGTGGTTGCATAAAAGAGAAAATCTGTTGAGTAAAAACTGATCAAAATGTTTAAAATATTGTTTAGCTTTCCTCGTAAGTCGTAAAAAGGAATAATTAACGATCAAATTAATGTATGTACTCGTACATAATATGTCCTCCAGTCCGAATTTCTGTCACAGTGGCCTATCTCTGTATTAAATACGAGATTAAATAACTATATATAACAAATTTCAACAGTGGTACAGCCACGCGGCAGCTTTGCTGTTGCACGTATGGGCCGGCTCAAACCGGGGTGGTTCCACGACCTCACAGAACACCGGCGTGAAGTGGAAGCTCTGCTTCCGCGTTTCATCTAGTGAGTGCAGGTGGCCGGATGCCCAAATCCCCCCCCCCCCATCAACATGGTAGCGGAATTAAATAATGATAGACTACCCCAGAGGGTACCAGCACCCCTGGAGAATCCCTCGCTGAGCATCCACGACCATGTTTCTCCACTTCTGAGCGTGGGTGCTCAGGTTGCCCCGCGTATTCTGGGGGGGGGGGGGCAAAATTCCGCTCAAGACTACAACTGCTCGGGGCAAACGGAGCAACAAGACCAAGGCGACCCGTGCCACGCTGTCCATGAATTTCTGCAATATCAGAGGACTTCACTCTAACCTAAACGCCGTCCACTACCATCTCGAGACGGCGAGGCCGGCTCTGCTCTTTCTGACCGTATCTCTCCTACCCGGGGTACAAACTGGAACACCCCTTTGTGCCTCGGGCTGGAGTTTGCGTTTACGTCAGAGAGGACATCTGTTCCCGACGCCTCGGCAAACTTGAAGGTTCGGACCTGTCCATCCTTTGGCTACGCGTAGACAGCGACGACCATCCGCGCGTCTACGGGTGCCTCTATAGGTCCCATAGTGGTAATGTCGAAACAGACCGACTCTTCGAACACGTCCAAATGGCTACAGATTCGTTGCTACAGCAGATCCCCTCCGCAGAGATCGTGATTCTCGGCGACTTTAACGCCCATCACGCCGAACGGCTCGGTTCACGTTTAACCGATCATGCGGGGAGATCTGTTCATGATTTTTGCCTTGGCATATGGTCTGACTCAACTGGTTGCTTCGCCTACGCGGATTTCAGATGTGGAGGATCATGTACCTTCCCTGTTGGACCTTCTGCTGACCTCTCACCCGGACGGATATTAGATTTCCGTCGAAGCCCCTTTAGGCTCCTCGGACCATTGTCTTGTACGGAGTGTGGTGCCACTCACGCTGAAATCGCAGTTGAAGTCCGGCGAGAAGCAAACCCGCCCCGGGTTTGTTTCTCGCCGGACGATCCCAACGTTGTTGCGGATTCTGTCGCTGATGTGGTACTTCAGGGTATGGAACTTTTTATTCCTTCCTCTGTGGTGCCCATTGGAGGCAAATCTCAGCCATGGTTTGGTCGCTCCTGTAAAATAGCATCATGCTATAAGCAGGAGTGCTACCAAGCCTGGGCTGACGCATCAGCGTCCCGGGATGTAAACACCAGCGCTCTAAAAAAGAAGTATAATTCCGCCTCTAGGGCCTTTAAAAGAGTCATTGCCAAGGCATAGTCAGAGCACATAGGCAGAATTGGCGAGAAGCTAGTTCGCCTTCTTTCTGGAACCCGTGCATTCTAGTCTCTCGCCAAAGCTGTCCAGGGGAATTTCTGTCAGCCATCTCTTCAATCTCTGCACAGGGAGGAAGACTCACTGGCCCATACCACAAAGGAGAAAGCCTATCTTCTAGGCTCTTTCTTTGCGTCCAACTCGACTCTCTATGACGGGGGGAGTACGCCGCCGACCATCCCGCGGTGTGAGTGCTCCATGCCGGAAGTGCACTTCACACAGCGCTCGGTTCGCAAAGCACTCCTCTCCCTGGACATCGACAAGTCGAGTGGGCCTGACGGAATCCCCCCAATAGTGCTGAGGTCGTGTGCTCTAGGGTTGGCACCGGTTTTAACGCGTCTTTTCCGGTACTCCTACTCCATAGGCGTTGTCCCAAAATCATGGAAGACGGCTTTCGTCCACCCGATCCCTAAAAAAGGCGACCGCTTAGACCCGTCCAACTACCGGCCTATCGACATCACCTCCTTGTTCTCCAAAACAATGGAGTCCATTGTAAACTGCCAGCTCATGAGGTACCTTGAGGATCACCAGCTGATTATTGACCGCCAATACGGTTTTCGCCGAGGTCGGTCAGCTGGTGATCTTCTGGTCTACCAAACTCACAGATGGGCGGAGGCAGTAGAGTCCAAGAGGGAGGCATTGGCCGTTAGTTTGGACATTGCGAAGGCCTTCGATCGGGTTTGGAACAAAGCGCTTCTTTCGAAGCTCCCTTCCTATGGGCTTCCCGAGAAATTGTGCGATTGAATCACCAGCTTTCTTGCAGATCGGGGCATCAAGGTCGTTGTAGACGGTGCAAGCTCCGATTGCAAGCCTATTAACGCTGGTGTTCCACAAAGCTGCGTGCTATCGCCAACGCTGTTTCTTATGCATATGAATGATATGTTGCAAACCCGTAACATTCATTGCTATATGCAGATGACAGCACTGGTGATGCTCTTTACACCGGCCGAGCCAATATTTCTCAGGAAAACGTCTCCGAGTGCCGGGACAAACTTGTGTCAAAAGTCGAGTCTTTGGTGAACAGAGTTTTGGATTGGGGGCGACTAAATCTAGTCCTGTTTAACCCCCAGAAGACACAAGTTTGCGCTTTAACCGCTAAAAAGAACCCCTTTGTTGTATCTCCTCAGTATCAAGGCACTCCCCTTGTTACCTCAGCCAGTATCGGAATCCTCGGCGTCGACATATCGAGTGACGTGCAGTTTCGTGGTCACTTGGAAGAGAAGGCCAAATTGGCCTCTGAAAAGCTTGGCGTGCTCAGCAGAGCGGGATAGTATTTCAGCCGGCACACCGCCTGCAACTTTACAAGGCGCAGGTTCGGCCGCACATGGAATACTGTTCCCATCTCTAGGCTGGGGCTCCCCAGTACCAGCTCCTTCCACTTGACCGCATTCAGCGCAGAGCGGCTCCAGTCGTCGAAGACCGAGTGCTTTCCGATTCCGATTCACTGGCACTGCGAAGAGATGTTGCATCATTTTCTTTCGCATATACCATGGAGAGTGCTCTGAGGAATTGTTCGGATTAATCCCAGCCGCCAAATTTCGTGAACGCACTACGCGGCAAACGTCCCGATACCATCCACACCATCTGGATACTTGGCGGTCCACCACTGTACGTTTCAAGAGGAGTTTTCTTCCGCGTACAACTTCTCTGTGGAATAGTTTACCACCAGCGATTTTTCCGGACCGATACGACCTGGGGACCTTCAAGAAAAGAGCTTACTCCTTTCTAAAGGGCCGGCAACGCACCTGCAATTCCCCTGGTGTTGCGGTTAATCATAGGCGGCAGTAGTCACTTAACATCAGGTTAGCTGCATGCTCGTTTGACCCCTCTTCTATAAAAAAAAATAAAAAAATAAAACTAAGTTTTACGGATTTTATCGCGTATAATTTAACGTTTTAATTCTGGACGTTTCGGGTGCTTTACAGCACCCGTGGTTAAGAGGGGGGGGGGGGGACTAAGGTGTTTGACGGCCCGATGTCATTTAGCCCGGCTACCTTCAATTTCAGAATATTAATTTTTGGTTCGATCTACACAGAATGCGCTTACAGTATCTTGAAGTCTTGCGGTGGTATGCTTGGGTTTGGATTTAGTTTTTTCAATTAAAGGATCCCAAGCAGATGGTAATACCCATCCATCTTCTCTATTGAAATTAGGTTTTTTTTTTTCAATTTTCGTATATTAGTAATCATCCTAGGTAGGAATCGGTGTTCTTTTGCGAGGATTTGTGGTATATCAACATCTGTGTCTAAATCCTGAGAACACTATTGATCACATTGTGTATAGGAAAAAGATAAGAAAGAAACAACCGATATTCAAATGGTGAATCTCATAACAATATTTCACAGTTAGCTACCGTGGGAAAACTACCTATTCAGCTATTCATAACCCTTCATCTATTGGAAAAAATTGGAATTGCTCAAGGTCAAATCAAAAAAGAGTTTGATACGAAGTAGAAGTGTACTTCATTTCTTGGAATTGTCTAACTATGTTATAAAATTTATAGTAGTTTTATATACTGTTATAATTATTATAATTAGCCTTGTTACGTTAAAATAAAACTACATATAATAATTTAGAAAATAATAAGAATTTGCTTAGACTCAGGGACGTCGATTATTATTATTGTTACGCGCTCCAGTCGACGATATACTAGCGCCATCTAGTGTCAGGAACGAGAGCGAGTAGAGCGTTGCAGAAAATGACATCACAGATCTCTCAACCGACAGCGCCATCCGAAGAACTAAGTTTCTAGAAAATCTATACTCGAACTCTCGGTACCTTGCGCGTGTTTACTTGAACATTCCGGATATTTTGCTAATTTAAATAAATAGGTGGCGCAAGATGCGATCGAGGAGAGTGAGAGTTTAACTCGGCGACACAAGCGAAGCTTCGGAGCGGAATTAAGTGAATTAGTGTGTTTAATTATTAGTGTTTTTAGTTTTAATTTGTGTAAAGTAAATTAAAGTGTTAATTTAGGTAATTCTATCGGCAATTTTTATTGTCACGAACCTCAAGCTCGTAACAATTGGTGTCAGAAGTGGGATAAAATAATGCCGATTTTACCTAAGGAGGAAACGGAGGGTGTCCGTACCCGAAGTCAACGCCAGCAGGAGACGGACCAGAGGAGATTTGGTGGTGCAACGCCGCAGATGTCTGAGGGCCAGCCGCCGGCCACGGAAGCCGGTCCGTCAGCAGCTTCTACGTCTGTGGCACCTGACTTACAGGAGGAGCAGGCTCGCCGACAGGAGGAGCAGGCTCGCCGACAGGAGGAGCAGGCTCGCCGACAGGAGGAGCAGGCTCGCCGACAGGAGGAGCAGGCCCGTCAGTTGAAAGAGCAGCTGCAGAGCGGACAAGAGCGTTTAGAAGAGCAACTACAACGCGATAAGGAAGAGCAGATGCTCCTCATGAAGGACCTTCACGCTATCTTCGGAAAAGAGATACGGGAGGTGAAGGATAAGGTTGCTCTACATGACAACCGCCTGTCGGAGGCCGAAACCCGAATCGACCAAGTAAACAATCGGGTTGACAACGTAATGGCTGACGTGAAGAAAACGCTGGACGACCTCAAACTTGGTGATGGAACAATAGCTCCCGTAGTAGCTACAACACCTTCGCTACGTGGATTCAAAATGCCGCCGTTTGAGGGTACTTCTTCCTGGTCAGCCTACAAGATCCAGTTCGAGGCTGTTATGAAGGCGAACGGCTGGAATAAAAGTCAGGCCATGACTGCTCTCACACTAGGCCTGCGCGACCAGGCCTTAACAGTTCTGGAAGCTCTCGGGAAGGAAGTGACTTATGAGCAACTCCTTGAGGCAATGGAGGCGAGATATGGCGACGCTCACCTGGAACATGTCTTTCGTGCGCAGCTTAAAGATCGCGTGCAGCGCATCAACGAAAACCTGCAGCAGTGGGCTCTAGAGGTGGAGAAGCTGGTGCGGAAAGCATACCGGTCTGTACCTGCGCTCATTGAAGGGAACCTGGTGCAGACATTCATCGACGGCATCCGTGACCTGGAAGTCAGAGCTGCTGTGAGGCTCGGGCACCACGAGACGCTCAAGGACGCCTTGGCCCATGCACTGGAGGTAGAAGCCGTGCGGCAGGATCATCGTTCCCATCGCGTCAGGGAGGTTGCAGCAGTTACAGTTCGCGACCGCAACAGAGGATACAGCCCTAGGTGCTATGGCTGTGGGGAAAAGGGCCATCTTCGATCCAGCTGCCCTAAGCGAACCCTAGAAAGGGAAGCTGAACAGTCTCAGAGAAGAAGTGCGGCTAACAGCACCGCCCAGCAGCAACAGGAATACGACTTTACTATCAGACACTGCAGCGGGAAATCTCACGGCAACGCAGATGCATTGTCAAGAAGACCTTGTCCTGAAGATTGCAACCATTGTAGTAGGCAGGAGAGTAAGGAAGTGGTATCCGTGAGGATGCTCAGGACAGACTACCTCAGCAACGGGTGGAAGGACAGCCTACGACATGCACAGCAGGAAGATCCGGACATCAAGCCGATTCTGGGATGGATGAAGGCCCGTGCTACCAAGCCTAAGTGGAGGGACGTCTCAGCGATGAGTTCAACCACGAAAAGCTATTGGGCGCAATGGGACAGCTTGCTGCTTCAGGATGGAGTCCTGTACCGTAAATGGGACAATGGTCGAGGAGACAGCTGTCGTTTACAAATGGTTGTCCCTAAAGCTAAAGTGCCGAATGTTCTACAGCTGTGCCATAATGGTCGTTCAAGAGTCCATCTGGGTGTTAAACGAACTCTACTGAAGGTCCGAGAACAGTTTTACCGGGTCCATTATCGTGACGATGTCGAGGATTGGTGTCGTACATGTACAAGTTGTGCGGCCGTGCGGGGACCTCAGACACGTAGTAGAGGAGCACCGAAATTGTACAGTGTTGGTGCACCACGGGATAGGACAGCCCTTGACATGGCGGAGCCGTTACGGAAAGGCGCAAGAGGGACTCCTAAGATCGTCCATGTGGATCGCTTGGCGCGTTATCAGGGGACCGATAATGCTCGGTACGAGCATGTCTTAGGAGGGGGCAGTGTTACGCGCTCCAGTCGACGGTATACTAGCGCCATCTAGTGTCAGGAACAAGAGCGAGTAGAGCGTTGCAGAAAATGACATCACAGATCTCTCAACCGACAGCGCCATCCGAAGAACTAAGTTTCTAGAAAATCTATACTCGAACTCTCGGTACCTTGCGCGTGTTTACTTGAACATTCCGGATATTTTGCTAATTTAAATAAATAGGTGGCGCAAGATGCGATCGAGGAGAGTGAGAGTTTAACTCGGCGACACAAGCGAAGCTTCGGAGCGGAATTAAGTGAATTAGTGTGTTTAATTATTAGTGTTTTTAGTTTTAATTTGTGTAAAGTAAATTAAAGTGTTAATTTAGGTAATTCTATCGGCAATTTTTATTGTCGCGAACCTCAAGCTCGTAACATTATTAATTTCGATTTAATTGCTTTCGCAACAATACTTTTCTGCACTCTATTTATTGCCTGCCTCTCCTTTCTGCCGTGTATCCAATATTAAAACTAAGAACCCAGATCTTGATAGCTGTCGACCAGTGATCTCAGCGGTATCACGTCGCTTGGTCACAAATTCAGTCCAAAGGGAGTTCCCAGTACAGGAATAACCTTAACAACGGTTAAGATACCTATATATATATATATATATATATATATATATATATATATATATATATATATATATATATATATATATATTTAGAGTAATATATTTAGGAGAAGTTATTATAAATACACAAAGCTGTGTTAAATATTTTACGATCAAATAAGACAATAAGCGAAGGGCTCGTCAACGACGTGCGACGTCAGTGTCGCTCGCTGCTATATTATTATAATTAACCTTAAAAATTGAAATACAAACCGATATCAAAACAAAAAAAATATTTCCACGCGATAGCTTCTAAAGTGGGTGCTAAGACGAAATGTATAGAAAAATTAAAACACCTACGTTAGAAGCAAGTTAAATTGTATTTCTAATATATATACTTAACATAGTTTTTGGTTGTAATTTTTGACTTTTTTGAGTATTCTAAGGTAATATCACAAGTTTAAAAGGAACAACAAGAATTCTTAAAAATCAAAATTCAGTTGCGTTGGTAGCCCTAAAGATTAAGATGGAATGCGCCGTTACCAGAAAAGAGCACTTAATTATTCTAAAGAAAATTACATCACCGTTGTTGGAACTTAACAAGAACAGATATATTACGTAAATGGATACCCATCCATTTTAGAATAAAACACGTTTTCGTTATACGTTAAAAAGTTTTAAGAATAAAAATGTCTTCATAAAAGGCTAATAGCGCTTTAAAGTTACCATTTATAATACGCCTCTTGTATTTTATAACTCAGGCAAGATCTTCACAACAAAGGAGCTATATGGAATGTTTCTCCGTTAGATAATGATTATCTTTTTATAAAAGCTTTATGTTTTTGCTTGAGATGTCAATATAATGACGATGACAGTATTCATGAGACTTTTAAAATGCCATTTTGCGACTTTTGATTGTATCATACGTTGTTATCTTCTAATAAGTTGGAAAAACAGTAGCTTATCGACATTTTCATAAATTTTGATACTTTTTGTATATGTATTCAACCACGTGCGTGTCGTAGCTTTTCATATAAATGCGAGTAACTATTTAGGTCACGTCAACACGTCTCGTTCACTGAAATCAGTACGTGACGCATTATTGAATTACACAGAAGCTGATTTAAACACAGTTTTATGATAACTGACATCTGCCTTTAGTTCAGAAAACACAGAAGCGTCACTGACTACAGTTATTAACTTTAGTGATATAATGTAGATAGGTTTAGCGTGACTCAAAATGTTTGATGAATAACATAACATATTCATGTTACTTTAATTGATTAAGCAAAGCAAATTTATTACAATATTACTGTAGAATTAATATAATACTACTGTGAAATAATGATTTCTAATATTTACGCGTACACTACACATTTAAATAATACTATTTTTACGGATTTTATCGCATAAAATCCGTAAAAAGGTACTGCATTTTCAGACCATCTTAACTCTAAAAATTCTAAAATTCAGTTCATAAGGAAGTAAGAGGCAAACAATTATTTAGGTTTTGTTTTGTGGTGTGGTGTGTTAGTAATTCGGAATCCTGATAACATCTTGAGCCATACTGTGTATAGAAAAAAGACCCATACAGATAGATATTTAAACAGTGATTCTCACCACCATCCTTCACAGTTAGCTACCGTGGGTAAATCTTTGTTTCAGAGAGAACGAGGGATCTGTGACAGTAAACACCTGGCTGCCGAGCTCCAACACGTCAAGCAAGTTTTGCATGACAACAAGCTTCGGGTCTCGCGCCTACGTCACAGTGACCGAGTAAAGCCGGCCACAGTCGAGCGTGTACCTGCTGTACTACCGTATGTCAGAGGAGTCACAGACAAGGTTGGTTAAATCTTGAAGCGCGCTTCCATTAAAACATACTTCAAGCCGCTGAAGAAGATTGGTCAGTTTTTACCACCAATCAAGTGTAACGTCCCTCTGCAAGATGCAGGAGTGCTTAATTGTGAATGTGGTCTCTCCTACACAGGACAAACTAAAATATCAATTAAAACCCGCGTTAAAGAACATATAGCTAATGTGAAGAATCGACGCTCCGGGAAGTCTGCAGTCTGTGAACACGTACAGGATCGTCCCCGTCACTACATTAAATTTGATAAACCACAAATCCTCGCTAAAGAACACCGATTCCTTCCAAGGATAATTCGCGAGGTTATTGAAATCAAATAACATCCTAATTTCAATAGAGAAAATGGCTGAGTGCTACCATCTGTTTGGAATCCTATAATTAATAAAATTACCGACCCGACCGACACCCAACCCAAGCATACAACTGCAAGACTTCCAGGTACTTTATGTTCATACTGCATAGATCGGAACACAAAAATTAATAATGTTAATCTATGGTAACCGCGGTTAACTATGACATCTAGACGTTGAACATCTCAGTCTCCCCCGCGACCATAAGTGGTGTAAAGTGCTCGAAACGTCGCGTCGGGTATTTAAAAAGTGAAATATACGCAAAAATCCGTAAAAATAGTATTATTTAAACTATTCTAATAGTTCTACTGCGGATATCCTAATTACTAGGTTATATCATATATATATATATATATATATATATATATATATATATATATATATATATATATATATACAAAGTTTTCTCGTCACGTATTAATATAATAAAGATATTTTATTTTAAAAGAAGAATTCAAAATGATGAATGTTATTTTTATATAAGATTAACATGTAATGTTTTTAAGGCATCAAAGCAAAGCATTAATTTTAATCAGATATATATATATATATATATATATATATATATATATATATATATATATATATATATATCCAAAGTTACAATACTTTTCCTTTCGTTCTTTTTTTTGTATGATTAACTCACGTTACGAAATGGGGTAGTGGATTTTCACTGCACCACTACACGAGAATGTATAACATTACGTCTATAATATCAATATCATCATCATCATCGATGTCATCATTACAGCTTATCAAAGTTCACTGATGAGCAATGGCCTCCTGCATATGAGCACACATTAGGCTTCACCAGTCTTATTTCTACAAGGAATTTTTGTGGAAAGCCATCAGCAGTGGATCTTAACAGGCTTTAGTAGAGATAGTGATGATGATATTCATCTGACTTATTTCTATATGTAGGATCACGTCTTATTATCGAATATAAGTCGGAAAAACCGAAGTTCCTATTAAGGCCACGTCACCACTTTCCACACACTGAAATTAATACGTGACGTATTATTGAATTTTACTGAGGCTAACTGGAGCGTGACTATACAATATGTAACAAAAACCCTGTGGTTCCCGTTAAGTGCGTTAAAATAATCAAATTAAATTTTAATTAAATAATATTTGTAAATTTTTTTATTTTTTTTTATTTGATTACCTCTGCCTGGAATTATCGACAGCTGCGGGTGGCGGCCAGCGGTGACGTACATCAAAGACGGGGCGCGCGCGCGCCCGTCTTACCTACACTAACTGCACACTGAGGTCGTGACCTAGTCACATCACAGCTGTTATAGTCAAACACTAATTTATCACTATAGCGCTTATTACACCATACAATTTTTAGGAAATCTAATTAGGATCCTAAATTGGAAGCTAGTGATCACACTACACTAAATTGGATTCTAAATCGTGACGAACCGCATTCGTAAAGAAGTATCGACGGGGTTGCACGTTTGATCGATGGCGCTGTATTATTTTATATATATTGTAAAAAACTGTCCAATATGAATATAATTATATATTTTTAGATTCTAAGCAGTTTTTTTATAGGATAGGGTGACAAACTAGCACACAGTCCACCTGATGGTAAGTGGTTGCTGCGGCCCATAGATATCCACATCTATCTCCGATTACAAATCAAAATGCAGATGCGTTGTCACCTGTGACGACTAAGATGGAATGCCTCGTTTCCAGTAAAAAGGGTCTCCGGTTCTCTACACTTGCCATACAAAACACAGCAACATTAAGCTACTATTTTACTCTGGTATTCTGTGGGAGCGTGGTGCTTCCTCGGTCGAGCCGACCCATTCGTGCTACAACTATACAACTAATATAACTGCAGCATGGCTCTACCACCTACAAACAGTTTGAATATTTAATAAGTTTGGTATCCAAACATATTGAAAAAGAAGTCACGATATTTCGATAAAGTGTGAGTACCAAAGAATGTTTGATGGTGACATTACGTTTTATAGCCACCGGAAATTAATATTAAGATTTAAAGTACTGCTCTCTGATATCAGACTTCTATCAATACTTCAAGACATCCGCTTGTATCAAAGTGCGGGCGCCGACTGGTTGTTCTAAATCGTAACGTTGCGATTACACTGTCCTAAATTGTAAACAATTTAGGAAGTACATCGATTGGGACCTCCAATTTGACTAAATCGGATCCTAACTGTTCTAACTACGATTACACCTTCCTATTTCCTAATTAGATTTCCTAAAAATTGTATAGTGTAATAAGCGCTTATGTCTACTTGACGAGCACGAAGATGTTGTTCAATATGTCCTTGTACCTCTATACATTTGTGACACCGACTTATAATGTCTGAACGCACGCGTTGCATAACAGACAGTTCGGACTTTATTTTTTCAAAGGCTGCGACTATACGCATACGCATTTCTGCCTCGGTATCACATGTTTTTTGGAATACAGTCTGCTTAATCGTACCCCAGAGATAAAAATCTAAAAGTGTGAGATCAGGTGATCGTGCCGGCCAGTTGACCGGTCAACCGCGGCCAATCCATCTTTCACCGAACTCAGTATCCAAGAAACTTCTTACACAACGGGAGAAATGCGGTGGAGCACCATCGTGTTGAAACCACATGCGAGGAACGAGGTCTAAATTTATTTCGTCAAGTTCACTGCTTAGTTCTTCTCGCAAAAAACGTCCGTAGTTTTCACCGCTCATTGTGTGGTCTAGGAAATACGGATCAATAATTTTGTCACCTATAATTCCCGCCCACACATTGATTTTCCATCGGTGTTGAAAGTGGCTTGGTTTATACGAATGCGGATTTGTCGTTGACCATACGTGTTCATTATGAGCATTAAATACACCTGTTCTTACAAAAGAGCATTCATCCGTAAAAAGTACGCGGTTCAAAAACTCAGAATCTTCTTCAACCTTATCAAGTCACCATCTACAGTAATCCATTCTCGGCTCGTAGTCGTTAGAAAGAAGACACTGAACTCGACGATAATGATACGGGTACTGGCCATCATCTTTGAGGGCTCTCCAAACGCGCATATGGTTCACACCTAGTTCACGTGCCACCGAGCGCGTGCTCCGCGTTGCATCTTCCTCAAACACGTCGAGAATGTGCTACTCGATGTCGTCGTCGTACATCCTCGGTCTTCCTGAATCTGTACGTTGTTGATCACGGCCATGCACACTGCCAGTATTGTACATACGAATGTGAAGTCGTTGGAACGTCATTGCCGACGGCAATTGTGTATTTCGTGGAGTAGCAAAGCACTCCCCGTAAAGTCTTCGTGCTGCTGCATAATTGCAGTTACATTTTCCGAAACACATCAACAAATTAAAATATGCCTCGTTTGAGTAAGACATCGCACACAAGTCACTCACGGCGGAATATTAATTTCGCAATATAAAACACAACCGTCAATATCAGTGCTAACGCGCTACTGGTGCTTGATGCTTGATTGCTTGTTTGTTTGCATAGATAGACGTGGCAAAGCTATTGTACTCTATAACATAATTTTGATATTTTCTAAATCGATAAAAATTTCGTGATTTTTTTATGTTGTTTTTTTAATAATAGTTATTATTTATTTATTTATTTCAGACAGCGTCCGTAAGTGTTATTAAGAAATTAAATTATAGCTAGGATTAATAAAAATACATTAAAACACTTTTATAATAAGAAAAATTTTAAAAATTGTGTTAAATCCACACAATAACAAATACTTAAACTATTATGCTGCTATGTTTTTCAAAATCTTATAATTAGCATTTTGTTATCGACCGACGATTAACAATACTTATTTATATTTCTATTCGTGACCACTGAATTGTGACAAAATTTTATGTATATTAGCACAGAATAAATAATAGATACGACGACCACGAAGATGTTCAATATGTCCACCTCTCACACATTTGCGGCACCGGCTTATATGATTTATCGACCAACGATAAACAACCCTTATTTTTATTTTTATTCTTCATCACTGAATTGTGACAAAATTTTATGTTCATAAAACTTCCCATGTTTTAAATATTACTACTAAATATTAGCACAGAATAAATAATAGGTATTGGATCAAAATTAGTTAATCGGCATATACTGGACGCTTCCTTTTATCACTCCAAGAGCGGAGTTTTATGGGTTTTTCCCAGTACTAAGTCCTTCGTCGGCTTTCGCTTTTGAGTTCAAAGAGCGCGCAAAACGCCGCGTATATTACCTATTAATTTTGTTTTGTTTACTATATTCTAGCAATAAAGGACAATATGAATTTATTTAAAAAAATAATTACTACCTACTACATAAATTCTTTATCGAATAATATTTCACATGAAAAATAAATACTAAAGGAGACAATCAATTTTTCTATGGAGAATGGGGCCACTACAAATTTTAAAGATTTCAATAAAATTATTAGTTTTACTGCATCTAAACGGAGTCCTGAGAAATTAACCAATAAATTGTGAATATAACAATAACCTAAAACAAACTGAAAGCGATTTTCCAGTAGTATTCATCGGTATTATAAGTTAAAATAGTGCACACTTAAATAATAGTACATATAAAACTAAGCTGTGGGTATATTCAGCATTTATAAATATTTTAAAATCGATGTAAAACCTTTAACTAGTTCCGGCAAAACAAAGTACCTGTCTATGCACAAATGTCGTAGGTATGGATTGTATTTTTGACATGTATTGATTGATTGTGAGTGTAATTCTAAATACCAAGATGGCTAAGGGATAATCATGGGCGTGCAACTTAAAACATTATTTTGAGAACAAAATGATATTTTTTTTGTGCTGCCATCTACATTCCTAAGCACTAGACTAAATTAGACGCACCACGCCACTACCTACGCAGTTAATGGATGGTTAATGGCGGTCACTGATAGTTGAGGTTAATTTGATATTAATATTAATTTCAAATTATTCTGATTCCTCGTTTGTTTATATGCTTTCTTGTATTAAAATAAATATTTGCGACCCAGTGTTTTTTTAATGTGTGCAAAAATGTGAAGAAGAAGAAAAATGGCAATGTGTTTTTAAATGTGACCAAGTAAGGACTTTTTTTACAACAGCTAACAGCTAATATCTAAGAAATGAAAAATGATATTGTAAAGTGAAATATGTTTTAAAAAAAGTCACGCTGGGTTTCTTGTTGGTTCTTCCCAGGACATTGGTATCGGTGGTAAGTAAAACACGATTTCCAATAAGTATTATGTAATAATCTATATTTAATTTAAAAAAATTTTCTATTCTCTGTAATATAAGATATTTACTAACTAGTAGGGACATTGTATAAAGAAATCAATTGATATTGTGCAAATACTGTTAAATTTAACACATCTAATGTTATTCAATAACTAAGCAAAGAATTTTTAAACAATAAACATTTTAAAAATAACCTGTTTTTTATTTTTTGGTATAGGAACTTACAATTACCACGAGAAACATAAACAACTATTAATTACATTGCAGCACTTGCGCAATGTAATTAGTGGTTGTATATAAAATAAAAATATTAAAGTGCAAAAAAAAGGGCGAGCCCAAAGCACCAATATTTTAACGCTATCTATTAGGCAAAACAAGAACTTTAACTAAATTTAAACTTGAGTCGCACATCTATCTCTAGTATATATACAGTAATCTATGGGGATAATGTTTTAAACTGGTTGTATTACAAAACACAAAATATAATGTAGATAACTCTATTTATTATTGTAAATCATAATTTATTTAAGTATTCTATTAACAGTAGTAGGTACAGAAACAGAAACCTTTTATTCAATTTAGATTATAAATAATACTTATTGAAAGTCACTTTTTTAATTTACCACTGGTTCGGAAAGAACCTCTGACTTGAAGAGAACCAGCAAAATACCCAGTGGGTCTTTTAAAAAAAGCGATCACCTTACCTACGGATTATTGTCAGCCATAAATTCCCTTATACTATAATAACCCCTTTTATACAAACTTAATTTAATAAATTTTTTGAACTTTGATGATTGACTGACATATACAGACAGGAGCGGTGTCAAGACATTGTTTTAATATGTTTTGGTTGACTAGTAAGTAGTATACATCGTAATAAAATGGCTAGGAATTAACATGCCTTATCTATGTTATTACAAAATGATAAATAGTGAGGAAGTAAGATGTTTTAAACTGTTTGTGTAAGGATTACAAAAACACAGGCTTAATTTAAATGTATTTATTACTAGCGATGCGCCCCAGCTTTGCACTGGTGATTTATGGATCTCGACAACAGTGCCATCTACCGGGTCCAAATGTAAATATAAACCATCTAGGGATCCATCTAAACACACACAAACATTTTCATTGAAATTGGTAAGATGTTTTCTTATGTTTTGTCTATAACGGACATAGGTAGAAACATTTTAGTGTTAGATATATTTCTGAAGGTTTTTTGAAAATAACTTGATGGTAACATGTACATTTATGATATTGTAAGCAATCAGAAGGCATTTTCAATTATAAGAGATATGATATAAGACTATTGTCTTTAATATCCATACACTTTGTCTCTGCAAGCTTTCAGCCTGCGAGGCATACAGATTTATTCTTAGCGATCCACCTGAAAAGAAGTTAATGACAATTGTAAAGGTGTCTTAACTAAATAATAATTCTTATCAATATATTATTTTTTTCTATATTATATAGGAATTAAAAGGACATTTTTAATAATAAGAGATATGAGATAAGACTATGCCTTCAATGTCAGTAAACTGTATTTACATATTTCTATAAGCATTTTCTTATATCTGCCTTTTCATATGTTAAATAATAAAGAAATTAAACAATTAAACAGCATTAATCAGCTCCAGCTGATCAAATACAGAAGCAGTAATTATTGATTGACATCAATGATATTCAACCATGTAAAAGTTGTCTCATGTCGTCTATATGACAAAATAATATTCCTTTCTGCAGAGTGAACAACACAGCTGTCTAGGCATAATAGATACAACCATTACACTTTTTTATGCAAACTATTATTATTAAACTTTATATTTGCTTCTAGTACAAATAATTACTACATTTTTTACACATAAATATATGTAAAATTTATATTGCCTATCTACTATGGCTGGTATAAATCCAGGATCTGTGTCTGGCTTAACATAAAAGCCATTTAGTATTAAGCAACTTGCTGAATACATAAGGTACCTATTTGTACACAAATGCATTTATATGAATTGCTCTTCAAAACCCTCTTTAAGTCCCTCGACCCAAAGATTCTAATTTTCTTTTAAAATTATAATAACTTCTTTTGTGCATTTATTATTTAATTTAGATTTTACTAATAAAATAAACTTAATACTTTGCATTTTAAAAAATTAATAAGGTTCTAAGACCTGTTTGTTATTTATATTTGTTTTAGGTAAAATATACAAACTTAGTAATAGATTTTCACAACCTAGAATAGGTGTAAATTATTAAACTCTTATATTCTATTTGCGAATTTTGCCACAAAAAATAAAAAGAGAAAAACATACGTACTTGTGTCAATTAATATTTGGCTAACCTTCCTGATAATTGATAATACCCATAGTTTCAACATTAGTTTAATAATGCTTGTAAATAAAAACTTAATTTTGTTTTGTTCTAACCATAATCTTGCGACTCTTTTTTTTTTTTTTGCGCCCGAAGCAAATATGGGCAACCCTCCGGAAAGCGGGGGAGGGAGGTTGGGAATGCTCATAGCATACCACGCAGCCGGCTGCGTGGTTATGTGGCGACTTTTACCCACTAAACCCAACCTTTTAGGAATTGGCTTAACGATCTGACTAGAGATCTCTAAGCCGTATACGAACGCGACCCTCCTTGGCAGAAAGGAGGGCGCAGTCTTGCGACTCCAATCCAACTATGTTTTATTTCACTCGAGTGAATCGAGTGAATTTGTCCAACTCGATAATCGATAGAAAATAAATTTTACCGAGTTATCGAGTTCACTCGGCGCATCGTATAGATTCAGAGGGTGCTATATAGATATTACTTCACTAATTTACTTGTATATATAATAAAGTCGCGCAAATTCAAACTTGCATCTGGCATGTTGTAAACAAATCTGAACTCATAGATAATACCTATATACCAGAGACCTGAACTTAGTTTGATTTATGATATTGATTTATAGTTTTAATTTCGTTGCCACATATTACTTATTTATAAAGGTACATATTTAAAAATGTTTTAACTAAAGTAATCGCTACTCTCAACTCTAGTGATAAACTTTTCTGTAAATAGTTGATTTACTCAAAAACTAGTGTACAACTAGAATGACATACATACATACTCGTAAATTAACCCGAGTGGCTAGTCACAAAACTCTACTCGAATCGCATCTTTATCTTACGGCCAATGCAGTGTTTTGTTTGTCTACAATTTAGTGATGAAATCGACTTACTAATTCGAGCAATTTATTGATATATTATGTAATAAATAAATTGATATTAGGTTATGTGTTTATAATGTTGTATCAATTTATGTTATATATAATATAAATTGATTATATATACTTTGGATAGTCAAATTATTAATAACATTAAGACTTACGTCATAACGTTAGAGTGATATTATTTTATGAAGATTGTCGATACGCATACCAAAAATCACACAAATCACATCTCTAAGACAATATTTTTTTAAATATTACATTACCTTAGCTAATGATCAGAACACGAATATCAAAACAACAATTTTTTTTTCAGATTTCTTGTTTCCGTTTACATTTTCGAAAAATCTATAGGCCATTTACTATTATAATTTGGTGTCTTTTTTTAGTGTAAATACCATTAAACGACGTTAATATTTCTAGTGGGCCCAAAAATGATTGTCTCCTTTCTCCTACAAATAGTTGCAAATTTGGAATTAATCACGATATTTTATGCATGAAGTAACCTTTTTAAATGTTTTCGTAGATCTATTTAGCAAAAAAGTAGAAATTTATAACATAAGTATTCAAATGATACTTATAATATACATTATGATACTAGATGTATAGTTGTATCACGAATGGGTCGGCTCGACCGGGGAAGGACCACGCTCTCACAGAATACCAGCGTGAAATGGTTGCTTAATGCTGCTGTATTTCGTATGGTGAGTGTAGAGAATCGGAGAACCTTTTTACTGGAAATGAGGCATTCCAGCTTAGACCTCACGGGTGACAATGCATCTGCATTTTGATTCGTAATCGAGGATAGATTTAGATGTCTATGGGCCACAGCAAACAGTTACCATCAGGTGGACTGTGTGCTCGTTTGTTTCCTTATACCATAAAAAATACTATGTGTATTGGGGTTGAAATAACCATTTCATTATAATTTCTATTATTTTGAAATTAAAATTTTCTGAGAATAACTGAGTTTACACAAAAACCTTGGGGAGGCACGCGCCGCTTAGCGGCTTGCTTTGAGTCGGCCATGTCAGTGACCTCATATCGGCTGTAGACTATTATTTATTCTGTGACGTAGATAATATTATGTCGGCACGTGTCGGTAAGTTCACAAGCAAATAACATTTTTAGAAATTTAATATTTCTTAAGTTATCTTATTAGAAACCTAAAAACCCCATTTAAAGCAACCAAAAAAAAATTTCATTATCATAATTACCATGCCTATAGGTGTACACCTATACGTCCCTGAAACGACCAACAGGGTTTTTGTTACATACTGTATATACAGATACAGTTTATAAAATTAGAATTACTTAAATATTTTAATACAAACGTATATGTATATATATATATATATATATATATATATACATATATATATATATATATACATATATATATATATATATATATATATATATATATATATATATATATATATATATATATATATAATATAACATATATATTTATATTAATAAAATAAAATAATTATAAGTGTAGACGGTGTGAACGAAATAGGAGCCTCTATGGCACTGATTCTTTACAATTTTTCTTTTATGTACATTAACGTATTATGAAATTGATATATCAATAAAGAACTTTTAATTTCGAAAGTTATGAATTGAGTTATTTATTTAGTTCAAAAATTTTGTTGACTTTTTTTTAGTACCAAAACTTTATTTGAAATTAGTAGTATTGTTAGTATTAGTAGAATGGCTTCTATTCCGTTCACTTGTTACACTCAATTTTTTTAAAGACGGTAAAAACTCAAATAATATACATTATTACAGAAGATGCGTGTAAACGCCATTAACCAGTAATGGTTGCGTTCGATTTGTAATATTGCGCCATTGAAGTATTATATACTTACGTACTAGAACAGCTATCTCAAACAAAAAATGTGCGCTACTCTGTGTTCGCGCGGTTGGTTTTTTATCATAGAATAAACATAGGTAGAATGATCCGTAGGTAATTGTAGATTGTATTGTTAAATAGTTAAATTATATTTAGAAAAATATTTAAATTTTGTCATTTATTTTGTATATTATATTTGCTTATTTAATATAAAATTACCTAATATTATATCACAATTACATTTAATGATATTTTTATCTGAATAATTTATAAGGTTTAATTACCGATGTCAAATATAAAAAAATCACACTAAATGTATGTTTAACAAAACTTATTAACAGAACATTTAAATTACAAATATATTTATTTAAATTAGAATAAGAGTCGTTCATAAATGCCGGGCACGGGATAGTTAAAAATAGACGAATTTATTCCACTTTGACTTTGAAGTGGAAACCTAAAAATGAAATAAAAGAATAATAAGCAGATTTAAACAGATTTATGCAGAATTAAATATGAATAATTTATCCCAATTATAATAACTTATATATATTTCTACAAAAAAATATGTATTGTAATATATTCGTCCTATACTTAAGTACCCACAGAAATGTCGCATCTGAACATATTAATTTCAGAATCTATATTCCATGACACGAGATGGCGTCTTAGGAATAATTTGTTTTATTATTCATTTATAAAACTTTTTTTTTATTGATTAAGTACCTTATTAACCGATGTTAAAGTAATTCCTTGGTTTTTACTGACATTTCTTGAATTATATGTGCAGTATCTAAGTACACACGACGGCATATTTTTATCAAGAGTTTTTTTTTTTAAATCAACACAACACGTGACAACTCTACAAGCACCTAGCGAGTGACTGATTAAAGTGCGGTGTATTCACCGCAGTTGAGTGGAACAGAGTAGCTGAATGCAGTGTCGCCTCTAGTACGTAGTGCATAATAGCTCCATGTATTTCGCCTATATATTGCCCCGTGGGTATTTTGACATAGTTGTCACGCCTTCCTAGACGTTTTCGCAACCGCAGTTTTTCTTTGTTTTCAGTTGTTATCAGGAAGATACTGCTGCCCATATCCTGGTTTAATTATCTTTTGTCGCTTTTAACGATACCAACGAAATGGTACGAGGTAGTGGATATTCTTACGCAGCCACTATACCTCTAAGGATTAAGTTCACTAACTACATAGTAGGTCACATTTTAGGTAGTAATGTATAAAGTAAGTTAGAAAAAAGATGAATGGCCCGAATCTCGTCTTGCCTAAGAACCGGCCGTGCTCACCAGGCTGCATGGACGAATCGGTGAATCAAGAGTAGCACTAACCTGCGAATATTGGGTTAAACAGCATTTTTGGATGAATCTATAGGCATCAGTGGTTCAGCAGAGCATCATCCACGAGTACATTGTCTACCACTTCCGTCACCGTGATGTCAACAGGAACGAGATTATTTCTGGCCGAGATCGAAAAGTGACGTGACGGCGATCGTTTGTTCACCGCGATGTTCTCGGTGGTTCGGTCAGTTTGTTGTAACTGTCGTATGGTACGTTAAATTGCTCGATATCGACAATACATTTTTGATTTTAAAAAATGAAAGCAATATACTTTGAAAACAAAAACCAGCGCAGTGCGTCGTCACAGAGCGGGCGTGGGTGGGCAAGTTTAAGCCTGTTTGTATTCCTAGTACATCGGCCTGTCACAATTTCGGCCCGAGTTCTAGTGATCACGCCGATCTACTTAAAAGCGCTTCTACACGGTCGGGACCAACCACGGGCCCAACGTGTCGTGAGGGACGCGCTCGCAACCAAGGCCCTCGGACTCAACCAAAGTATTGGTCAGACAACCGATGTCTACACTGTCCATTTTTACATCAACTCGACCAAGGTCACGACGGTTGGTGGTTGGTCCCGACCGTGTAGAAGGCCTATTAAACTTCAGCGGTCCGGATGACAGCGCGGCGCTCGGGCCGAGCTTGCGGTGAACAGATGTATGAGTCGCTACCTTAGCTTTTCTCGTTCTCGTTGACGTCCCGGTGACGGTGACGATGAACAATTGCCCTAAGACCGACATGTGACCGACATATAACACAATCGCTTCAAAAGTAACTTGCCACTATGATTTTACTAAATTTTGCACTGATCACTTTAAGACCAATGCATGCAAGTGCAGATACTGCTTGGTAGCGGAAAGAGGTAAGTGAGAGCAGAGTATCAACAATCAATTTCAAATCTCTTAACCAACTAACCTTAGACTTTCTGAGAAGAGCTAGAGTTTTTGAACCATCGTAGCTCAGAGGGTCAACACTCGCCGTAAATTGAGGTATTGACGTTCACCAACGTGCACTCGAGCAACGCGGCGAGCTTATCATTATATAACCCTCTCAGAAATGAGAGAACGTTACGTATATAGACTATAACTTTTCTTTAGTTAACTTTTTATTGGTCGCTTAAGTTTTGTATAAAAATGGTTATTGTGAGTTTTCCTTAGATGATATGTATTCGCGAATTTTATTTAGAACTTTTCTGTTTTATTTTCTTTTGACTTTTACTAAATCATACAATTACGATTGGTTAACTCACCTCGTAATTAAAGTTATTCAGAAATTATTTATTTCCATTCAAATATTTATAAATGATGACATAGTGAGCAATTGTTAACATCTCTAATTTATTATTTAAGATCAACAAATAAACGCATTATTGTTATAAAACAAACAATTCAGTCCTGCATAATTTTAGTGAAACTTCAAATATTGACGAAGTGCACGGTGTGGAAGCTCTCAATTTAAATCTTTATTAAAATCTCTCAGTGGTCGTCTACAATACACCTTCAACGAAAGCGTAGCATTGTTATAGCGTTATCTGATGGAACCATCCCAAAGCTTGCAGTTTACATGAAGTTTTGTTCAATGCTTTAACACTGCTAGAATAGATAGGAATCAGATTTCGCTCTTTTATTTTTACTTGTTTTCCACGAAAAAGCATTTTAGATTTGATCAAAAATGGACCTCAAAATAATGTAATATAGATTACAATATTACTTTTTGAAAGTCATTTATGTTTTTTGAGACGATTGTGTGATGATGCCAGCATTATTGTTGTAGGCCGGTGGGACTTTTTATAATTTGTATTTATTTACAATATTTGCTACTTAATACTCTTTAACAGTATTCCCTTCATAAAAAAAAAAAAAACATTTGCGCATCAAAAATTTAAACGAATTATTAGATGTTTAGGTTTTGAATAGTTTTGTTTGGATTTTCAAGTCTAAAGCACTAGTCATGAGTTACCTAAATTCATCAACTCCCTGCATTTCTCACCAGAATGTAAGACTCTATCTATTCAAGCGTACATACATTTTACTTACTATTACGAGGCTAACACTCTAGAACCTTCTTTTGCTATCAGTCGGCAGTTCATTGATCAATATTTTTCAAAACAATAAGGGTGACAAACGAACTGCTGCTATGGCATATAGGCATCTACATCTATCTTAGATTAAAATAAAAAGGGTATCGGGTTGTATACACTCACCATACGAAACACATCAGCATTAAGCTGCTATTTTAGGCAGATATTCTGTAAAAGCGTCGTCCTTCCCGGAAGATCCAACTCATTCGTGCTACAACCATAATCTACTTGCAACATCGCTGTATCGCGTAAAATATTACCAGATTATTGCTGTTTCAGCCTTTTGTCCATTGAACTTTATCAATTGCACTGGTTCTACTTCTACTTCTGATACAACTGCTACAGATTTTATTTTACAAAAAAAAACTCCGAGTAAAGTCTTATTTGAATTTGTAAATGCGAGATATAAAATAATTAGTCCAGCAACTAGGGTAAACTTTAAAATTGATGTAATTGACACCAATTTTTTTTCCTTCAATTCATCATCAACTTTTAATCAACTGCTAGATGTAGAGGCATTCCAAAGAATACACAAAAATGTATTTTTGTCAGCTCACAAAAGTCGATATCAATATTATAAAAGTTAAAATTTAAAGTTACAGCCTATATAGGGTTAGTTTTCAAAGAGTAGCCAACTTTTAAACTTAAATTGAAATATATAAATAATGATATAATTAACGTTATTGCAGTTTGTGAAAATACGAGTTAATAAGGCTTCTAATTTTATATGAAGTTATCTCAAACTGAGTATGATTTATGGGCAATAAAGTTTTTGCATAACGTAACATAACATAAACACTCATGCCTGTAGGGGTAGGCAGAGACTACGGACTTCCATTTGGCACGATCCTGACATAACTCCCTAGCGTCCTTTACATCCATATATCTACGCATACACGCTCGTCAGGTAAGGGTACTCTTAATTTGGCCCATTTTAATATATCGCCAATTTGGTCGATAAACTTTCGCCTAGGATGTCCCTTTCCGACTCTTCCATTCACTTCTACAACATATTTTTGCTTTGTTAGTCTTTCTTCATTCATTCTTTCTACATGAACAAACCACGAAAGCATTTCTTTCTTAATCCTGGTCACCGCATCATCTTGCAAACCACACTTTTCTTTTATCACATAGTTTCTCACCATGTCACTCAGATTCAGCCCTAACATACTCCGTAGCGACCTTATTTCTACTGCATTTATTCTACTCTCGTGCATCTTCTGCCACACCCAACTTTCGCTACAATACATTAAAGTAGGAGCTAACACAGCATTATGAATTACCATACGTGCCTTTTTTGCCACATTCTGATCCTTCATAATATAGAGTGCAGAGCCCCATTCACTTTATTTCCTGCATTCACCCGTCGTTTTATATCCTTATCATATCTATCATCCCTGCTAAGTACACATCCCAAATACACGGACTCATCCACTTGCTCAATTAACTCCCCTTCTATTCTTATTTCACATGTTTTACTTTCTTCTCTTTCAAAAACCATCACTTTCATCTTATTTGCGTTAACTTTCGTTGCCCTTCTTTTAATGCCCTGTTCATTAATGTAACCAGCATTTGCAACTCAGCCGCCTACGACGCAAATATGACTTCATCATCTTCGTACAAAAGGTATTTGACGGTTAACTCGCACATTCTTAACCCATATTCTTCATCTTTCAAAGTTTGCAAACAACTGATAAATAGGACGAAGTGTTTGAGATGATTTAAATTAATTTTTCTTCACCATTTGCCTATATCAAACCTCAAAACTTAGATGGTGCGACGACTCGATATTTACCCGTGTTGGAATTTACAACGTGCACAATGAATATCAATCATTAACGACCAGATCATTGGTCCAATATGGAATAAAGATCGATTGACGGGAGTAACATCTGCAAATGAAAACTTTCCTCTGAGCCATCTGCAAATAATCTACTTCCAGCAAATTGGTTATCCAGCTCATTACGAATGATCTGCGCGCGCATATCTGAACAGCCAATTCGGTGATAAGTCGATAGGTCGCAGTGAACCGTAAACTAGCCAGCAAGATCACCAGATCTAACACCTCTAGACTTTTATTTGTGAGTTTTTAGTTGTGTGTTTATTTAGAAGGAAACGGTAGACATTTTGAACAATTACTGCGATATTGCTAAAATGGTAATTTTAACTTGTAAATAACAATAATGTAGTATGTTTTTATTTAAATTATCAATAAGTGTAGTTTGAAAATAAGTTGATTTCGATGTATTAAATACGCCAAGATGTTGCAGTATATGGTAGGCATAAAATTATTATTAGAAAAATTTTATCAATTCATTATTATTTATTATTGAATGTAAGATAAAATTTAACATGTAATTCTACTCAACTAAAGCATATCAGACGGTCATAAGCCCGTAAAAGTATGAAGTAAGATCGAAATCACAAAAATAATAATCTGAATCGAAAGGTAATTTACCTACTTACCATTTTCTGTTTTACATTTTTTATTATTTACAAACATGCGACACGCGATGGCATTACTAATGAAAAATGAGTGTTGAGAAGTGCTGCTATTTTAAATATTTTTTTTATTATAAATGTTTTCTTTTATCGACCAAGTATTTTACAATAGTCTAGTATATGCTGATCATGTATTAGTAGGTAGTTACTAGTCATGAGAGATCTACTTATACTGGACTTTAAGGTTATTGACATTATACGTGAACGCCTTTTTATTTTAATGTAATTTTTTGGATATTTCGAAATTTTGCCTATCTAGTTATATTTTGTTATATTTTACAAATACTTAAGAGAAATAGCTTCTATTCCACTTACCCAAAACACCATATTAATTTTCAAAAGGGCTAGCATGGGCTGGGGACAAAAATGTTATCCCCCAATTGTATCCACCGACAAGAGATAAAATCTTGTCCCTATGCCAGACCATGGCAACAGGGGAAAGGAGAAGTATATTCCCGTTTGAAATAACGTGTACACATATATCCCCCGTTTGTAGCATGGGGCCAAATAAAGAAAAAAAAACTTTTTTGACATTTGAAGTGTACAATTTTATCCTCGTTCAATGGACATGGGTTTAAGTTTGTCTTCAAACCACTTTATTACAAAAAAGTTTGCATTTCGGATGACTAACACATCTAGGAAAGCTAAGGAATTGTTTGCCTCTAACTCCATGGTAAAATTAGTTTTAGAGTTTATGGAATTAAGATGTTCTAAAAATGCAGTTACTTTGTCTGATGGTAAAATTGTGAAAGTATCGTCTACGTAACGCTTGTAGAACCTGGACGTAACAGGTGCAGTAAGGAGGGCTTTCTCCTCCAAGTTTTCAATAAATATATCGGAGACAATGGGAGATACAAGTGAGTCCATCACCTGCTTTACCCTGTAATTAACAAAGTTAAAACTAAACCCAAGCAAGATTTCTACACACAGTAAGTTCATTCTGTGTAGATTGGACCATAAATAATAATGAGACAGAGTACATTCAGCCTTTTATGCTACTCTGTCTCATTATCCGTGTTAACATTGACATCGGGACTTCAGTCACAGGGTCAAACTTCAGGCCCGTGACCATGGGTGCTGGAAAGCACCCTAAACATTGGGAATCAAAAATAATTAAAACTAATTGCGATATAATCCGTTAAAGTAGTTTTAATCAATGATTATTTATTGTTTGAGCAACAGCCATTCCGTGGTCTTGATTTGTAACTCTCTGGTAACTACCATCTGCCAAGAGACTGATAGATACAAAGTACCTAGAAAAAAATATTAGGGTAAGTTAGCTACATGTATTGATTGCAAATATACGATGTTATTGAACAAGGTGGTTATAAAAGATCGGTCCATAAATAATAATTATAAAGCTGAAGGTACTCCGGTTTAACATTGACATCGGGACGTCAGTCACCTCATTGCCCCGTGACCTTGGGTGCTGAAAAGCACGCGAAACGTCGGAAATTTAAAATAAATTAAATTAAACGCGATAAAATTCGTTAAAGTAGTTTTAATTAATGTGTAGTGTTCGCGTAAATATAAGAAATCATTAAACAAGTAATCAGCAAATACTTGACCCATTATCATTAGAATGTGAGGGACAAAATACTTTAATTGGCCTATTGTGTAGGTGAATACAACAAGTTTCAGTGCACCTACTTCTTTCATTTTATTTTTGACTTTAACTTTATTTTGCTTCTCGCCGGATGATCCCAACGTTGTTGTGGATTCTGTTGCTGATGTGGTACTTCAGGGTATGGAACTTTTTATTCCTACCTCTGTGGTGCCCATTGGAGGCAAATCTTAGCCATGGTTTGGTCGCTTCATCTTCATCTGAGTCCTCAGAGGTAAACAATGCATCTGCGGCCTCTTTATTTGTAATAGACTTGAGGTGTCCTTGGACTTTAGTAGCCACATATCATCGGGTGGACAGTTCGTTTCTCATTTTAGTTTTGTATGAAAAAATAACGCAAATGACTTATAAGACCTTTCAAGTTCAATTCTAGTCAGTCTCATAAAAATTTATTGGAATCTGTCCAAAAGGCATTACATTATAAGTCACAAAAACTCGAGCAATATCTATATACTTTGGGCCAATAGCGACAAAAAGTAATACGCGGCAGTTTGAAGAGAAAGTACGCTAATGGATTAAAGAATGGAGTAAGAATTTTTAATATCGGATTTTTTTTTTTCATAACTTTATACAAACTACCTTAAAGGCCACCTGATGAAAAGTGGCTATAGCTAATAGACTCCTTCAAATCCAATGCAATTTATCTCCCGAGGACTAGCATGGAATGAGATTAATTATTAAAATAATACTATTTTATAGCTATTTTATACTTATACATACTTATTAATTTAAATTAAACTATATTTTTTCAGCTATGTTATTGTTGTAGCACGAATGGAACGGAATGGA
Organism: Parnassius smintheus behrii; assembly: GCA_036936625.1. Lineage (NCBI taxonomy): Eukaryota > Metazoa > Arthropoda > Insecta > Lepidoptera > Papilionidae > Parnassius > Parnassius smintheus. Next base: position 7,236,730 of record JAUPFT010000028.1, on the reverse strand, counting down.
AGGAGCCCTTCTCTCATAATACCAGCGTAAAATAACAGCTTAAGACGAGGCATGACCCTAAACGCAAGTTTTATAATGCCTAAAGTAAATGATCCACTGCAGTAAACAAACCCAGAAAAATGTATGATATTGTCCAGGATATATCCTAGTTAGATAGTGTGTTGAAAACATGATACCACTAATTTAATACGATAGAAAAAAATCACAAACATACCTCCAAAAATTTCTTTTAACTAGTAAAAACCATACTAGTATACATTCAATCATTCTGATTTTTTGTCAGATTTTTATACATTCAACATATTATCGTTATAGTGTTTCAATTTTTTAGTCCAACTAATAGTTTTTTTTTTAAATCACATATTCTTATTTCTGAAATAATAAGTACGGATGTTTGCGTAAACGCCTGTGCAGTCACTGCCGGCCGAGGCCTGGTGTTGTAGAGACGTGTCGCTCTTTTTGCCGCAGTATTTACGTTAAGATTTTTTAAGGACGCGTTTACAAAATTGATACAGGTATAGAATCGAACTATTACATTGACATGAGTCACGCACACAAGTGTACGCACGGGGAATCGTAGTCAAATAAAATTATTTTAATAATTTGAAAGATCGAATTTGTTTTTGATTTCTTACACCACAAAAATATACGTAGATACATAGAGTAATAAGACTTAGTTACGAGGTACGAATACCTACTCTAGAGACTGCTTTGCACTGGGAGCCCTCTGCTGGCACTGAGAAGTTAGCTGTGGACTTTGGGCTGATTTTGTCAGTTATGATAAGACCTTACCTCCGGACTTGATGGAGTGACCTGTAGGTGTACTTTGGTAATCGGCATTGGAACAGGTCGCCGAGTACTACTAGGTGTGTCGAGGTTGGGCTTGTTTTGTTAGGTATGACGAGCCCTTACCTCCGGACTTGATGGAGTGACATGAAGGTGTACTTTGGTAATCGGCATTGGAACAGGTCGCCGAGTACTACTAGGTGGGCCGAGTTTAGGCTCGTTTTGTTAGGTATGACGAGCCCTTACCTCCGGACTTGATGGAGTGACCTGAAGGTGTACTTTGGTAATCGGCATTGGAACAGGTCGCCGAGTACTACTAGGTGGGCCGAGTTTGGGCTCGTTTTGTTAAGTATGACGAGCTCTTACCTCCGGACTTGACGGAGTGACCTGAAGGTGTACTTTGGTAATCGGTATTGGAACAGGTCGCCGAGTACTACTAGGTGTGCCGAGTTTGGGCTCGTTTTGTTAGGTATGACGAGCCCTTACCTCCGGACTTGATGGAGTGACCTGAAGGTGTACTTTGGTAATCGGCATTGGAACAGGTCGCCGAGTACTACTAGGTGTGTCGAGGTTGGGCTCGTTTTGTTAGGTATGACGAGCCCTTACCTCCGGACTTGATGGAGTGACCTGAAGGTGTACTTTGTTAATCGGCATTGGAACAGGTCGCCGAGTACTACTAGGTGGGCCGAGTTTGGGCTCGTTTTGTTAGGTATGACGAGCCCTTACCTCCGAACTTGACGGAGTGACCTGAAGGTTTACTTTGGTAATCGCTATTGGAACTGGTCGCCGAGTACTACTAGGTAAGCCGAGTTTGGGCTCGTTTTGTTAGGTATGACGAGCCCTTACCTCCAGACTTGATGGAGTGACCTGAAGGTGTACTTTGGTAATCGGTATTGGAACAGGTCGCCGAGTACTACTAGGTGGGCCAAGTTTGGGCTCGTTTTGTTAAGTATGACGAGCTCTTACCTCCGGACTTGACGGAGTGACCTGAAGGTGTACTTTGGTAATCGGCATTGGAACAGGTCGCTGAGTACTACTAGGTGTGCCGAGTTTGGGCTCGTTTAATTAGGTATGATGGGCCCTTACCTCCGGACTTGACGGAGTGACCTGAAGGTGTACTTTGGTAATCGGCATTGGAACAGGTCGCCGAGTACTGCTAGGTGTGCCTAACATACCCATACACCTTCAGGTCACTTTGTCAAGTCCGGAGGTAAGGGCTCGTCATACCTAACAAAACGAGCCCAAACTCGGCCCACCTAGTAGTACTCGGCGACCTGTTCCAATGCCGATTACCAAAGTACACCTTCAGGTCACTCCGTCAAGTCCGGAGGTAAGGGCTCGTCATACCTAACAAAACGAGCCCAAACTTGGCACACCTAGTAGTACTCGGCGACCTGTTTCAATGCCGATTAATAGAGTACACCTTCAGGTCACTCCATCAAGTCCGGAGGTAAGGGCTCGTCATACCTAACAAAACGAGATCAAACTCGACACAACTAGTAGTACTTAGCGACCAGTTCCAATACCGATTACCAAAGTACACCTTCAGGTCACTCCATCAAGTCCGGAGGTAAGGACTCATCACACCTAACAAAACCAGCCCAACCTCGGCACACCTAGTAGTACTCGGCGACCTGTTCCAATGCCGATTGCCAAAGTACACCTTCAGGTCACTCCATCAAGTCCGGAGGTAAGGGCTCGTCATACCTAACAAAACGAGACCAAACTCGGCACACCTAGTAGTACTTAGCAACCTGTTCCAATGCCGATTGCCAAAGTACACCTTCAGGTCACTCCATCAAGTCCGGAGGTAAGGGCTCGTCATACCTAACAAAACGAGACCAAACTCGGCACACCTAGTAGTACTTAGCAACCTGTTCCAATGCCGATTGCCAAAGTACACCTTCAGGTCACTCCATCAAGTCCGGAGGTAAGGGCTCGTCATACCTAACAAAACGAGACCAAACTCGGCACACCTAGTAGTACTCGGCGACCTGTTCCAATACCGATTACCAAAGTACACCTTCAGGTCACTCCATCAAGTCCGGAGGTAAGGTAATAGAAAACAGTAAAATAAATTTGAATTTTCCAATAGTTTTATTTGAAACTATTCTTTTTCTCTTATTTTAGCTATTTTGCAAACGAAACTTGGTTTTTTTAGAATTTGTGAGGTGGCGTTTTAAATGTTTATGTATGTAAATAGTTGACTAAGTAACTGCTCATATCACAAAACTGACTTTAAAAAAATATTGATAATTAAAATGTAGTATGATGTCCAGACTACCGATATTGTAAACAGTTTTGATATTAGTGAGTAGGTTCTCAAAATATGATTACTATAATACCTAGTAGTGTTGAGAACAGTAAACCTCACGGAAAAGTTTTTGTTTGGAGGTGAATTGTCTGCTTGCTTTGCGCATACTGTGTTCACGTGGCGCTCTCCGACAGCCGGTTGCGCTCCGCCCACTGCGGGACGCGCGGGTGAAAAACGAATTTGAAATCGTGCTAAGAGCTCGTCTTAATTCCCCTGTGTTTATTATATTGAGTGTAGAGAACCAGAGAGCTTTTTTAATGGTAACGAGGCATTCCTTCTTAGTTCTAAAAGGTGACAACGTATCTTCATAATGAATTTTTATCAAAGATGGATGTAGATGTATATGGGCCACAGCAGCCAATTACCATCGGAAGGAATGTGTGCTCAATTTTCACCTTTATTCAATAAAAAAACACTAGGCCTAGATATTACAAAAGCAATTTCAACATGCAATTAAAAACATATTTGCAAACATAATATTTGGTCTGAGCCCCGAACAGTTCAAAAGACAGGTTCTAGAAACTTTGACTCGCAATAACGGACGTCTGGCCATGTACTGTGATCGTTTTAAACCTTTAATATTTTATGTTAATCCTAATTTTACTCTTTGTTACTTCATTATTCACGGTAGTTGTTGATAGAACGTATTCGCGAAGACAAAAAGTGTAGATTTTAAAACAATATAGTGGTTGAATTAAAGCATTGTTTTGGTCATGCTATTAAGGACAAAAAGTACAAAAGAACGCTATAAATCATTAAATTATAAGTATATTGTTAAGTTTTTTGATATATATTAATAGAATATCTTTGAAAAACCTTAGTTGTGTAACAATACAATACCAACCAAGCGGAGCAGCAATAGACACATCGGTTGCTGCGTAACATGACTCGATACTAGCTGTAATATTTTTTTATGTTTTAAAAGTTTTAAAAATTGTGTATTTTATAAGATAGAGATGTATGCTTTCAGAAAATAAAGACATTTTCTTCATCATTTCCCATATGTAATTAAAATAGTCAATAAACTCAAAATCGATCCGATTTTGAGTGTTTTGCTCCGATCAGCAAGAAAACTGGAAAACTGGTGGTGGCAATTGCACAATTTCTCGTAAAGCCCGTAGGAAAGAAGCTTCGTCAGAAGCACTTTGTGCCAAACCCGATCGTGGGATTTCGCTATGTCCAAACTAACGGCAAACGCCTCCCCCTTGGACTCTACTGCCTTCGCCCATTTATGAGTTAGGTGACCTAGAAGATCACCAGCTGAGCGACCGCGATGGAAACCGCACTGTCGGTCAACCAATCGGCTGGTGATCCTCAAGGTCCACATGAACTGGCTGTTAATAATAGATTCCATTATTTTAGAGAACAAGGAGGTGATGGCGATAGGCCTATAGTTGGACAGATCAGAGCGGTTACCTCGGGTGCACGAAGGCCGTCTTCCATGATTTCGGGACTACGTCTAGGGAGTAGGAGTACCGGAAAAGACGCAATAAGACTGGTGCCAACTCCGGAGCACATGGCTTCAGTATAATAGGAGGGATGCTATCAGGCTCTTTCGACTTGTTGATGTCCAGGAAGAGGAGTGCTCTATGCACCGAGCGTTGGGTAAACAGCACATTCTGCATGGAGCACTCGTACTGTGGGATGGTCGGCGGTGAGTTCCCCCCGTCCAGTGCCGTCTTTAGGATCAACGAGGCTATGGGCCAAGGTACTGGCTGGGGCCTATGTAAGGGATGGAAAATCCTTAAATTTTATATCTAATTTTGCTGCGAAGAAATCGAGAAAAAAAGTTTTTTAAGCTGTATATAATTACTGTTATTTTAGTGCAAAAATAAATTTTTAAACAAATTTTCTAAATCTTGTTTCTATTTTACCAAGTGTGTGATTTGATATTTTTCTTATTATGTTATAAAATTTGTTGTTGTATATCGAAAATTTTCAGAATTGTGGGGCCCCTGCCTACCTCGGGGCCTCGGGCCCGGGCCCTGCGGGCCCTGCCTTAAAGACGGCACTGCCCCCGTCATCAAGAGTCGAGTTGGACGCAAAGGGAGAGCCCAGAAGATCGGCTTTGTCTTTTGTGGCATGTGTCAGTGAGTCATCCTCCCTGTGCAGAGACGGACGAGATGGCTGGCAGAAGTTCCCTTAGACAGCCTTGGCGAGAGACCACAATGCACGTGTTCCCGAAGAAAGACGAAAAAGTTTTTCGCCAATTCTGCCGATGTGCTCTAACTTTGCCCTGACAATGACACTTTTGAAGGACCTGGAAGCAGAATTATACTTCTTTTTAAGTACGCTAGTATTTACATCCCGAGACTCCGATGCGCGAGCCCAAACCTGGTAACACTCCTGCTTATGATGTAACGCAATTTTGCAGGAGCGACCAAACCAAGGCTGGGTTCTGCCTCCGATAGGTACCACAGATGATGAAATAAATAGTACCATTCCCTGTAGCACCCCATCACCGACAGAATCAGCAACAACGTTGGGCCCACCACTAATCCCAGCACCACCACTCCCAACACCACATTAGTGGTGACGGGATTGGTGCACGCAATTGAGGGAGGAAGGGAGGTGCTCTTCAATCCAGGTAAGACACATCATTGTATTTAGTTAGCGGATGGTTGCGAAATAAATTAAATTATATCTTTATTATAATGGATTTCCGCAAAGTAACGCCTGTTTCTATCAATTATGATATAATATATTTTGTGTCATGGGGGAAGGAATTACCGTCTGTGATACAGGCTCGGCCTAGTACAGCAGGCAGTAACCGAAGTAAGCAACTTAAAAAAAAAATTGTAAAATTTGTACAAAGCTTACTTTAAACATATTGTAAAAAAGCTTATTGTAAAGGAAAGGAATATAATTATGCTAATAAAGTTTATTATTATAGTTCAAGCCTATTCACGTTGAATTTACAACTTGTTCTGTTCTTTTATAATAACTATGTTTGGTGACGGAAACAGGTACAACAACAAATTTAATGACATAGATATCTTTGGATTAACTTCTTTTAGATATAAAAAAGCTGTGTATGAGGTTCTATCTGAATTTGATGCAAGTTAATGTAATTGCTTATTTAGGTTAAATTTAATTTTTCACATCTGTGTTTTATCTATATATGTGTATGTGCGTGTATGAATATGTTTGTATATATGTGTGTATGTATGTGCGTGCACATGTACATGCATATGTGTAAATTAGCTTGTTTTTCTCTGTATTTATTGATGAACGGGTCGTTTTTAATAGAACATTATATTTTAATATTTAATTGTTACGTACACAGACCCAGTAGTAATATGTGGATAACGGTGTTGATTGTATGATTATTAAGCTTAAATATAGTATTGTGTTTAATAATAAGATTATATTGTACAATTGTTTGTTATTCCTAATAAAGAGAAAAAAAAACTTTCAGTCCACTTTGAGGCGCAATCTCCTTCTTTATATGTCGCTCCTGTGGGAAATAAGGAAGCATTCAATACGTGCTATCCAATGCACGAGCGTGGTAAAGTGATATGAAAACAAGTTGAATAAAAAGCAGGATTTGTGTAAAGTTCAACGTTATGCTGGGTCACGTTGAAATATTCACATGGTGTCCGTAATATTGGAATGGTCTGGAATATTACTTTTAAATTTATTATCACACTTAAATTTCATTTTTTGGAAATTTAAGGTTAAAAGGAAATGAAATTTAGGGTGAAATTCCCGCCAGTGAAATTGTTAATAAGTGCTGATTTACCACGTGTTAAGCGGTTAAGCGAATCATCTTGAGGAAATCTTAAGTAGATTTTTCAGAAGAAAAAAAATATTTTGAAGATTATGTTAATTTCGCTTACATGCCTCGGACATTATCTTACTCTTAATCTCCTTAGAAATGAGAGGAGGCCTGTGCCCAGCTGTGTGACGTATATGGACTGCAACTCTATTTCACTTTTTATACACACGCTATAAACTGTTACAAAAATAGATAAAGAAGAATACAGATCTGTATTTACTAGTACTATAATTTATATCTCTTTCTATAACAATGATTGTGAAATTTCGTTAATTGCTACAGTGTAAGGCTATGTTTCAGAATTCAACTGGTAAACTGCGGCAGCTAGAAGAATTATTTTAAAGGAGAAGGTCATTTTAATGGAGAAAAAGAACACAAAGATAGTATTAACTTGACAAGGACATGTTTACAACTCAAACCCTTACAATTCAGACGTTAGTACTGTTTTCTCATATATCGTTGTTATTTTTTTGGAATACCGAGTTTTGGGAATATTCTTAATAAAGTAAAGGTAATGCAACTGACTGACGTAAAATATGTATGTATTTAAAATAATACGAAGAATTTTTTAACAGAAATTATAACATTTACATTAGCAAAATGATGTCGTCAATATCTCAGACGGGACTGAGCAGGTGAAGTGCAATTCGAATCTTTTAAAACTTTCTTGAAAACTTTCCGCCAGCTTTCACATTTCAGTAGTAGTCTCGCAAGCAGTGCCTGTCTAGTTAACTTTAACAGCTTCCTTACTTTACATATTAGTTTTTGTTGGAAAACACTTTGAGTATGAGAACGTGTAATAAGCAGTGAATTTAGAATGCCTATGAATAAAATAGAAGAAACAAATACAATAAATTATAAACTGATATACTGGAAAAAAACAGAACTAAAGCATCGCAGTGTCAAAGACGTGAAACCTCTTTTTTATAAGAATTGAAGTAACAGCAGTGCATGCAGAGATGTTTGGTGACGGAAACCGGTAAAAGATTGGTACAGACCCAAACGTAACTCCTAGTTAGAAATGGAATCCTACCGCTGAACTCATTCTCTCGTCTGGTACTACGATCATAAATTCCCTACCAAGAGTGCTATTAAAGTAAATTATTTTTATAACGGTGGAAAAAGTAAAACAAAGCAAAACTATTAGTATCATCAAGTGCTCACAACTTGAAAATCAAAAGTTAGTGATTCCATATTATCCTGATACTTAATCTACTAAGATTTCACAAGAGCAAATTTATTTAAAAGAAGTTAAACAATCAGAATTATGCCATCATATTTCAAAAATTAGTTTATCTTAGAGTCACGTGTCATGTTACAACTAAAGTTGTTTCAATAAAGAAATCCCACGTAAAATATATTAACCACCCAACCTTTAGATGCTTGGCGGTCCACTACTGAACAATTTAATATAAGTTTTCTTTCTCGTGCGACTTACTTATGGAATCTTCTGGACCGACACGACTTAGGGATCTTCAAGAAACGAGCTTACTCCTTTTCAAAAAGACAGCAACGCACCTTTTATTCACCTGGGGTTGCAATGGTTCATGGGCGGTGGTCGTCCTAAGTCATAAGGTGAGCCGCAAGGTAGTATCCCCCTTTTTATATAAGGTGTCAAATTTTGCTAATACCGTGGCGCTGTGTCTAAATGACTTTTTTTCTATAAAGGAATCTTAAACCATAGCAAAAATTTAAGACAATAAATAAACCAGGTTGTGTAACAAGACAAATGAATTACTTAGTGTTCACAAAATATTAGCGTTAAAAGAACTTTAGCTAATATAGAAAATCTCATCTCATATCTTTGTTAAGCCACACAGGGTGTGACATATATTTTCCAACAGCTGTTATTCATAATGTTTCCCTGTAGTATCGACTCATATTACACTGACACGTGTTTTCCTGCATCGTTGCACGCAGAAAGAATTTCATTATTAAACGCCATGTGAAACAAATTTCAAAAACGTTTTCCTAGAATGTCACTTCGTACAAATTGTACCTCTTTTATTTCTACTAAGGTTTTATTTATTTATCACCACTAAGGATTAAGACGTGAATGCCTTACTGTCTCTAATCATATTAACTCTCTCCGACTATCGATCAAAGACCTCGGGTAAAGATCTTTCAGGCCGTGTATGATTCGTATATTCAAGAAAGTTTTTTTCTTTATTACGATTTATTTTATTATACTGTAATGTGATGCATGTCAACACCCACAAAATGAGATGGGGGTGATAGTTCGAAAGTAGTACGTCAATATTTAACTAAATATATACATTTTTTATAGAAATTTATCCTTCATATTGTTACAAAAACCATGACTTACTTCTTCAATATCTTACATAAACAAAATTAATCCACTTCAAGTCTGCTATGAAAGCGAACGACTGGAATAAAAGTCAGGCCGTGACTGCTCTCACCCTAGGCCTGCGCGACCAGGACATAACTCTTCTGGAAGCTCTCGGTAAGAAAGTGATTTACGAGCAACTTCATGAGGCATTCGAGGCGAGATATGGCGACGCCCACCTGGAACACGTCTTTCCTGCGCATCGCATGCTTTCCATCGCGAGCAACGCAGCAACGAAAACCTGCAGCAGTGGGTTCTGAAGTCGCACCCGCAACCTTGAAAATAGAGCTACTTTGAGACTCGGGCACCAAGAGACGCTTAAGGACGCCTTGCCCCGTGCACTAGAGGTGGAAGCCGTGCAGCAGGATCATCATTCCCATCGCGTTAGGGAGATTGTAGCAGCTACAGTTTGCGACCGGTATAACAGATACAGCCCTAGGTGCTACGACTGTGGGTAAAGGGGTCATTTCGATCCAACTACCCTAAGCAATTTGTAGAAAGTGAAGGTGGTCAATCTTGAAAGGGACCTCAGACTCGTAATAGAGGTGCATTGAAATTGTATTTTACGTTTTCTGCATTCACAATGTTGGTGCTCCATGGAAGAGGATAGCCCTTGACATTGCGGGGCCGTTTCCGGAAAGTGAAAACGGTAACAAGTGGTTGAGATGGATTACTTCACTAATTGGCCAGAAGTCTACGCCATTTCAAATCAAGAAGCTTCAACAGTCGCAGGTAAACTAGTCCATGAAGTCTTCTGTCGTTTTGGGGTGCTTTTAGAGATTCACAATTCAAGAAGGACTTTTGAGTTTCAAATATTTCAGGAAACTTGCTGATTTATATATTTAGGTACTGAAAAAATAAGAAGAACTTCTTATCACCCACTATCTAATGAAATGGTAGAATGATTAAATCAGACATTGGAAAGGTACCTGGCAAAATTTGAAGAAAATCGGCAACGAGATTGGGACAAGCACATACAACCGTTTTAGTTGTCACATCGAAACTCTGTTCACGAAAGTACATCAGTGACATCATCTTTCGCAAATTTTTGAAGAGGATTACGGCTGCCTGCAAACCTGATCACCGGAAAACGACCTCATACCTCACGCAGTATAACCGATTATGCAAATGATTTGCGAAACAAAATTAATGACATTTATGAGCATGTCAGACAATCAGTCCAGCAAATGTCCGAAAAGATGAAAACCCGGTATGACCGCAAAATGAACAATAAAAGTTCGACGAAGGGACACTAGTGTGGTTGCACAATCCAGTTCGTAGCAAACGAATTTCTCCTAAGCTTCAAGCTAAACAGGATGGAACGTACTGATAATATATACTTCTAACCCATCCAAATAGTACTCGGCGTTTTTTTTCTGCCAAATAATAGTTCACGAAGGAGATTGTCTTCTCATTTTGCGAAAATCTCTGTTCTACAAATGCAAGTTTTACACAAGGGAACGAAAAGTCGCTTGGGGCTAGATCTCGTGAATGAGGTGAATAGTCAAGCAGTTCAAATCATAATTCGTGCACTTGACATGCCAAACGCTGAGGTGTAAGATGGCACGTCGTGGTGGTGTGTGGTGAAAGAGGATTTTCTTTTTTGCAAATATGACAGGTTTTCCGAAATTTCTCCATTCATTTTGTCAAGTAGTGACTCTTTTTATGCTCCTATAATATTTTATTTTTATTTTTGAAGATAATCTATTAAGATAACTCCATGAATATCACAAAAAACAGTTACCATCACTTTCCCAACCGAAAAAACAGTTTTTCTTCTTTTGGAGTCGTTGCCTCCTGTGCAGTACACTGTTTTGACTGTATTTTTGTTTCGAGCCTATAATGGTGTATCCAAGTTTGATCTTCACTAATTACGAGTATGCTTCAACATTTTAAATGTTCATTCGAATCGCGACCGCCAACGCACTGACAGCTTTTTTCATGTCTAAATCTTGAATAAATATGTGACAATCACCTTATTTGGACATTTTCATAGCCTCTGCTATCTCTCTCACTTCGATTAGGCAATCATCTAGCACAATTTGAAGAACTTTGAAGATGTTATCGTGAGTAGTTTCAAGTTTTCAACGCCCCGAACTTTCATTGTCTCCGAAGCTCTTACGGCCTCGTTTAAATTCAGCTGCCCAAAATTTCACTGTGATAAATGATGTTGCAGAATCTTTGATTGTCTTGAATGTAATGACAGCTCTATACTCAATTTTTTCCATTTTCACAAAAGCACTCACATCGACCCACTCAAAGGATTGTCAAATAACAACTATGCGTTCAAAATGGTTGAAATGTTTGTGCGTATCTGTCAAATGATGCACAACTACATTCACAAGCTTGTATTGACGAATGCTGCCATCTTCATGTTAAGGTGGGAAACTTTTTACTTTTTGTGAGTATTTGAGTGGGATCTTGGATGGTTTAGATTGATAATTGGACCCAGTAGGTGGCACTTTTGTCTAGATCCAGAAATCATTCGTGTGAAGCTTAGGCAGATGGCTAGTAATAAATAAATAATAGACATAGAATAACATGACTGGTGACGGGGATGGGGTCTAAAATATCTGCGAACATTCTGGCACTGCAATTGGCAATCCGCCTGACATGCGCTACGTTTAATGTAACTTCCTGGCTAGAGCGGGATGTGCCTATTTCCAGGATGACAAAGAATAAAGAAGAAGAATGATCAAAATGAATAGACAACCTAACTCATAGTAAGCGTTCACGATCACCTACAGATGACTTTCAACTCCTCAGAAACAAGATTGAAGTCACAATCTTCTCCAGCATAGACGTATTACCTCTGATTACAAAAAAACGGTATCTTTTGTGAGTTTACCGCGTGGAATTTTTTAAAATTAAACATTTCTCAATGGTTAAGTAAAACATCGTGAAGAAACCTGGATGACTAAATAAAATATTTTGACCACATGTAAAGTACGCTGAGACGCAATGAAGCAGCACCTGTGGGTGTTACTTTCTTTACGTTTCATATTAGTTATCGTACCATTCTCTTTTTTTTAATTTTGTTTATTGTTAAAATAATACATTAATTCCGTTTAAATTTTAATTTGATTTATTTTCTCCCTTAAAATTTTTATCGATAGTTGTAATTAATTTTTTATTGAGCTAAGTATATAAAAACCACTCCTTGGATGTTTAATTGTCAAAATTAAATTTAAATTCTCAATGCCTTCAGTCCTGGTCCAGTTACAGCCATTTATAACTTCAAATAAATTATAACAACTCAGAATGAACGATTAGGGGTGGAATTACGATGGTTCATTTGTAATAATATTTCTCATAGTAAAATATTTTGAAAATTATTTTTAAAATTGTATCATTTTCGCATATAAATGAGATGGCCAAAATATGCCCCAAGCTGTACTAAAATAAGACTATTGCTATTAATTGTAATAAAATAAAATAAAAGAATTTTCAATAACTATTAACATTTCATAGCAGTGTTTGAAAAATAATCAAGTTTTAAAGTATTAAAAGTGATTTCTTCGCATTGAAGTCACTCTATAGCACCTTTAATGGCCATATAATACTTAAAAAGATCAGAGTAGAGATAAAAACAATAGCTAGTCTCATAAAAATACTTTATTTATGATATGTTATGTATAAAAAAAAACCTTCAATTAATGAATTAATAGATAGGATAGGGTTATTTTACTTTAGTACTTGCAACATTGAACACGTCCGTCAAACATCAAAACAGTCAGTGTCAATGTCAGACTTGATCTGATTCACGTTTACCGACTTCGCCGTTTCTCGGTATATATACGTTTTTCCTTCGTATTTGTGTTTTATCGTATTTTACTTTTATTTATTATGTGCCCCCCCCCCCCCCCGTAAGTGCTCCACTAATTATAAACGGTGTAATACATAAGTTTAATTGTTTTCTGTCTAATATACTTCGATCAATAATAGTATTAATATAATTATGTTACAAATAATAGTTAAAAATAATAATTTCAAAGACTGAAAAAACTGCTGTCCTTGTTTTTTTTTGGCTAAACCAGTTAGGATATATCCTAATCACGCATATACATTAACCTACATAACACTCTTGAGTTAGAACTTTATTAATATCTACATTGCGTAATATTGATAAAAACCGACTGCCAAAATCAATTTTTTTCAACCTTCATAACTTTTGTCCACTACTGCGTAGCTACATACACTTTTCTATTTCTTTATATAGAAGATCTGTACTTTCAAATGACGTAGGTTTTATCTCTGTACAGTCTGGGGCACAGGTTCATACAATTTTTGGCCATCTCCTTTATGTTGAAATCTCTCTTACTTAATATCATTTTTTTTTCACAACACACGATATTTTGAAAGCCTAACTGCTTTATAAAAACATCATTAATCAAAAATCAACCTTAGTGGTGTGTTAAATATAATGCCTTTTGATATTTATTATTTTGCCCATAATTCATGTTCATTAATTAGAAAGGGATTTCGACCTGTTTAATGATTATGTTAGAATAAAGTGACAGACAGCGCGTTTTCCTAGATTTTCCGGTAAAGGTTTGTTGATGGTAATACTGAAAGCTACTTTTATGTGCAATTGAAACGCACATCAAGGAAATAGAGTTACGACACACAATATTGCTAGTGTTTTGTTCTAGACGTAGTTTCTGTATGTTACGTTTTCAGTTAATGACAATAAATATTACAATAAATAAATAGATGTAAAATTTTAATTGAAGCAGTATATTGTTTTCAGAACATTCCCATTTAAATATTTAAACAAAACACAGTGCAAACAAACTTTCTTTATTTCACGTCATTACTTAATTTTGGTCAGCCTAATGGCACAAGAAAATTACAAATTAATGATACGGTCCGTAATAAATACCCTAAGGTTTATTTATATAAAAGAATCCTCACGATGGCTTATTGAAATAAATTACTCAAAAGTTTGGAAAATCCAAAAGTGCACACCTCATAATCTCATTTGATTACATAAAAAGAAAAAAATCTCTTTTTCCATATATGAAACGAAAAAAAAGATCAATGAGAATATCAGTTGTTTTTTTACATTTTCATTAATTACAATTAAACGAGACCAAATCACTCAGTGATTTTTAAAAGGAACCCGTGTGTTGAGATTATAAACCTAATTAAAAAAATATTATTCTAATACATTAATTCTAACGACAGTAATCGTTCGCCATCCACACAGACAGACATCCGGATACCCTCGAATTTTTTTTTTCAATCAGTTTGTTTTTACACTAAATACAGAAAATTGCTTTTAAAAATAACAGAAACATGAAAACGAGTGATTTTTCTCCATATATTTGTATTTTTCATATTCTAAAAGTTCAATAGTAAAAAAATAAAGATGTTTTTAGCTCAGAAAATTACCGGATATCTATTAGGTGAGAGTAGAGCACAACTTCAACGCTTCGCTTATGAGGGGTGCAATTGTAATAAAGATACAACACTTTGACATAAATTATTTAATAATCCTTTTCGTAATACTTATTTATACCAATGAACGATTATGGGAGCTTTACCTGACAACTTACAATAAAGACGTTATCGAATAATGCGGAATTTCGCACTATCGTTGTACAATTTAAAAACATATTTTAAAAAGGTAAATTCAGCCGGTAAATTTCCGCCGAATGTGGAACTTAAATTTTAAAGGCATGTCCACACACAGGCTGTAGGCTTATTAACTCCACGAAAAGGATATTATTTTATTTTATATTATTTAATTTACCCGCCCGTAAATGATTCTCTGACCGAAATAGGCCTACCACACAAATTGGTGTTTGTGGTATCAGACACCTCATAACTCACGTGCTGGTGCCTTCCATAGGTTTGCTTAATTTTGATCTGGTATTTACTTCGATACAACTTGGCTGTTCACCACCAGGTTATAGTTACCTTTACAGCCTATAAAAAGTCCACTGCTGAAGACAGACCTTCACCACGTATTGCCTCATAGGGGAGATTAACAGCCGCAGTTTTTCTTTTAATTTTTAGTTCTTATAAGAAAGAGGTTGTTGTCCATCTCCTGGTTTTATTTATCTCCGTCGCCTTTTACCTACGAATAAAAATTAATCTTAAGTCTTTTTTCGGTGACATAGTTGGAAGGATTTGCCATAAACACATTTGCACTCTCAGTAGACATCACTTACCTTTGACGTAGCAAAACGGATCGTTTACGTCCCATATACAATAGATTTTTAAGCTATTGCATAGCTTTTATCGCGGGCTTTGAGCGCGGCGACCAAATCAAGAAATTCCGTAACGAAAAAAACCTAAGACCCGAAAACCTAACATCGTCTAACGGCGTTTAAGTTCGGCAGACTTCGGCACAGTGTTTGTGTGCATGCTACTAGACGTATGCCTCTAGACTAGGTGCATGTATTGTAAGATAATAAAAATATTTTTAAGCAATAATATAGTTTATTGCAAGAAGCATATTCTTTGGATTTATATGAGTCGTCGTCATGCTAGCAACTTTCGTGAATTTAGAGTATTTAATAAACACAGACTTTATAGAAAATTAACGTTTGTTGGAAGAACTCGCTACTTACCTAAACCTATAGTTTCAATGATAAAAATTCCTGAATAACCTACATATATGTAAGATAATAAAAATATTTTAAACAATAGCTTCTCATTCCACAGTGGTTAGTGAAAAAAGTGACTTTCAATAAGTATTGTTTTAATCTACATCGATAAAAAAGTTCCTGTTTCTGTTTATTCAATGAAAGGAAAAAAAATGTTTTCTTATCGGTCACCACGCTCAAAAAGCGTAACTTGAATTAATATCAAAGAAGAAATAAAACTGCATAAATAAAATAAATAAATAATTATAATTGCATAAGTTGATAAAAATGCTATGCAATAGCTTTACCGCGGCAGTCCCAGAGTACCATACGTATTTTTTTCTTATTCTTTTTTTAATTTCTTTGGGACAACAAACAATAGTAAAATTTATATTACAAAGAATAGAAGTTTAAATTAGAATTTGAATGGTTAATTGTACAATCAACTACGTTATCCACAGCTTACTTAGTTTTGCTTGGTACAAACAAAACTAAACTCATACAATATATATATATATATATATATATATATATATATACATAGTAAAAGTAACATATTAATAAAGAAAAAATCATAACATATATGTTATTTTAAGTGTAACAGTAGTTGTTTTTTGGCCTTGGGTAAAGATGTTGCAAAAATTATCTAAAAACTTATCATTATTTACTGACATCAACAGTCGCAGTGGTATGCGTTTGCCGTCATTAGTACGACAAGCTCTAACGGCGAACATACATCGTCGGCGTACACTGTAAATTATTATGGCGAGGTACTATTATTAATCCTATCTGGTTTAAAAGCGCTGAGCAATCAAAATTATTATGACAAATATTAAACAAAAACATAGCCTGCAATGATAAACGTCTCGATCGCATTGTGACTAAATTATATTTAACACGAAGTGTATCATATAAAAGGGTAAAATATTTAAGACGATAATGCATGGTGCGTAAAAACTTGCTTTGATCGGTCCCATATAACACAAGTATATTCTAATTGCGGCTGAATCAAGGACTTAAGCAAATACAAATATGTAGCAGGGATGGGAGATATGATAAGGATATAGAACGACGAGTGAATGCGGGAAATAGAGTAAATGGGGCCCTGCACTCTATTGTGAAGAGTTAAAATGTGTCGAAAAAGGCACGTATGGCAATTCACAATGCTGTGTTGGTCCCTACTTTAACGTATGGTAGTGAAAGTTGGGTGTGGCAGGAGAAGCACGAGAGTAGAATGAACGCAGTAGAAATGCGGTCGTTAAGGAGTATGTTAGGGCTGAATCTGAATGACAGGGTAAAAATTGTGTAATAGAATAGTGTGATTTGCAAGACGGTGTTGTGACCAGAATTAAGAAAGGAATGCTTCGGTGGTTTGGACATTTGGAAAGAATGAATGAGGAAAGAGTGACAAAGAAAATTTATGTTACAGAAGTGAATGGCAGAGTCGGAAAGGGACGTTCCTTAGTCCCTAGGCGAAAATTTATCGACCGAATTGGCGATTTATTGAAAACGGGCCAAATTAGGAGTACCCTTAACCGACGAGCATGTATGGTAGGTGTATAGATATGAAGGAGGCGAGAGAGGTGTGTCAGGATCGTGCCAAATGGAAGTCTGTAGTCTCTGCCTACCCCTCTGGGTGACAGGCGTGAGTGTTTATGTAAATATGTTGAAGGCTTTTTGAATTTGTTTGATGATCTCATGACAAGACCATAAAGTTGATACGCTTTATTTATATTTTTTTCTAAATGTAAATCAAAGTAGAGTTTTGGTCCAAAATTACACCAAGATCTCGAACAAAAGAGGTTCTATGCAACAGTTTGTCACAGAGGGTATAGTTGAATTTAACCACTTTTTTATTGTAAAAGATATTGTTAGACACTTTGGGATACTAAGACAAAGTTTATTTTTTAGACAATACAAACTCAAATTCTTAAGATCTTCTTGAAAAAGTAAGCAATCATTTACATTTTTTGTAATTTTATAAGCCTTTAGATCATCAGCATATAATAAAAATTTTGAGTGCTTAAAACATTCGTTTATGTCATTTATAAAGAGGATGAAGTGCAACGGACCAAGGATAGATCCCTGTGGCACACCATATATTGCTGTTATGGTATTGGAACAGTAGCCATTTATAACAATTGTCTAGGTTCTATTTAAAATATATGAAGAAAACCACCTTAATAGATTGCTTCTTATTCCATTAAATGCTATTTTTTTAGAAGCAGTTTATGGTCAACTTTGTCAAACGCTTTCTGGAAATCTGTGTATACAGTATCTGTTTGAATTCGTTTATCGGTGTTAAAAATAGCTCACCAACAAAGAGAATCAAGTTAGTTATAGTTATCTTTGTTTTACGAAGCCATGTTGCTCTGGTATGATAGTGTTATGAAATATTGGACGGATTTCATTATGTACTAATCTTTCACAAAGTTTTGATGCAGTACATAAGATTGAAATTGGACGATAGTTTTCAATATTATGCTTTGACCCATTTTTATGTACGTAAACGACATTAGCACGCTTCCAGATATTAGGAAAAGTTCCCTCTCGCATACATTTATTAAACGAAATATGCAGAGGCACACATATATTATCTTTGGTTCGAAAAAGAAATATTGCGGGATGGCCATGAGGCCCAGCTCCTTTGGAGATGTCTAAAGATTTTATAGCATTTTAACCTTATCAATGTTAAAATTTAGTTCATTTATAAGAACACCATTATCAGCAAAGTTAGTTGGTGGTGTCCATGTATCTAGACATAAAGTTGAAGCTTCGTAAACAGATTGAAAAACGAAGGAGAACATGTTACGAATTTCATCAGGATTACTATTAATATTCTTCACTCTAGAGTTAATTAATTCATAAATTGCCTTATGATAATTCTATTTGCGGTTTCGGCAACGTTTCATAGAGGAAATTTTACTTTCAAGGGGAATAAAATCGCAAAACGGTGGATGATAATCATCTACCCATATTAAAGTATCTTGAGGTAGTAGCGCAGAACACTGCTTATTCGAGATAAACAAGTCTGAAATTTTGTGTTTAGAGTTTCAAAAAGTATTGAATTGTAAAGCATTTAAAAAAGATAGGAGACAATTCATTTGTAAGCAAGTTGATGATGTACCAGTACAAACTAATCCCTGCCCAGTACCACTAGGGATCCAATCAACATCAGGTAAGTTGTAATCACCCAGTACATAGAAATTATCAAATTGAGAATCTGCATATATATTTTGAATCGTATTCAGATGCAATTCAAGTATTGCCTTATCAACATTAGGTGGTAAATAAGCGGCACTAATGATATGTTTAGTTTTACTATCAGAGCTGTAGAAAGAAATTAAAACATGTTCTAGATATTTAGACAAACTTGTTTTATTGGACATTAAGCATAATGTCGGCTTTAGGCTTTGCAGGACAGCTATCAATACACCACCACCATCAGATTTATTACTTAAAATGCGATCACGATCACAACGAAATACAACATAACGTTGGTCTATAAATTCATTATCACATATGTCAGAGGTAAGCCAGGTTTCTGTTAATACTATAATATCGTAACAGTTACTAAGAATATTCATATATGACGTGTGTAATTTTGTGCGTAAACCTCTGCAGTTTTGATAATAAGTACAAATATGTGTCATCCATCGTATATTACCTTTCTTATGATTACTAAATCGTTAGTTAAGCATTTATTTTTTACTTTAAATTAATATTGTCACAAACAGAGAATGTAACGGATGTTTTATAGGCACTTATTATTATTTACAATTTATTGGTCTAGCCTTAAACTTTAAATATATTATCTATTCTATAGTATAACTAAACTAAACTAAAGTAATTTTTTTCATATAAATGAAACAGAGATACGAGAGAAAATCAAAAACAACACTTTACACCATAAAGAAAAACAAAAAAAATAATTCACAATTTATTAACCTAGACTTCAGCTTAAAATGTATTATTAATTCTACGCTATTGCTTAAAATGTGATTAAAGTTATGTTTATTACCCTTAAAAAAAACAGATACATAAGAGAAAAGCAAAAATTACTACTTATATCTTTTCCGAAAAAAAACTAAACCTAAAGAGTCATAATAATATTAGTCTTATGTTGAAGAACTGGTATGGAATTGGATTTTGTGTAGGCCATTCGAACTACGTATAGCAGACACTGCTGAGTTATCTGATTTTGTATTTAAAATTCTTTTGTTTAGCCAAATCTCTGCCCTCACGAAACAGCTTTTTGTTTTTTAATGTAAGGTGCTCATTCATATAAACAGTGTAAGAACTTCCCTGTATTCCCAGTTGATTCGACGTTAAACCTTTATGTAGACGAGAAGCACTCAAGATGTTATCTCGAAGCGTACGGGACGTTAGCTTGACGATAGTATTCCTAGGCCTCCTATTTTCTTTATGGGCGTGGGGTACACGGTGAACAGATATAATGTCCTTTTGCACTATAGTACATTTAACTATTTTGCCAATTGTCTCCAATAATGCAAGAAGGTTCTCACCTTTCTTTTCAGGAACATTAGAAATTTCTAAATTACACTTTCTTCCTTGTAGTTCTATACTGTCAATTTTTTCCTCTAGCAACAATATGGCTTTTTATTAGTAGCATGGGATACAGTGACAATTTCATCGAAATGATTCTTGAGATTAGAATGCTTGGCGTCTGAAAACTATAAGGACTGTTGCAAGTTTTCAACTTCACTAGTCAATTCCGAAATTTGCGCTTTCGATGTAGAATTCTTTAAACGTTACTGATTTATTTCTTTTCTCATTTCCGTCGTAAAAGAATCGAGATCTGTTCTTATATTATAAATATTTTCGTTAATTTTTTACAACTTTGAATCCAGATCGCAGCTAAACTCTATAAGAGCCCCTTTTAAATCCGATCTAATAGCAATAATACCTTGCATGAGTTCACAATCAGACTGTTTTCGCTTTCTTTGTGTTGTTGGATTCTGCTCTGATTCACACATTAAATTTGGGCTTGAAGAGTAAGATGTGGTTGGAGATTGCAACATAATTAATGTTCAGTACATTAAATAGTTATTATATATTAAGTCTAAAAGTCCACTGGTGGGCAAAGATCTCTTCAGTTGTATGGAGGATTTGTGTTAATTGTCACGCTTTCCAGACGATTTAGTGATTGCAATACAATAAGGCTGATACGACTAAGGGACCACTCAAGAAACGAGATAACTCCCTTTTTTAAAGGCCGGCTACTTTGATATTTCAATTGTTCAACGGCAGCTGTTGACATTTACAGTCATGTCAGCTGCATGCTCATTTTCCCTTTCTTTAAAAAATATTAGGATGGTGCACTAATAATAAGAAATTGTTACATTTAAAGTGCCTACAAACTACGTGTACGGGTGCATGTTATGTCTTAGGCTGTCATGTACTTACCCCGTTATTCCTGTGATGGACTTAAACGATCTAAAAGGCCAGTTTTTATTTAAGAATGGACAATACAAGACAATTTTCCTCAAGTGTCCCTGCTCCAAAGCGTCGTCTTATTATACATATTACAATTAGGAGGCTCACTGTTTCTATGTATTATCATAATTTGGACGGAAGACTTTTATGTTAATTTTAAGTAATAGTGGGGCACCATTTTGTAGTAAAAAGAATGATTATTACAACGTAAAATCAGTGAAAAGGGATCCGTGTGCTTCCCTAATATGAAAGCATAGATTCAAACGCGGACACATTTTAATTGAGAGTTTTGATTATAATTCACTAAAATATGCTAAAATTAAAACATTTGTGCAACCGGTCTTCAATATAAATAAAATGAGAATATCATCAATGTAATCGAAGTCAACTTAATACGCATTATTAAGGATAACTCAAAAACTACTGATCAGATCTATAAAAATTTATATGAGACCACATGAGAAGTACCAGAGTTCAAATAAAAATAGAATCATTAAAATCAAATCACGTAGAAAACAGTTCTGAGCGAACAAACAGAAAAAACAGTCGAATTGAGAATCTCCTCCATTTCTTTAAGTCGGTTAAAAAGTCTCGCTGGGTCTCTTGCAGGTTCTTCTTAGGATCATCTATCCTTTTTTCCCGAACGAGTGATAAAGCTTAAATGATTTTGATGAGTATTCTTGTATTCTAAATTGAATAAAAATAATTGCATTCTATGAAAACTTTTGACTGCAGGTGGCTCATGACCGTGCTTTGTGGCATTCCTTAGGGGAGTTCTATGTTAAGCAGTGGAATTGTGAAGGACTTTAATAATGATGATGATTGATATATTTTAGCCTAACTCTCGTACAAATTATGCAGCGGAATTTGAGGATCTTGAAAAGGAAATAAGAAAAGAAACGTTTCTTACAAATAATGACTCGCATTAAGCAGACTGCCGTTTACTTGAGAGAAAACCAACCTTTTTTTATTTAGATTTTTACAGCGTCTTCCTAATAAAAACTAGAAATTAAAAAACTGTGGTTTCCAACCTACCTGTCAAGTGTGACAACAAATCAATAAATATAAAATCAATAAGAATAAATGAATCAATGAATAAAAAAGAGGTATTTAGCCCCTCAAGCGTCCATGGGTAGTCTATTACCCAAATCGAAAATGGCGTTAAGCGACCGTGTGTAATTCAGTATCGAAACGATCTTGCGTTCCAAAAGTTCTTCTTGCCTATGAAATACAGTTTTAATTAGCATATCTTGATTTTTAAATAATTCTGTACTAAATTCCCAACCTTTTTAGTTCTAACAACACTCGTATCCATCCGACAAATAAAAAAATACTTTATTTGAGCAAAAAATTTTTCATACTCTTTACTCAACTGTTACAGAACTTTGAAAGTCTCTAAGAAATTTTTTCTCCATGACTATGTGTGTTTTTTAAATATATTCACAATGCATTTAAAAATAAAAAATATATCTGTCATCGCTTTAAATTTCGAAATATAAGTATTTTAATGAAACAATGTGTCAATATTCACTTGTTTTCTACTTTAGCGCTGATTATTTTCACAAGAATTTATAAATCTTAACAGCACTTGTACAGAAATAAAGATTTATTAATTTTATTTTAAAAAAAACTGCCATTCAAGGGTCATTCCCGCTAATTAAGAGTCATAAATAACGTTTTTGTAAACAATATGCCTACTGTTAAGGCAAATGTGAATAATATATACAAACAGTATTTTTCCCGGTGATGGACTTTGCATCAAGCGAAATAATAACCTAATTTGTTCAGGTTAAAAGCCTTAGATATTTACTTTATCATATTTATTTTGCTGCCAAAATTGAATATTTCAAATATAAAAGGAAATTATTATCTACCGTCAACATCATTAATAACAGTTTCTCCAATCATTATGAATTATATCCCCTGAGTATAAGACGACTGCTAACATTCTATTTGTAAACGTTTTCATACTGAATTGTATAAAATAATATTATATGTTAAATCTTACAATAGTCCAACTAGGTGACTTGATTATCATTTTGACTTGATTGTAATTATGACTTGATTTTGATAAATTGATGATATTTTCTTTTTACAAATTATACAGCATCCGTTTATTTGAGCATCTTGATAAGAAAACAAGAAAAGTTACGTTTTTTAAAAATAGTAGCTCGCATTAAACAGAATTCCGTTATCCGGTATGTAAGAGATAACAAAACTTATCTTTGTATAGGCTTTTCATACTTAGTTGTAACGATGTGAGTTTCAGGAGTCTTAATCAATAACTCAACTTCAAATTAGATTGAAATAATAATTTAGTAGATTAAAATATGAAATCATATTAAGATATTAATTATTAATTAATAAGATTAAAATATTTGCAGAGTGGTGGCGGCGTAGCAGAATCCATTTCATTAGTAATATGCTGCATAATGCTGAAAAAACATATGTAATTCGTTTTAAAGAATACTAGTATAGCTCGCAATATTCGCGTTGAATTAAATTGCTTTTCTTTTTTTTATAGTATTGGGGAACAAACGAGCACACACTCCACCTGTTGGTAAAAGGATGCTGTGGCTTCCTTTTACCAACCTCTAATATAATTTGTCCTCAATTAAGAAGCAAAATGCAAATGCGTTGCCACCCGTGAAGACTAAGATGAAATGCCTTGATTCCAGTAAAATGTCCTGCCCATGTCGAGCTGACCACGTAAAAAAGTGCTTGTGTTAGGAGTGGTTACGATAGCATCGCGAATAATGGCGAATGGCGGATTCAAAGATCTTTCCGTGGTTGCTATCAGTGCCTTTAAAGCTACTGTCGCTGGAGTGGCCGCCCCAAATATGTTTATGGGCCACAGCATCCCCCTACCATCAGGTGAACCGTGTGCTCGTTTGTCACCCTTTTATATATATATATATATATATATATATATATATATATATATATATATATATATATATATATATATATATATATATATATATATATATATATATATATATATATATATATATATATATATAAGGAGGTGGAGGAAGTGTATGAGGATATTTCCAGAGCCATGCATTCCTCCAAAACCCACTACACGGTGTTGATGGGAGACTTCAACGCAAAACTGGGCACAAGAGAAAGCGGTGAGCCGAAGTTAGGGAAATTTGGAGTAGGGCAACGGCACCGTACGGGCCAGCAGCTGGCCGACTTTATGGAGAAAGAGGGACTCTTTATGATGAACTCTTTCTTCCAGAAGCAGCCCCACAGGAAGTGAACCTGGTCGAGCCCCGACGGTTCGACGAAAATGAGATTGACTTCATTATGACAACCAGACGCCAACGGTTCAGTGATGTCTCAGTGATCGCAAGGGTGAAAACTGGCAGCGATCATCGAATGGTTGGAGGCACACTGAACCTTAAAGTTAAGTTGAAGAGGTCTCGTCTAATGTAATCGACGCTCAGTCCCCCTCGTGCTCTGATCCAGAATCTCGAAACTTTTCAGCTCAAGTTACAAAACCGCTTTCAGAGATGACTGCAATACTACAGTGGACGATATGAATGACAAGCTCGTGGAAACTGTCCATGCGGTCGGAGCTAAGTTCTACAAGATGCGCCACAGATGAACACAAAAACTCTCCGATCGCACTCTTAATCTCATGGATGTTAGACGGGAGATGAAGTTGCAGTCGTCAGCAGATTTCACAGCACACAGGCAACTGAACAGACAGATCTCCAAAATGCATGCAGCAGGACTTACGCAACTTTAATGCAGCTCGTATTGAAGAAGCGATAGAGCGGAACCAGGGCTCCGCAATCATTCTCCAAAGTCTTTGTCAGAGATCTGTCTGCCGGAAAGAGCCAACTGTCAAAGCTGAAGACTGAGTGTGGGGGCATCGTTTCTGGGACACCTGAGATTTTGAGTGAGAGTGAGAGGTTCTATGGGCAGCTGTACATATTGTTACGCGCTAAAATCGATACACTAGCGCCATCTAGTGTCAGGAACGAGAGCGAGGGGAGTTTTGCAGTAAATGAAAAACAAAACAAATCTTTCGACCGCTAGCGCCACCCGAAGAACTAAGTTTCTGGAAAATCTACACTCGAATACTCGTTGCCTGGCGCGCATTTACGTGAATGTTCGGGACGCTTCTTTGCTAATTATACAAATAGGCGCTGCAAGATGCGATCGGAGCAGAGTTGAACTCGGCGACAAAGCGAAGCTTCGGAGCGGAATTAAGTGAATTAGTGTGTTTAATTATTAGTGTTTTTAACTTTAATTTGTATAAAGTAAATTAAAGTGTTAATTTAGGTAATTCTATCGGCAATTTTTATTGTCACGAACCTCAAGCTCGTAACAATTGGTGTCAGAAGTGGAATAAAATAATGCCGATTTTACCTAAGGAGGAAACGGAGGGTGTCCGTACCCGAAGTCAACGCCAGCAGGAGACGGACCAACGAAGATTTGGTGGTGCAACGCCGCAGACGTCGGAGGGCCAGCCACCGGCTGCAGGCCCGTCGGTAGCTCCTACATCTGCAGCACCTGACTTAGGTGCTCTGATGGTGATGCTGCAGGAGCAGGCTCGCCGACAGGAGGAACAGGCTCGCCGACAGGAGAAACAGGTCCGTCGGTTTAAAGAGCAGCAGGAGGAACAGGCTCGCCAGCAGGCGGAACAGGCACGCCGATTGGAAGAGCAGCTGCGGGGCGGACAGGCGGAACAGGCCCGCCGACAGGAAGACAAGGCCCGTCGGTTGGAAGAGCAGATGCTCCTCATGAAGGACCTTCACGCTACCTTCGGGAAGGAGATAAAGGAGGTGAAGGATAGGGTTGCTCTGCATGACAACCGCCTGTCGGAAGCTGAAACCCAAATCGCGAAAGCTGAAAACCGAATCGAGAAAGCTGAAACCCGAATCGACCAAGTAAAGTATCGGGTTGACAACGTAATGGCTGACATGAAGAAATCACTGGACGAACTCAAACTTGGAGATGGAGCTACAGCTCCCGTAGTAGCTACAACACCTTCGCTACGTGGGTTCAAGGTGCCACCGTTCGACGGTACCTCTTCCTGGTCAGCCTACAAAATCCAGTTCGAGGCTGTTATGAAGGCGAACGGCTGGAATAAAAGTCAGGCCATGACTGCTCTCACACTAGGCCTGCGCGACCAGGCCTTAACAGTTCTGGAAGCTCTCGGTGAGGAAGTGACTTATGAGCAACTCCTTGAGGCATTGGAGGCGAGATATGGCGACGCTCACCTGGAACACGTCTTTCGTGCGCAGCTTAAAGATCGCGTGCAGCGCATCAACGAAAACCTGCAGCAGTGGGCTCTAGAGGTGGAGAAGCTGGTGCGAAAAGCATACCGGTCTGTACCTGCGCTCATTGAAGGGAACCTGGTGCAGACATTCATCGACGGCATCCGTGACCTGGAAGTCAGAGCTGCTGTGAGGCTCGGGCACCCCGAGACGCTTACGGACGCCTTGGCCCATGCACTGGAGGTAGAAGCCGTGCGGCAGGATCATCGTTCCCATTGCGTTAGGGAGGTTGCAGCAGTTACAGTTCGCGACCGCAACAAAGGATACAGCCCAAGGTGCTATGGCTGTGGGGAAAAGGGCCATCTTCGATCCAGCTGCCCTAAGCGAACCGTGGAAAGGAGAGTCGATCGACCTCGAGAGGGTAGTGCAGCTAACGGCACCGCCTGGCGGCGACAGGATCATCGTTCACCTCACGCTAGGGAGGTTACAGCAGTTACGGTTCGCGACCACAATAAAAGATACAGCCCTAGGTGCTATGGCTGTGGAGAATGGGGCCATCTTCGGTCCAGCTGCCCTAAGCACACCCTAGGAAGGGAAGCTGAACGGTCTCAGAGAAGAAGTGCGGCTAACAGCACCGCCCAGCAGCAACAGGAATACGACTTTACTATCAGACACTGCAGCGGGAAATCTCACGGCAACGCAGATGCATTGTCAAGAAGACCTTGTCCTGAAGATTGCAACCATTGTAGTAGGCAAGAGAGTAAGGAAGTGGTATCCGTGAGGATGCTCAGGACAGACCACCTCAGCAACGGGTGGAAGGACAGCCTACGTCATGCACAGCAGGAAGATCCGGACATCAAGCCGATTCTGGGATGGATGAAGGCCCGTGCTACCAGGCCTAAGTGGAGGGACGTCTCAGCGGTGAGTTCAACCACGAAAAGCTATTGGGCCCAATGGGACAGCTTGCTGCTTCAGGATGGAGTCCTGTGCTGTAAATGGGACAATGGTCGAAGAGACAGCTGTCGTTTGCAAATGGTTGTCCCTAAAGCTAAAGTGCCGAATGTTCTACAGCTGTGCCATAATGGTCGTTCAAGAGTCCATCTGGGAGTTAGACGAACTCTACTGAAGGTCCGAGTACAGTTTTACTGGGTCCATTATCGTGACGAGGTCGAGGATTGGTGTCGTACATGTACAAGTTGTGCGGCCGTGCGGGGACCTCAGACACGTAGTAGAGGAGCACCGAAATTGTACAATGTTGGTGCACCACGGGATAGGACAGCCCTTGACATGGCGGAGCCGTTACAGAAAGGCGCACGAGGGACTCCTAAGATCGTCCATGTGGATCGCCTAGCGCGTTATTATGGGACCGATAATGCTCGGGACGAGCATGTCTTAGGAGGGGGCAGTGTAACGCGCTAAAATCGATACACTAGCGCCATCTAGTGTCAGGAACGAGAGCGAGGGGAGTTTTGCAGTAAATGACATCACAAATCTTTCGACCGCCAGCGCCACCCGAAGAACTAAGTTTCTGGAAAATCTACACTCGAATACTCGTTGCCTGGCGCGCATTTACGTGAATGTTCGGGACGCTTCTTTGCTAATTATATAAATAGGCGCTGCAAGATGCGATCGGAGCATAGTTGAACTCGGCGACAAAGCGAAGCTTCGGAGCGGAATTAAGTGAATTAGTGTGTTTAATTATTAGTGTTTTTAACTTTATTAATATAGTATTATAAAGTAAATTAATGTGTTAATTTAGGTAATTCTATCGGCAATTTTTATTGTCACGAACCTCAAGCTCGTAACAATATCATCGTTGGAGCCACACGCAAGTGTGAGTAATGATTCATGAGCAAGTCTTATCCGACATTATTCCGATGATATCCCGGACGTCAGTCTGAGTGAGATTAGAATGGCTCTCCAGCACCTTAAAAACGGCATGTGTCTGGGCGAGGATGGAATTACAGCGGGGCTTCTGAAAACGGGTGGAACACCGGTACTTGAAGTCCTTCAGAAGTACTTCAATTCCGTCCTCAATGGTGGCACTACTCCGGAGGAGTGGAGCAGAAGTGCGGTGGTCTTGTTCTTCAAGAAAGGTGACAATGCTCTCTTGAAGAATTACAGACCGATATCCCTTCTGAGCCGCGTCTACATGCTGTTTTCGAGAGTCATTATGAATCGTCTCGCACGCAGACTCAACGACTTCCAGCCTCCCGAACAAGCCGGTTTCCGAAAAGGCTTTAGCACCATAGATCACATACATACCCTTCGGCAAATTGTACAGAAGTCCAAAGAGTACAATCTGCCACTTTGCCTAGCGTATGTGGACTATGGGAAAGCCTTTGATTCCGTCGTCGAAATTTGGGCGGTGCTACAGTCTCTTCAGCGTTGCCAAGTTGACTGTCGGTATATCGAAGTGCTGAAGTGTTTGTACAGCCCTACGGCTAAGATGGCTATCCGAGTACAGAACCCGAGTACGAAACCTATCCAACTGCAGAGCGGTGTAAGACAGGGTGACATTATATCACCGAAACTCTTCACCGCTGCATTGGAAGACATTTTCAAGCTACTGGACTGGGAAGGATACGGTATTAACATCAATGGCGAGTATATCACTTACCTTCGATTTGCCGACGACATAGTCCTTATGGCAGAATCGCTGGAGGACCTAAGCGCTATGCTCAATGACCTTAATAGTGCCTCAAAACGGATAGGTCTTAAGATGAACACGGACAAAAAAAAGATCATGTTTAATGTTCATGTCACACCTATGCCGGTAGTTGTTGGGAGCATTAAGCTCGAAGTTGTTGACGAGTACGTTTACCTGGGACAAATGGTCCAACTAGGTAAGTCCAACTTCGACCGCAAGGTCAATCGACGGATTCAACTCGCCTGGGCATTGTTCGGGAAATTACGTTACATCTTCTTGTCAGGTATACCTCAAAAACTGGAAACGAAATGGTACAACCAGTGCGTGTTGCCGGTGATGACCTACGAAACCGAGACGTGGTCTCACTGCTGGCCGTATGAGGACTCTCATAGTCACTCAGCGAGCTATGGGGAAGGCTATGCTCGGGGTTTCTCCGCGTGCTAACTTAGAAATGAGGATATCCGCAGTAGAACCAGAGTGACCGGACCCAACGAATAAGTATGCTGAAGTGGCAATGGGCCGGCCAAATAGCTCGAAGAACCAACAACCTTTGTGGAAAAAAGGTTCTCGAGTAGCAGCCTCGTACTGGTAGGCGTGATGTAGGGTGACCCCCCCGCTAGATGGAGTGACGACCTGGTAAGACGTGCAGCAAGTCGATGAATGCAGGTGACTCAGGACCGTGCTCTGTGGCGTACTTTGGGGAGGCCTATGTTTAGCAGTGGACATGTGAAGGCCTATATATATATATATATATATATATATATATATATATATATATATATATATATATATATATATATATAAACACACACACACACATACATACATATATATTAGAGATACGCTACCACGCTACGGGTTGACTGGCAGATAATTCCCACGTGCATTAAGCTTGCCCATTGTTACCTTAGTTGTAATTTATTTCAATAAAGGAAATTGGTGGAGCGACGAGCCTAAGGCTACCGAAGTCCAATTCCCCGGTCGAGCCTTAAACCTATTACGCGAGATATGCGAAATGCTTCTACGTTTACATAAAATGGCGACTATAGCACGCGGTTTCCCATATAATGCACTCGTGCAACTATTATTTGCCAAATCTA
This sequence comes from Parnassius smintheus behrii, assembly GCA_036936625.1. NCBI lineage: Eukaryota > Metazoa > Arthropoda > Insecta > Lepidoptera > Papilionidae > Parnassius > Parnassius smintheus. The sequence continues at coordinate 7,206,471 of JAUPFT010000028.1, read as the reverse complement.
TGAAAGGAATCCTGCTTGATTAGGAGAAAATAAATTGTAGCGGACACAATTATATCAAGCGGTAACTAGTAAGGAATATTCACTCACCGGGGTGTTGCTTCTATGCGGCTTGGGCACTATGTTGCTGCGACCTCTGGAAGACACTCTTGTCCAGTGATGCGTCGGGAGAGAGGCGGTGCGCGACTATTTCTCACACGAGGTGCTTGGAGCTCGACTGCTTCCAGGCTAAAGCGGATATACTAGCGTCGCGCGTGGGCAATAGCCCTTCTAGACACTATTGTCTTAAGCGGTGTGGTTCCAACGACCAGCGCGGCGGGAAGAGGCTGCGCGTCGGCCGCGCGTCCCTTTTATTCCTTCGGTTGCAATGATTACGTGATATTCTAGAGTCATCTTCTTTCCCCTCCCACCCCACCACCCCGATGTGTCAATAGGAAGGTATGAATGATATCGTTTGTAAAGGGATAAACGATTTGGCAAGCCTACCGTCAAATATAAATAAATACGAATGGTTTTCCGCGCAACCATCTCCCCCGCCCTTGAAGGATTTCCTTCAAAAAATAACTAAAACAGCTAGAGGTAAGATCAAACTAACAAAATAACTAACTAACGCTAAGATTACCTAAATTCAACTACAATTTCTAATCTAGAAAGCTAATTTAAATTATGGAAGAGGCAAGGGGCACAAACGGACAACAGGACGCATGTAAGACCTAATTACTCCGTCGGAACCGGGAAAGACCTCTTCGACAATTCCTAACGGCCAATGGAGAGGCGGCGTATTCATTACGCATTCAATTTGAGCGAGCACCGTACTTTGCTCTTCGAAGGACAAAATTTGATCTCCTATTACTCGGTATAAGTGACTCTTTAGACTCTTAATATTAGTCTCCCAATTGCCCCCAAAATGACTCGCGGCTGGGACGTTCAGAGACCACTCAATGCGGTTCTCGGCTAGAATGTGAACTTCGAATTATAATACTTCCTAGCTAAGAGCTCATGTAGTTCTGATAAATTACGTTTTGCACCGACGTAGTTCGTACCGTTATCCGAATATAATTTACTTACGGGGCCACGGCGGGAAAGAAATCTTTTAAATGCACCTATAAAGCCTGCTGTGCTTAGATCATCAACGAGTTCTATATGCACCGCTCGAGTAGTTTGACATACGAAAATGTAGACGTAAGCCTTTGTGGATCTTATACCACGCCCGCGAGTGAGCGTGACCTTAATAGGACCAGCGAAATCAGACCCGGTGTGCGTAAAGAGCTTTACTGATTGTATTACTCTACAAGATCTAAGTTCCGCCATTTTCGGAAATGACGGCTTGGGGCGTGCCCGAAAGCAAACTATACATCTGTGTACCCGATTGCGGATTAAACTACGTGCAGAAAGAATCCAATAATTCTGACGCAAGATCGACATCAGCAAGTCGGGGCCAGCGTGCGAGTTCAATTTACGATGGTAATCGACTAATAAATTCATGATATGGTCTTTGCGCGGTAAAACAATAGGGTGCCGTTGGTCGAAACTCAACTGCGAGTTGGACAATCGTCCACCTACCCTTACAATCCCATCCTGTAAAAATGGCTTAAGGCGTTGAAAGGCGCGACTACAAGCTCTATTCGATTGTAATCTTGTAATTTCTTCAGAGAAATGCGCGCGTTGAAGTTCACGTAATACTAGCGACTCGGCATAGTTGTAATCGGACGCTAAAACATACGAACGTCGCGGTAAAAGCTTCGCGAATCGACAAACGTAAATTACGCTACGCAATAATTTCGACCATAGTTGTAATCGGACACTAAGACATACGAACGTCGCGGTAAAAGCTTCGCGAATCGACAAACGTAAATTACGCTACGCAATAATTTCGACCAAGAAGACAAGCGGTTCGCCAAAGCAATGATTGGAAAAACCTCGCTCGAAACGTTCGCCACTAGAGCGTGTCTCTTCTCTTCCGGTGGTTGTGACATTGACGAAGGTTCGAAATCGGTTATTGGCCATTGCGAGGGATCCAAGTGAATCCAAGAAGATCCGTGGAACCAAAGCGAGTGGTCCATTATTTGCATCGGGGTGAGTCCACGGGATAGACAATCGGCAGGGTTTTCCGTACCGGACACGTGATAAAAGTTCTGCGTTCCTAACTCGTCTTGGATCTTGGCCACTTGGTTCGCGACAAACGTATCCCAACGGTGGGGTGAAGAATGAACCCAGCATAAGGCGACGGTGGAGTCGGAAAAGGCAAATATCCTTTCTGTGTGAACTCTATCCCTACATGCGCTGATAACTGCGGTAATAAGCTTGGTGAGTACTAATATTGCGCAAAGCTCCAAGCGCGCCAGAGAGACAACCTTACGGGGGGAGACTCTCGACTTAGAACTAATGAGGCTAATCGTATTACTACCATTATTATGAACGTGGAAATATACAACGCCCCCGTAAGCCTTCTCGCTGGCGTCTGCAAACCCAACGACCGTGATGACGCTATTTCTATCGACGTTTATATGACGCAGTATTTTAATTTCTCTAAGTAAAGGAAGTTCCTCTCTAAAACGCTGCCACAACCGACCAATGCTGTCAGGCGGCGAGACATCCCAGTCGCATTCAAATAACCAAAGTTGTTTAATCAAAAGCTTAGTGAATAATACCACCGGAGCTACGAAACCTATGACGTCCCATAATCTAGCAACGCATGACAGTATTGTGCGCTTTGTGCACTTCTCTACAAGCGGATTTACCTTAAGGCTAAACACGTCGGACTCTGGTGACCAGCATAGACCGAGCACCTTGTGTGTATCAGAATCGTCAAATTCCTTTATCGCCGAAAGACGGTGTGATAGTGAGATTGTGTCTAAAACCGGACGCGAATTACTAGTCCACTTGACAAGATCGAATTGACCCGATTTCATTAGCTTTATAACCTCGGCGGTGGTTAGGGTGGCCTCCTCCACGCTATCGACCGAGTACACAAAATCATCCATATATATAATCCACTTTCAATTGCCCTCTTAGCTTTAGGATAAGAGGGACCTTCATCGTGAGCGAGCTTTCTCACCGTGCGTAACGCATGAAATGGGCTCGACTTTAAACCAAAACAAACGCGGTTAAATTCAAACACCATTAGAGGTTCCTTTGGGTTGAAACGATATAAAATGCGTTGGAATCTACGGTCGCATTCACGGACCCCTATGCAAAGCAACATTTGACGAATATCGACGGATAGTGCTATACTTAACAAACGAAAATTGGCTATTATGTTAAACGAACTGCCCTGTAAATTTTGCTCACTATAGAGGATATCGTTAAGCGACAGGTGAGTGCTAGTTTTAGCACTAGCGTCGAGCACTACACGTAACTTAGATGTAAGTTTGTCCTCCCTAATGACCCCGTGGTGTGGTATGAAATACGACGGTGTGTCTTCGTAGTTATCTAATTTCGAAGCCACAAGTGATATGTAACCTTCCCTTATATTATATTCGTTAATGACGCCGTCATAAGCTTCTTTTAACTGGGGTGAAGCGAGCATCCTACGCTCCAAGCTGTAGAAACATTTTTCCGCCATTTGACGCGAATCGCCGAGAGATAAAACATCTCCTTTAAAGGGTAGCGCTACACTAAATCTACCGTCGCGATCACGAACGGTCATGCGGACGTAAATTTCCTCGTATAATCTGTCATCTGAGCTAGCTATGGGTGGGACGTTCACCTCCTCCATCTCCCAAAATTTGCGGACTAACGACTCGAGCGGTTCGACAGCCATACCACAATAAGAGGTTGCCGAAATACTATTCATGATGGGGGTGGAGCCAACGATGACATAGCCTAATACGGTTTCCAATGCGTAAGGCGCGGTATGCGAGGAGTTGCCCCTGACCTTATTGTATAACAAAAGATGAGGGAAAAGCGATGCTCCAATGAGCATGTCTATGTTTCCAGGAAGGGCGTAAGTGTCGTCTGCTAGAGTCAAATTTTTAAATTCAATCATTGCCGAGGTGTCAACCGTAACGGTTGGCAGCCGTTCAGTGACCCATCTACTACTAGTGCATTTATATCAAAGTTAACATTACGATCTATCCGAGAATAAAATTTTAAATTTATATATCCCTGGGTAACTTTACTAGTACCTCCGATGCCTTTGACTACGGGACATGAAAGTGACCTATTTATTACTAAGCCTAAGCGCTGACAACATTGTCGCGTTACAAAGCTATTTTGGGCTCCACTGTCCAGCAGTGCACGGACGCTTTGTTCGTTTCCATGCGAATCCCTAACCAAAATACGTGCCGTACCCAGTAACACGGTTGAAGGAGATTGTGCTCCCATATTTGCCAATGAGCACAGAGCGGCATCACCAGGTCGACCGCTAGAATTGTTGACTTTAGTAGGGGTGAATTCCTTGTCCGCTTTACTTGACGCCGATATGTTGCTATTTTCAAAATGTAATAACGTGTGATGTTTCCTGGCGCACTTGCTACATACGGAACTAGAATTGCATTTTGCAACTAAATGCTTATCGCTTAAGCAGTTCAGACACAGGTTGTTTGTCTTTACCATTTTATAACATCGCTTCATCATCTTCGTAACATCGCTGACTTCAAATTGATAAGGCAGGTCTATTTAGCTTTGTGTCAATCCACACTCACTTATGGCATTACTTCCTGGGGTGGAGCTTCTAAAACAATATTGCTCCCATTAGAACGTGCTCAGAGAGCAGTTTTAAAGGTAGCCACTTTCCGTCCTTTCATGTTTCCTACACATCAACTTTACTTGGCATGTAGTGTACTAACTGTCCGTCAGTTGTTTATCATGAACATCATATTAAAACAGCGTACCGAACTTCCATTTAACTTAAAATCCATAGACAGGAGAAGAATGGACTTAGTTTGTGTAAACCCTTAAACCAAACACGCATTTGTGAACAAATTTTACATATTTTTAGGACCCTTTCTATATAACAAGCTCAACAAGTCACTAAAGGTATATAGTCTAAGTTATAAGAACTGTAATATAAGTGTAAGGGAATTTCTAAATAAATTAAATTACGAAGACACAGAGAAGTTGTTAGAAATTCTAAAATAGTTTGTATTAATTGTAGGTAACAATTAATTGTTATTTAGTTATATTATTTATTATATAATATAGTTTAATTATTTAAATATCTAGTTTCCTACATTATTAAACCTGGTAACGCCAGTTAACAATCTACTTTATCAACATTACATTACATATCGCATTGAGTTCGTCCTAAGTTATATCTACTTTATCAACATGACTAGTGCATATTTTTTGTTTCCTTCCTTCCTTCCCTTTCCTACCGCACGCGCTGCCGCCGAGGTGAAAAAGAGGATCTCGGCGCGCGTCATTATACTAAGTGATATTACGCCATCCGCAACGCACGGCCACCCGTCGCGTCTTATGTACATTAACCGCAAACCGCGCAGGACGAACATTGAGTTCTCCTGTTTATGTTTAATATTCACCGCATCAGACATTGTGTCTTTGTAACTCATAAAAGTGTGAGACGCCCCCGTAAGGGCAAAGGTGGAGAGTGTGGGACTTCACGAGACTGTTCCGAGAGTGCGTGTGCGCCGAACCACGTGGCGAGCTCGCTGTATAGCAGACACTCCAGGAGGAAGGCGCGGCAGCCCTCATCAGGTCAGTGCGTGCTATCCCACCTATTTATTTTCCCCTTTGCCGTATGCACCAAAATTACAGTCCAATAAATCTTTATCGAAGATACCTTAAGTTACTGGCGTCTCCATTTTTAATGGTCACTTCTCGCTGGATTGACCTTGACTTTCCGCCCTTATTAGATCGTTATCGTAATAAGCGTTTATATAATTAATTATTTATATTTTAATCCGACTTCGGATTAACCCCGCCCTTATTAGAACACTAGAATAGGTCCTAATAGGTGACATTCATAGTAATTTTAAAACTATATTCATAGAATGACTAAGCATATAATTATCTATATAAATTATTTGTTGTATGTTCACATCACGTCATCAACTTTTAACTACATCTATAGATTATACTGTTAAATTACATTTATTATTTGCACATATATTTAAGCATTATATTCGTTATAAATAACTTCATAATTATTATAAAAGTTAACAATTAAAGTTCATCGTTAACGAAACTAATATTTAATAATTCAACCGCGTAGCGAGGTCGCTTACAGACTACCCGCTTATAATTATATTATTTTTGCCGCATAACTTAAGTTGTAATGCCGCCTAAAAAACAAATAGCATCGAATAATAGCGATTCCTCGGATAATGAGGGCACACCTGATGCTGAGTTGGTTTTATTGTTAGCTAAACGAGATACTTTATTTGAAATAGTGCAAAAAATATATGATATGTCCTCGGACATCCACACAAACACTTCCACGATGGAGCGTTTTCTTGATGGAAGTTCTAGTATTAATGCTTTACGTATTGAGTTTAAACAGGTCTTAGATAATTATAATTCACATTTATTAAAAATAAACCCTATTGCTAAACCTGATTATAACAGCCTCATTGCGTTTGAGTCTCTTTGCGGTAGAATAAATAGGCTTTATTTACAATATTCGCAATCTAATTCACAAAGTACTAGTACACCATCTAAAGCCAGATTCTCACTTCCGCCTATCGAACTTATGCCATTTTCGGGTACCATTCGCTCATGGCCTTTATTTTATGCTAGCTTTAAATCAACCGTCCATGACAACACATCGCTTACCGACGCTGAAAAGTTATACTATTTGCTAGGTAAACTAACGGGCAAAGCCCTATCTGTATGCTCAGGTATAACTCCTTGCGCTGAAAATTATAAAATTTTATTGCAAGCACTCGTTGACAAATATGAAGACCGGCGTATGCTAGCATCTACATATATTAATCAGATGTTCGAATTTAAGCCATTGCAATCGGCCACCGCAAATAATTTTGATTTATTTACTGATAACTTTATAAGTGCAGTGCGCGCTTTACAAAACTTAAAGTTAGATAATCTCGCGGACTTAATTGTTCCTCATATCGCGCTTAAGAAGCTGGACCCGGATACCATTCGCTCTTTCGAATATAGTCATAACTCGATGGTACTTACCTTTGATGATTTAGTAAATTTTATTAAGACCCGCTCCAAAGTTTTGCAACGCACCGATTCTAGTAAAAATTCTAATAGCGCACCAAACAATCGACGAGGTAACGGTAATAATCGTCGCTGTAATAATACTTCGTCGCCGAAGTATCAGGCGTACGTAAGCACGACGACTAGTTGCTCAAAGTGTCTGTGCGATAATATTGTGCATCAACACCTATTTAAGTGTGCAGACTTTAATAAAATGACGCCGCAGGAACGATTTAAATGCGTAAAGAGTAACAATGCATGTGTGAATTGTCTCAGTTTAAGTCATCGAGTGTCTAGTTGCTCTTCAAATTATAGTTGTCGAGTTTGTAAATTTAAACATCACACATTGTTGCACTTCCACCGCAGAAGCGATAATGCTTTCCCTGCGCTGACGCATTCTCCACCGCTTCAGCCAGTTACACTGAAGTCTACAACCCCCGCGCCCGCACACTCGCCACCCCTCACCGCAGGTGCGCGTTCAGACGTCGCGCTGTGTACTTCGTTCAAGAATGTTTCTCAACGTTCACCGCCTCCCGCGCGCGCAAGTCGTTCGCAGAGAACTGTTTTATTATCAACCGCTCAAGTATTTGCTTACGATGCTAAGGGAGAGAAACAAATTATTCGTATATTATTAGACTCCGCGGCTCAAAGCCATTTTATGACTAAAGAGTGCTGTCATCGTTTAGGCGTTCAACAACACGATACCGAATGTACTGTAGTAAAGGGATTCGGTGGAGTTGAAAAAATTGTAAAATCGAAATCGATTGATATTAAAATTTTCTCACGATTCGACTCGAATATTAACTTCAATATTTCAACGCTAGTTGTTGATCAAATCACCGACCTTTTGCCCACTGCTGTGGTAGACACATCTGTCTTATCACACTTCCATGGCATAAGACTCGCTGATGAATGTTATAGCATGCCTAATAAAATTGATGTTTTGATAGGCGCATCCCTTTTCCCGCACTTACTATGTCCAGACGTAATTTATTCGTCTAACGACTTGTCCGGGCCCTCGGCTTTGAATACGGTATTTGGTTACGATATTATGGGCTCAGTGCCGACACTTCAGGTAAATCATTCTTTAACGTGCTGCTCAGTTCTAGAGTCTCCTATCGTTGACAAATTAGTGCAACGATTTTGGGAGCTTGAACAGCCACCCTCCGCACCGCCCATTCAGTGTCCTTCAGACATTGAATGTGAAGAGTTTTATAAATCTACGACATCCCGCGATCCTTATACTGGTAGATATATTGTTGGCCTGCCATTTAAATATGACGTTTACTCTCTCGGAGATTCTTATGAAACCTCTCGACGACGATTCATGTGCTTGGAGAGGAAACTTCAAGCCTCGCCTACATTAAGGTTAGCATATGATGACGTCATAAAGGAATACTTAGCTAAAAATTATATATCCCCCGCACCGCCGTATGGCTCTCATGAACCCGCTCCAATATATGTCATACCGCATCATGGAGTCTTACGCGAAGATAAGAAGTCAACGCGTCTGCGCATCGTCCTGGATGCTAGCAGTAAGACTAGCACTGGGCGATCATTAAATGATATTCTGCATTCAGGACCAAATTTGCAAGGCGACTTGTTCAATATAATTTTAACTTTCCGCTTACATCCAATCGCTATGACAGCCGACTGTCGCCAACAATTTCTGCAAATAGTTGTTCGCGATTCTGATCGTCGTTACCAATGCTTCCTATACCGCTTCCGTCCACAAGACCCACTTGTATTATACCACTTCAATCGCGTGTGCTTCGGTTTAACTTCGAGTCCATACCATGCATTGCGCACGGTAAGACAGCTCATTGATGACGACGGCGCAAAGTATCCACTTGCGAGTCGTATCGCATTTACTTCGCTATATATGGACGACATCGCGTTCTCTATGCCCAGTGAATCCGAGGCCAGTGAGACCTCTCGGCAGCTGATAGACTTATTCAAGGGTGCCCAATGGGACCTGATAAAATGGCATAGCAACCGTCGATCTGTTTGAGATGACCTCCCTACTTCCCATAAAATTACAGGAGAAGTAGAGTTCGATAAATCAATGCCACATAAAATACTAGGCTTGCATTGGTCTACCGATAGTGACGCCTTTTATTTTAAGATATCTGTTCCCGCTGATGTGACGTGCACTAAGCGCGCCATCTTATCTACTGTCGCTCGCCTGTGGGACATAATGGGTTTCGTTGCTCCCACAGTAGCGTACGCCAAATTGTTAATAAAGCAGCTTTGGCAATTTAATTTAGATTGGGACGACATACCACCACCGCCAATTATTAAGATGTGGAGGCAATTCTGTGCTGAATTACCAGCTCTTAATGATTTACGTATCCCGCGACATGTTGGTGTATCCAAAAACTGTACTGCGTCACTCCTGGGGTTTTCCGACGCCAGCGAGCACGCATACGGTGCCGTAGTCTACATACATGTAAAGAGCGTCAATGGTAACACCGTCCAGTTGATTTGTGCAAAGACTAAAGTCGCACCGACGAAACCACTATCTATTGCACGCCTTGAGCTTTGTGGAGCGGTTTTACTCTCAAAATTGCTTCGCAGAGTACTCGACAATTATTCTCTTGACCTTGCAATATCAGTCTATGCATTTGTAGATTCAAAAGTAGCTCTGTACTGGATAAAGAGTTCGCCACACAAGTGGCAGACCTTTGTTGCAAACCGCGTTGTTCAGATTACCGACAATATTCGCGCTGATAACTTTTATTATGTCGCAGGTACTGAGAATCCCGCTGACATACTTTCACGTGGCGTTACGCCAAGTAAATTACTTTCAAACCCCCTGTGGCTCCATGGGCCTCAGTGGACTTCGTTAGATCCATCTCAATAGCCTCTTCGTACTTTAGACAATGAGGTTATTGCAAATATGCCTGAGAAGAAGATTTTGTCGCACACTGTGTGCACATCCGTCTGTAATTCTGCGATTTATGAGCTCGCACTCCGCATCTCTTCTTGGAGTAAACTTCTACGTATAATTGCGTACGTGTGTAAGTTTGCTAAATTATTGCCCCGCCGCAACACTACTGTAGTGACTGCTGATGATCTCAGTTTCTCTGAGGTTATAATCCTCCGCGCCCTGCAAAAACAGCATTTTGCAGTGGAATATTTAAATATTGAAGGTAACAAACCTTGCTCGCCCGCTTTCAATCGTTTAAGGCCTTTTATTGAGAATGGTTTAATCCGCATTGGTGGTCGTCTTTCGAACTCCGCATTAGATTACACGCAAAAACATCCAATTATACTCCCGCGCAGTGATCATGTAGTGAACATGATCATTGACTATTATCATATTAAAAATTTACACGCTGGGCCTGAATTGTTATTGTCATTGCTCCGTCAAAAATTTTGGATACTTTCCGCACGCCGCACTGTGAGAAGCAGAGTCTACAAGTGTAATATATGTTTCCGGCTTAGACCCCGTCCAACTTACCCTTTGATGGCTGATCTTCCCCATAGTCGTGTAAGACAAGCTATTAAGGCATTTACACACACGGGCTGCGATTATGCCGGTCCTATCGCATACACTCCTGTACGTCGTCGTGGTGTACGCAGCGAGAAGGCGTACTTATGTGTTTTCACATGCCTCACGACTCGAGCTGTACATATAGAAATCGCTACAGATCTTAGTAGTTCTAGTTTCCTCGCTGCGCTTAAACGTTTCCTCTCTAGACGAGGGCCGATTCAGTTTTTATATTCGGATATTGGAACGAATTTTAAAGCTGCCGCTTCGTATCTTCGCGATCTCTATAAATTTCTAAACGTTGAATACCGCCCAAAGCTTGAGCAAGAGTGTGCTGAGAATCGTATAACATGGAAGTTCATCTGTCCCAACTCTCCTCATTTTGGAGGCGCCTGGGAGAGTATGATCAAAGTCGTAAAAACGCATCTGTTCCGAGTTATCGGACATCAGTTACTTTCATACGAAGAGCTTAATACTGTTCTTGCGCAAATTGAGTGCTTGCTAAACTCGCGGCCCTTGACAGTATTGAGTTCTGATCCTGCAGAGCCTTCAGCTCTTACTCCGAGTCATTTTTTGAATACCGCACCTTTATTGTCATTACCCGCACCCAAAGTCAAATCTGACTCTACCAGTCTGTTACACAGGCATTCTTTACTGGATAAATTAGTTCAGTCGTTTTGGGACCGGTGGAGGACGGAATACCTTCACGGATTACAAGTTCGTCAGAAGTGGAACACCCCGTCTACGGCTATCGTACCAGGCATGGTTGTAATTGTGATAAATGATAATGAACCGCCCCTTGCTTGGCCATTAGCGATTGTCGAGTCTGTTCATCCTTCGAAGGATGGCATAGTTCGAGTAGTGACCGTGAGAACTACTAAGGGAACATATCTCCGTCCTGTTGCTCGTATTTGCCCTCTCCCAAGACAATAAATCGCGATTATTTTGATTATAATTATTTATCTAAATTAGGAATTAAGTTTATATTTATATATTAAAAAAGTATTAAACCGCAATATTATATTTATGTATACATTTTCTCGCTTACCAAGTAAGGTTAGTAGATGAGACATGCGCATTGAGCGCATCCTCTCACTTTATATACCGCTTATTTATTTGTTTTCCTTTTACTTTTATATAACGGTTGTCTTTTAAAGGTGACCCTTTAAGGGCGGGAGGAAATGGTAACGCCAGTTAACAATCTACTTTATCAACATTACATTACATATCGCATTGAGTTCGTCCTAAGTTATATCTACTTTATCAACATGACTAGTGCATATTTTTTGTTTCCTTCCTTCCTTCCCTTTCCTACCGCACGCGCTGCCACCGAGGTGAAAAAGAGGATCTCGGCGCGCGTCATTATACTAAGTGATATTACGCCATCCGCAACGCACGGCCACCCGTCGCGTCTTATGTACATTAACCGCAAACCGCGCAGGACGAACATTGAGTTCTCCTGTTTATGTTTAATATTCACCGCATCAGACATTGTGTCTTTGTAACTCATAAAAGTGTGAGACGCCCCCGTAAGGGCAAAGGTGGAGAGTGTGGGACTTCACGAGACTGTTCCGAGAGTGCGTGTGCGCCGAACCACGTGGCGAGCTCGCTGTATAGCAGACACTCCAGGAGGAAGGCGCGGCAGCCCTCATCAGGTCAGTGCGTGCTATCCCACCTATTTATTTTCCCCTTTGCCGTATGCACCAAAATTACAGTCCACTAAATCTTTATCGAAGATACCTTAAGTTACTGGCGTCTCCAAAACCCATTGTGTAAGTGATGTCTGAAACACAGGTACTCAACCTAGTTCAGGCAGGTAGCTAATATTATAAACTTGAATTTTTTATTTTTCTTTTGTATATTCTACATTATTAAGCTACAAATAGTTTTAATTTTATCATAGTATGTTATTTTTGTTAGACTTATTGTTACTTTATTTAATTGTAATCATATTTATTCCTGTATGTAAACATGTGTAATTGGGAATGAAATAAATATTTATTATTATTATTATAACGTTCGCTTGGTGAATATTTACGAAAAGTCGCACAATTGTATAAATTACCGTGTTTATCTTTACATATGATACAGGCATGCTGAAGTGGTGCCGACGTAGCGGTTACGTACGTTAACGACCCTGCTGTTTTAGATGGTTGAGTCTGTCTACGGTCGACGCATTTTTTAATTTCTTGTTTAACGTTCGGGGAGCGCTGCATCACCTTTATTTGATCTCTCACAAACGATGCTAATGAATGAAAGGAAGGCATCTCCGAGCTACGTTGCTCCATTTCAAACGCACGCACGGTGTCGGGGTCTAATTTCTTTAGTGCAATATGGAGAAACACCACGTCCATAAGGTCATTAAATTTCAAATTCTTAAGTGCAGCCACCGATGCCACAAATTTATCTAAAAACTGCTCTAAGCCGTTGATGTTCGTGGATGATATAGGTTTAAGATCGAATATCTGGTTCAGATATTCGGAAGCTAACATTCTCCTATCTTCATACTTAGTTTTAGGCGTTTCGAATATTAACAAGTAATTGTTTGCTGTAGGTGTAAAACCCGAGCAAATTGACTGTGCCCTGCCACTAAGTTTACTAATTAAATAATATAATTTTTCAGCGTCCGATAACGATGGGGTGGTGGGATGGGTTGGTAGGGCCATGTCTTAATATCACCATTGAATACCGGAATATCTATTGGCGGCAACCTAATTGAGTCACGTGGGCGTGCCTGGATTTCCGGCTTTGCTTCGTTTTAAGATGGAGACTGTAAGAGTTACGCCGTTCTTTTCACGCGACACAACATGTCTTCAGATGCCAGAAGCGGTTGGTATTTCACTATGTATTTCGGGTCGATTTGTAATTCCAAATGATTAATTTGGTCTAATATCCTTTCGTAATCCGTCCGCAAAGAATCCACCGTTTCAATTTCATTCAAAAAAGTTTCCCGCACTGCTTCTACATTAATGTTCTTTATGTGATCACTAATACTTTGTATACGTGAAAAAAGTATGTCCCTCTTGGCATAAATCGTTTTAATTTTAAATTCATTTCCACTAACTGCCATTTTAAATTATTATAATAAAATTATATTAATCACAATTAATCGCACAACGCTGGAGGATGGACACGCGTGCCGTATTACGTCGTTAAATTGAACAGCTGTACAGCGAGCCGAGGTGACGCGCGTCGCTCGCTAAACTCAATATATTTTTATCAAAATTGTCGGGTAAGCGTACAAAACGCGTGTGATTACACTGCTTCAATTAATTAAGCGACTAATAAGCTTTAAATTTAAACCAAATACAAACACTATTTAAATGAATAATTCTATTTGCGAGTAACTAACCAAAATTTAAATTTAAACTAAGCGAATACTATTAAAATGAAGAATTAATTATATTTGCAAGTAACTAACCAAAGTTTATTTTTAAACGAACACTATTAAAGTCTATTCCATAAATTAGAGTGCATTGTCTAAGTAATTAATCTAATAATTCGGCCAGAAAATGGTTGAACGACTACTAAACACAAGTCCAAATCCTGCCGAAGTGACCATAAAATAGTGGAGCGACGAGCCTAAGGCTACCGAAGTCCAATTCCCTTAAACCTATTACGCGAGATATTAACCAAAGTGGACTGTATATACGAAATGCTTCTACGTTTACATAAAATGGCGACTATAGCACGCGGTTTCCCATATAATGCACTCGTACAACTATTATTTGCCAAATCTATGAAAGGAATCCTGCTTGATTAGGAGAAAATAAATTGTAGCGGACACAATTATATCAAGCGGTAACTAGTAAGGAATATTCACTCACCGGGGTGTTGCTTCTATGCGGCTTGGGCACTATGTTGCTGCGACCTCTGGAAGACACTCTTGTCCGGTGATGCGTCGGGAGAGAAGCGGTGCGCGACTATTTCTCACACGAGGTGAAGCGGGTTTCCTGGAGCTCGACTGCTTCCAGGCTAAAGCGGATACACTAGCGGTGCGCGTGGGCAATAGCCCTTCTAGACACTATTGTCTTAAGCGGCGTGCTTTCAACGACGAGGGACGAGGGAAGAGGCTGCGTGTCGGCCGCGCGTGCCTTTTATTCCTTCGGTTGCGATGATTACGTGATATTCTAGAATCATCTTCTTTCCCCTCCCACCCCACCACCCCGATGTGTCGATAGGAGGGTATGAATGATATCGTTTGGAAAGGGATAAACGATTTGGCAAGCCTACCGTCAAATATAAATAAATACGAGTGGTTTTCCGCGCAACCAGAAATAATAGAGGAAATAATTTTAATGAGTATTCTTGTTATCCAAATTGAATTAAAATAATTGCATTCTATTCCATGAATTCGTTTCACATAAACTTTTGACTGCAGGTGGCTCACTGGGTCATGGCCGTGCTTTGTGACATTCCTTAGGGGAGTCCTATGTTAAGCTGTGTTGTGATTGTGAAGGACTGTAATAATGATGATGATTTATTTATTTTGTCCTAGCTCTCATACAACTTGTAGAGCGGATGATTATTTGAGCATCTTGTAAAGAAAATACGAAAAGTAACTTTTCTCAAAAATAATGACTCGCATTAGACAGACTTCCGTTAACTTGAGAGAAAACAAACCCTTTTCTTGTATAGACTTTTTGTATCGTCTTCCTAATAATAAATAGAAGTTAAAAAACGGTGGTTTTCAACCTACATGTCAAGTGTGACAACAAATCAATAAATACAAAGGGGCTGTAATTAATAAATGAATTAAAGAATTATAATTGGAGGTATTTAGGAGCCGCTTTTGAAATAACATTATCATTACCGACTGATAAGGCGGGTGTCTTAAAAATATATAAACGAGTATTTTCCCCAGTGATGGATTTTGCTTTAAGCGAAATAATAACCTAATTTGTAAAGGTTAAAAGCCTGTGATATTTACTTTATCATATTATTTTTTGCTGCCAAAATGGAATTTTTCAAATATAAAAGGAATTTATTATCTACCGTCAACATCATTAATAACAATTTCTCCTATTATTGTGAATTATATCCTTCGGGTATAAGATGACTGCTACCATTATATTTGTAAACATTTTCATACTGAATTGTATAAAATAATATTGTATGTTAAATCTTACAATAGTCTAACTAGGTGACTTGGTTGTGATTAATTGATGATTATTTCTTTTTACAAATCATACAACATCCGATTATTTGAGCATCTTGAAAAGGAAATAAGAAAAGTAACGTTTTTTTAAAAATAGTAGCTCGCATTAAACAGAATTTCGTAATCGAGATAACAAAACTTTTCTTTGTATAGGCTTTTCATAGTTGTAGGTAACGATGTGAGTTTCAAGAGTCAAAACTCAATAACTCAATTTCAAATTAGATTGAAATAATAATTTTGTAGATTAAAATCTGAAATTATATTGAATTATTAATTAATAAGATTTAAATATTTGCCAAGTGAAGGCGGCGTAGCAGAATCCATTTCATTAGTAATATGCTGCATAATGCTGAATGTTTTAAAGAATAAATATATAGCTCGCAATATTCGCGTTTACTTAAATAGCTTTTATTTTTTTATAGTATTAAGGAACAAACGAGCACACACTTCACCTGTTGGTAAGTGGATACTGTGTCCCATAGACATCCACATTTATCCTCAATTAAGAATCAAAGTGATTGCAAATCAAGAAAAAAAGTGAAATGCAAATGCGTTGCCACCCCTGAAGACTTAAGATGGAATGCCTCGATTCCAGTAAAAAGGTTCTATGGTTCTTTACACTCACCATACGAAACACAGCAGCATTACACTTCTATTTTACGCTGATATTCTGTGAGAGCGTAGTCGTACCCTGCCGAGCCGACCCATTCGTGCTACAACTGCAGCGTGACTCTACCACGTAAAAAAGTGCTTTTGTTAGGAGTGGTTACGACCGTACGGTGAATGGCGGATTCGAAGTTCTTTCCATTCCTGCTGTCAACTATAAGTCTTAAAGCTACTGTTGCTCGAGATTTTCCGATCGATAGCAGGATAATCTAACATGTAACTGAGGATGGCATAGGGTTGCCACTACACGGTAACGAAGAACACAACTATTTTCTCGGTGGAGGCGAGTGAAGACCAATACGTGCCGCAGCCGTTATATTACGGTACGGCGTGGTCATACATTTCGTTTATTATTACACATAATACACTGACCGTGAATTCGGGACGCTTCTTTTATATATCGTTTTGCAAATACAAATAGCAAATACTTTTCGTGAAGTAGATATTTTAGAATTATAACATATTTTTATGGATTAGGTCGCATTAATTCAATTTATTTATTGAAATAATACTAGTTTTTACGGAATTTATCGCGTATATTTAACTTTTTAAATACCTGACGTTTCGAGAGCTTTACAGCACTCATGGTCACGGGAGGACTGAGATGTTCCAACGTCCAGATGTCATAGTTAACCGCGGGTACCATAGATTAAAATTTAACTTTTGTTCCGATCTACGCAGTATGAACTTATGGTATCATGAAGTCTTGCAGTTGTATGCTTGGGTTGGGATTTAATTTTATTTATTATAGGATCCCAAGCAGATGGTAGCACCCAGCCATCTTCTCTATTGAAATTAGGATGTTTTTTGATTTCAATAGCCTCGCGAATCATCCTTGGAAGGAATCGGTGTTCTTTAGCGAGGATTTGTGGTCTATCAAATCTGATGTAGTAACGGGGGCGATCCTGTACGTGTTCACAGACTGCAGACTACCCGGAGCGTCGATTCTTCACATCAGCTATATGTTCCTTAACGCGGGTTTTAATTGATCTTTTAGTTTGTCCTATGTAGGAGATACCACATTCACAATCAAGCTTGTACACTCCTGCATCCTGCAGAGGAACGTTACACTTGACTAATGGTAAAAACTGACCAATCTTCTTCGGCAGCTTGAAGTATGTTTTGATGGAAGCGCGCTTCAAGATATAGCCAATCTTGTCAGTGACTCCTCTAACATATGGCAGTACAGCAGGTACACGCTCGACTGTGGCCGGCTTCACTCGTTCTCTGTGACGTAGGCGCGGGACCCGAAGCTTGTTGTCATGCAAAACTTGTTTGACGTGTTGGAGCTCGGCAGCCAGGTGTTTACTGGCACAGATCCCTCGTGCTCTCCGAAACAAGGATTTACCCACGGTAGCTAACTGTGAAGGATGGAGGTGAGAATCGCCGTTTAAATATCTATCTGTATGGGTCTTCTTTCTATACACACTATGGCTCAAGGTGTTATCAGGATTCCGAATTTCTAACACATCTAGGAAAGCTAAGGAATTGTTTGCCTCTAACTCCATTGTAAACTGAATTTTAGAATTTATAGAGTTAAGATGGTCTAAAAATGCAGTTACTTTATCTAAAGGTAGAATTGTGAAAGTGTCGTCTACGTACCGCCTGTAGAACCTTGGATTTATGGAAGAAGCAAGCAGGGCTTTCTCCTCAAAGTCTTCCATGAATATATCGGCGACAATGGGAGATACAGGTGAGCCCATCGCCACACCATCTACTTGCTTGTAGAACTCCTCCTTCCAAAATAGGTAGCCAGATGTAAGGCAGTGTCTGAGTAATACTGCAAATTCTACGGGCATGTTGTTTTCTTCCAGCCTTCTAGTTACAATTGAGATGCAGTCTTCAACAGCATTATTTGTACATTAAGCATGTAAACAATGACTGCACATCAAAACTGACCATAGTTTTATTGTCTGCCAGACATAGGTCTTTAATCTCGAGATTAAAGATCTACGTCTGGCAGACAATGAAACTTACGACTAAACTTACGATTAGTATTAGTTCAATGTATAGTGTTCGGGTACATGTAAGAAATCAATTTTTTTTTATAGACTAAGGCTGATAAGCGAGCACGCAGTACACTTGTGACCTATAGACGTCTACTAATCCTATATATTTTTGTGCATTTTGCAATAAATTTATATTTGTTTTAAAAACTGTGACCCACATTACTAAATAAATAAATATGAAGTTTTATCAGTCCGTTATAGATAATATAGCGCACTTGAAATGGTAAACTGCGGACAATACCTCTAAATGCTTCAGTGAATCCAAGTCTTTATGGAATCTAAGTCCTAAATATTTAATTACTTACATTTTGGATTAAAAATAAATATGCAACCGCGAAGTCACTCTTGAGGAGAAAAATGGAGTATCGTTACCAGAAAATGCAAGAACAAGCAACAAAGTACTAAAAAAATAAAATATTTCTCTTGAACCTGATCTTCTCAATAGAGAAGGATTATAGAGCACAATCACAGGCACACTCTCTTTTTCCTAGTTCACGTACCATCCGATGGGATCGCTATCCGACACGATCGGAAAGCAATCAAGCGCAGGACGTACGAGTTTACGTGCTTTCCGAGGCACGCTACCAATTTTTTTATTTGAGTGTGCTGAAATTTTTTTGACAGAAAAACGCAACAACTGATTTTAGCCCAACTTTTCGAATTTCGTATTTAAATCGTACGGAAAAGTTTCAAATATATAGCAACAGTTGCCGGTTTCCACGACTATCTTATCCTCTTCGAAATGGAGTAGAATATTTTAGAAATTGTGTTCTAATTTTTTCCTCAACTATAAGTTATCTGTCTTGAATTTTATCATGTAAATAAAAAAATGTTTTTTTTTTAATGATTCTAACACGACTAGATCGGCTCGACCGAGAAAAGATCGTGCTCACACAGAATACAAGCGTGAAATAGCAGAAATATCCACATTTGTATATGGTCTGAGGCGTGTAGATACTTGGGTCTTGGAAACGAGGTATTGCCTCTTATTTCTTGTCGCATTTTTTATTTTTGATAAAGTATATAATAAATAGATGTATATGGACCACCACATCCGCTTACCATCAAATGGACTGTGTGCTCGTTTGTCATACAAATTTTATAAAAAAACAAAAGCAATTTTATTTGTAATATTATCATAGAAATGCAAACTATCCACCTCAACGGCTCCACCCACACCGTGTGCGGTGAGCGCTAACCAATGAACGCGCTCCCTTCGACGGGGACAATAAATTGGGAACTGGACCGTATCCACAGCAAAATAACTGGCAAACTAGTAAAAGAGGGCTTGGTCCCTAGGTAGTGCGTAAGCGCAAACATCGACCGAAAATCGCGCATGTCAATGGGTGTAAATATTATACACAATACGAGCAAATCAAGCCACAGTGAATTTGGGTCACATAGTTTAGGCAACACGTCAAATACTAATCATACTAGCTATCTATAGCACTCCGTGAGCGCCATCACCTGCCGGACCGCCGTTCCTGCAGACGTGATGTAAATGAATGCCATCATTATGATTACATGAGCAGTACGGCTACTGGCCGCAGAGCGTGTCATGAGTCTATCGCTCACTTCAAGAGAATGGAGTACCACGCTGTGCGGCTTTCAGTCGCGACCTTGAGAGTCTCACACATGTGCACACATGTGCTACACCAACCAATACAACGGGAGATCTAAGCAAAAGGCATTTCTAAGATAATAGTTTGCCATCAGAAAGGGTTTGTGTCACCGACGTTGAGTATATAAATTTTTCGATCATATTTGTCTAACGCACCAACAAGTTGCCTTCAATTATTCAATGGTGGTAAATTTACAGAGAGACATTATAATGTTGTTATATAACATTTCATGGAGTTCATACGGTCTGCAGCCCCGTAATGTAAGGAGCCGACATGGACAAAGCTACTTAGGTGTGAGTCAAACCAAGACGCAGAGAGCGCTATTGAGAACTAATAAATACAAAATATACTAATAAATACAAAAAAGCATTACCATTGTTATATTATAATAAAATATGTGAGAGCGACCCACCAAACAACCATCGTAGAGAAGCAATGCTCCAATACGCAACAAGTATCGATACTAGTCGTATCCTTCCTTCCCATCCTTCCTATCCTTGAACTTACTCCATCCCAAGGTCCCCCATACAATCCCAGCAGACATCACCACCTGCATACCTCCATTGACCAGAACCACAAGATGTGTCAAATCAGGCGCAGCACACCCGCAGATCCATCATAAGACGCAATACTGCAAGTACCAGTAAGCATCAATGCAACTATCATACGGATGACGCCCTCTTACGACACACCCACATGACCTTTATTGACTTTGGTAACAAAATTGGTATATTTGTTAACTAAAATTTAGAATCATAAAAAAATATTTCATTTTTTTTATATTTACATGATGAAATTTAAGACAAATAACTCATTGTTGAGAAAAAAAATACAAATTCTAAGATATTTTACTCCATTTTGAAGAGGATAAGGTAGTCGTGGAAACCGGCAACTGTTGCTATGTCTTTGACACTTTTCCGTCTCATAAATGAATTTTCTTGTGACATTTTTTCGCAAGTTAAGAGAGCCTATGTAATGTTAAACGATAAATAAAACTTATAATATGTTTCGTATGTACTGTAAAATCCGTCCAGAATTATATACTACATCGTCTGGATATAAACATTAAAATTAAAATCTATAAAAATATCATGAAATAGTTTAATTTAATGTAAAGTTTTTGTATTTGTGTGCTTCTTTGATCCAATGGTCGTAAAATAACCGCCGATCATATGGTTCCAGGTTTAAATACGAGATTCGTAAAGTTGGGCTAAAATCAGTTTTTTTTTTAATTTTAAAATTTGCGTAAATTTGGTAACACCCACGTGCCTCGGAAAGCACGTAAACTGATCGGATAGCGATCCCATCGGATGGTATGTGAACTAGGAAAAAGAGAGTGCGCCTGTGCTTGTGCACTATAATCCTTCTCTATTGAGAAGATCAGGTTCAAGTAAAATATTTTATTTTTTTAAAGTACTTTGTTGCTTGTTCTTGCATCTTCTGGTAACAAGGTACTCCATTTTATTCCTCAAGAGTGACTTCGCGGTTGCATATTAATTTTTAATCCAAAATGTAAGTAGTTAAATGTTTAGGACTTAGATTCCATAATGACTTGGATTCTACTTATTCAAAAAGATAAGTGAAACAAAACACTCACTGAATCATTTAGAGGTATTGTCCGCAGTTTGCCATTTCAAGTACGCTATATTATCTATAACGGATTAGTAAGCTGAAGTGGCAATAGGCCGGCTATATATCTCGAAGAACCGACAACCGTTGGGAAAAAAAGGTTCTCGAGTGGCAGCCTCGTACCGGTAGGCTAAGTGAAGGACGACCCCCCACTAGATGGAGTGTCGACCTGGTAAGACATGCAGCAAGTCAATGGATGCAGGTGGCTCAGGATCGTGCTTTGTGGCATACCTTGGGGGAGGCCTATGTTCAGTAGTGGACTTGTGAAGGGCTGTAATGATGATGATGATGATGTGGGCCACAGCTTTTTAAACAAGTATAAATTTATTACAAAATGCACAAAAATATATAGGTTTACTAGACGTCTATAGGTCACAAGTGGACTGCGTGCTCGCTTATCAGCCTTAATCTCCAGATTGAAGTATGCATCGAGAAGTACCTTGCACTTCTCAAGAGGTACACAACTAAGGAGTTATGCTGCATTTTTACCTGCGACGAAAAATGGATTTTGTTTGACAATCGCAAGCGCTCAGCAAGTTGGTTTGATCCCAGTTCAGCACTTAAACAATGCCCTATACGAAAAGTTGGTGTGATTCACCATTTTTACCAAACGGTAAGCATAGTAGGTAGCGGTAAGCATAGTAAGCGTTAACATTAATGCAGATATGTAATTTAAAAAACCGAACACAATAATGGAAAAGCTCGCACGTCTCCAACCTGCTTCGGTCAATCACTCGTCCCGCTGCTCTTGCACGACAACGTGTGATCTCATACTGCACAATAGACGGTCTCCAAGTTACAAGAGCTGGGTTTGAAAGCTCTCCGTCATCCGCCGTACTCATCAGACCTTACGCCCACAAACTTTTTTCAAAATTCGGATAAAGCTTTGGCGAAAAAAAAATTAATACCCGAGAGGCAGTACAAAATGACTTTGAAGAACTCGTTGCTTCACGGCCAGCTGATTTCTTCAGAAGGGCATCATTAAACTGCCACTGTTGCTCAACTCGCTTGTTAACCATCTATCACTAGTATTTTTGCAAAAAAATTTCTTCCATGCATGGCCACATATAGGAGCCGCGGTATCTCAAAGGCTAAGCACTCGCCGTAGATTTCACAGAAAGCGAGCGACCCGGGCTCGATACACACCGATATCAATATATATATAATGATAATCAATCGTAATCTTAAGTTCCGATTTACTTCGTGCTCGTTGGTCGAGGAAAATGTCGTAATAAAACCTGCCTGCATGAACATAACAATATTTTGAAGACATATAACGTTTGCGAACACGCATTCCCTAAGACCTTCTCAGAAGAAAGTGGCGACCTGGGTATATAGGATGTAATTTAATTTTTACGACATTTAATAATTTAATGTAGCCAACAGTTTTTCTGTAACGATTACTTGTAACTCAACCTCAATACAACAGCAGTACCAGTGATTTGTGTTGTTCATCTACGGTGTGACTTACCATCAAAAATGCTACATGCTCGGTCGCCTTCCTTTTCTATAAAAAATAGGTTTACTAGTTAACAAACCATTATTTTAAAATGTGTTTTTAAATTGTACCACTTTTATATCTCTCTTACCAACTAATGTTCACTCCTTTGTGTTGCGTTGTGTTCTTTGTTAACATATCGCTCCTACGGGAAATCCGAGGGCATTTGATTGCATACAGTTATTTACGCCATGGCTACTATATCTGAGCAGGATTTATGTCATGCGAGTAAAACAAAATATATAAAACTAGTTATCATATTACAGATTTGTGAAATAAATGTTATTATAGTCTGAATGTCGTTTAATGGCGGCGTGAGACCGTAAAACACTATGTTTAAGAAAAAAAGAAAATTATATACCAGTACAACGTCTCACAATATTCATAAAATTATGTATGTATTATTTTTACAGATTATTTCATTTAGTGGGTGTTACAAGAGTTGACAAGGTATTCCTTCTTAAGACAGATTCTTTAAATAACCTTTAAATAAATCTGAATATAGCTCATATTATTTTATACAAACGCATATCGTCAATACGATTAAATGAGTGAAGTGAGGTTGTCACATATGGTAACTTGTCGTATAATGTCTAGCACTTCAATATCTTGAGGCTAAGCTAGATTTATCTAATGACACGATTCAAAATCGAATATGCAGGACGTGCTTTAATAACACAGGTATTTCGTTAACTACTGATTTAATTTCAAAGATTCACCGACTCACTCACATAGTCAATGTATAAGATAATTTTGAAGGGAGGACACAAATAATGTTATAATTATTTTAAATATATTCCATATTATTTTACAAACAAAATGTCAAAAAATAAACTGATAACGTTTCAAGTCACATTTGAAAGTTGTAATAATTTTCATATTACGTACAACCTTAAAGTAACGAATTAGTTATAATATATGAGGAGCGTTCTATATATTCTCAGTATTGGGGTGATTTGCTAATAATGGGAGTAATTAAAAAAATCATTAGCTAATGACACAACCTGAGGGTATACATATGAAATTTCGTCTCGATAACTTCATTACTTCTTACGTAGCCTTCAGTCGTAGACGACGGGAATGAGATAGACTGACTCGACACTGTTGAAAACAAAATCACTGTGCGGTAATTAAATTCTTCACTAAACAGGGAAAAACTCAAAACACATTCATGAAGAAATGGTCGCCGTATACCAAGAGTGCTCTTTCAAATTCAATCGTACAGAGGTGGTCAAGTTAATTTAAAAAAGGCGGCGAAATCATTGAATATAAACGAACAAGACGAAGAATATTTTTTCAAGGGAATAAAAAAGCTGTTTTGACGAACAAGTAAATATATACATGTGATGGACGACTATATTAAAAAATAAAATATATGTCATAATTTTATCTTTTTTCTAACATACCCATACGGAGAATACATTGAACGCCTTTCGTATATAAGGTTCTTGAGAAGCAGCCCCCGTACCCGTACCGAAGTGTAGGGTATCCTCCACTAGATAAAGGACGACTTGGTAAGATATACAGCCAGTTGATGAATGCAGGAGGTTCGAGACCGTGCGGCATTTCTTTAGGGAAGGGTTATGAACAATACTTACATTTGTATAGACTTTCTCTAATTTCCCACAATCACCTGTTAAGATACCCTAAAAACAAAATGTTAGGATGATACATGACTATACCGCTATTACATAGCAACATAATTTTATAGGAGCTTAATTTTTTATTTGGTTTTTCATAAATTTTTTTCGAAAATAAGAAGTTAAAGGTTTTTAAGCCAATGAAAATTTCAGCCGACTTTGTCATCAAACAATGTTTGAAAACTAATTCAAATAAATGACAAAGCTACTGAACTGTTCAATTGTTAAAATTAACGATTAATACCGCTTCAGTAAGAATAACGTTATTATTTAAAATTTTGACCGTATAATGGTGATATAAGAATATCTACTACGCCAATGGCATCCTGGGGGTGTCGTAAGAGGCGACACCCACAGGATGTCGCCTCAAGACAAAATAGACAAAATAGACTCTAGACTATATATATATACTGCTAGACATTATAAAATTAGTCGTTGCAAAAAACGGTAACGCTGAATCCAGCCTTCCAGGGGCTTACTGGTGACACAAATAAGTTTAGAATCCCATCCTATTAGTTGTAAGCACATGCGCCTTTCAGTATTTTACAAGATACATTTCGAAAAGTGTGCACAAGAATTACGTGAATTAATTCAGTTCCATTAGACATCAGCTAGTCTTTTCATTTTCAGCATACTATTCATTCAAATCTTATTCCTCAGACATGCAGGTTTCCTCACGATGTTTTCCTTCACCGCCGAGCACGTGGTAAATCAGCACTTAAAATTGCAATTAACAATTTCATTGGTGACGGCGGGGATCGAACCCGGGTTACTCGCGTTTTGTTATATTACAGCGAGCGTTAAAAATATTTCTTATCATAAAAGACATGTGAAGTTCGCCGACACGCATTGGGGCACCGCGGCGGACACTTCCCCGCCCTAAAACCCTCTCATAAATGAGGGGAGGCCTGTGCTCAGCAGTGAGACGTATATAGGCTGTAACTCTAACTTTTTTTTATTCATTCAAAACAAATGACTTACTTCCTTGTCCCTAATGCGTACAACAAAGTAACATCGTAATTCATTTTCACATATTATGTTGGCTTAGTGCCAAAAAAGAAAACCACAAAATCTGTACTCGATAGAGGGCGCTGTCGCGTTATTAATAAATTTCTCCCCACCCTAAAAGTTTTGGAAAGTGTTCGAAAAACCGAAACCAACAAACGGGCAGAATAACTTCCGCCCGGTCAACAAGTATTTTATATTTTTAACCCTCGTTATAAGTAAAATACACAACAATAAACAACTTTTTAAGCAACACAAAGGCTTAAGTTAAAATTAAACGAGGGCGAGTCTTTTAAAAATATTTTAAGTTGTCGCAGAAAGTGCCTAACAGAGATTAGAACTGCTGCCTAATTGCCTAAGACAAATTTTTTAAAGACTGAAATTATTATAATTGTGTTTATTACAAATAGAAGTAACAAACGAATAAACAGTCCACCTGACTACTACCAGAATAATCTCGCTGGATTTCTGGTTATTGAATATTAAATTAAAAAATTCTATTCTATTCTTTTATTTATTGCAGCCTTTCAAAGTCCGCTGCAGTACATAGGCCTATCACACAGATTGCCTTATGGGGGGATATTTGCCATAGTTGCCACGCTTGGTAAGCGGGATGGCAGCCGCAGATTTTATTTTTATTTTGTTGTTATTATTAAGAAGGTTTATGCTCGCTGTAAATGTAACAGAACGCGAGTAACCCGAGTTCGATCCCCGCCGGCACCAATGAAATTATTAATTGCAATTTTATGTGCTGATTTACCACGTGCTCGTCGGTGAAGGAAAACATCGTGAGGAAACCTGCATGTCTGAGCAATAAGAAAAAAAATATTTCGAAGACATGTGAGGTTCGCCAACACGATCTAAAACTCTCTTAGAAATGAGGGGAGGCCTGTGCCCAGCAGTGGGACGTATATAGGCTGTAACTTTACTTTACTTATAAAGAAGACGTGCTAATGAAATGAAATGCCAATCTCTTGGTTGGTTTCCCTCTGCCAGCTCTTGCGACACCCACGGGACGGTATGAGTATACATTCTATTCTTTTATTCCTGATAATAAATGGTAACTCCGCTCCTAAGAAGGCACCTGCACCCAACTTCAAACAATGATAGCTACTTTACAACCTATCTATGCACCTCATACCTTCTAGTAGTAGCAGTGCTGCACTGCTATTGCTGCCTAAACGGTGGTAACTATCCAAACGGACTCGTAGGTAGAAAAGGAGTCCTACTTTCATTACCAGATAGGTGTAGGCGTTCCTGGGCTACAGTGTCCTTGTATTTAAATAAAAATCTCTTTACGGCAGTAAAAGATCACATCTACCACCACTGCTCTCACAAGCTTATGAATAAGAAACAACAACATGCACTATTTGTGTCCTTGTTTCATGGCTATATCTATATATATATATATATATATATATATATATATATATATATATATATATATATATATATATATATATATATATATATAATACATTAGACTTATAGGCCTTGAAACAAGAAAAAAACAAGCTTCTTTTCACCAGTGACAACAAACACTCATGAAAACAGGCATGGCCTTGAGATTTGTTTCCCATTGCGCTGTATGCCGCTAGGAAATCGAGTAGGAAGCCAATATCCTTGACCTAATAATAAAAAAATATCCAGAAAGCCACCTTCTTGTAATATGATCAGGTGGAATGTCTGCTCGTATATCACGCTAACAGTGGTAGAGCCATGCGGCAGCTTTGCTGTTGCACGTATGGGCCGGCTCAAACCGGGGTGGTACCACGACCTCACAGAATACCGGCGTGAAGTGGAAGTTCTGCTTCCGCGTTTCGTCTGGTGAGTGCAGGTGGCCGGAGGCCCAAATCCCCCCCCCCCCCCCATCAACATGGTAGCGGAATTAAATAAAGATAGACTACCCCAGGAGGGTACCAGCACCCCTGGAGAATCCCTCGCTGAGCATCCACGACCATGTTTCTCCACTTCTGAGCGTGGGTGCTCAGGCTGCCCCGCGTATTCTGGGGGGGGCGAAATTCCGCTCAAGACTACAACTGCTCGGGGCAAACGGAGCAACAAGACCAAGGCGACCCCTGCCACGCTGTCCGTGAATTTCTGCAATATCAGGGGACTTCACTCCAACCTAAACGCCGTCCACTACCATCTCGAGACGGCGAGGCCGGCTCTGCTCTTTCTGACCGAGACGCAGGTGTCCTCTCCGGCTGATGTTTCGTATCTCTCCTACCCGGGGTACAAACTGGAACACTCCTTTGTGCCTCGGGCTGGAGTTTGCGTTTACGTCAGAGAGGACATCTGTTCTCGACGCCTCGGCAGACTTGAAGGTTCGGACCTGTCCATCCTTTGGCTACGCGTAGACAGCGACGACCATCCGCGCGTCTACGGGTGCCTCTATAGGTCCCACAGCGGTAATGCCGAAACAGACCGACTCTTCGACCACGTCCAAATGGCTGCAGATTCGTTGCTACAGCAGATCCCCTCCGCAGAGATCGTGATCCTCGGCGACTTTAACGCCCATCACGCCGAATGGCTCGGTTCACGTTTAACCGATCATGCGAGGAGATCTGTTCATGATTTTGCCTTGGCATATGGTCTGACACAACTGGTTACTTCGCCTACGCGGATTCCAGATGTGGAGGATCATGCACCTTCCCTGTTGGACCTTCTGCTGACCTCTCACCCGGACGGATATCAGATTTCCGTCGACGCCCCTTTAGGCTCCTCGGACCATTGTCTGATCCGGAGTGTTGTGCCACTCACGCTGAAATCGCGGTTGCATTCTGCAGGCTGCCGCCGTGTTTGGCACTATAGGTCAGCCGATTGGGATGGGATGCGGTCTTTCTTTGCATCCTACCCTTGGGGGCGGGTTTGCTTCTCGCCGGATGATCCCAACGTTGTTGCGGATTCTGTTACTGATGTGGTACTTCAGGGTATGGAACTTTTTATTCCTTCCTCTGTGGTGCCCATTGGAGGCAAATCTCAGCCATGGTTTGGTCGCTCCTGTAAAATAGCATCATGCTATAAGCAGGAGTGCTACCAAGCCTGGGTTGATGCATCAGCGTCCCGGGATGTAAACACCAGCGCTCTAAAAAAGAAGTATAATTCCGCCTCTAGGTCCTTCAAAAGAGTCATTGCCAAGGCAAAGTCAGAGCACATAGGCAGAATTGGCGAGAAACTAGTTCGCCTTCCTTCTGGAACCCGTGCATTCTGGTCTCTCGCCAAGGCTGTCCAGGGGAATTTCTGTCAGCCATCTCTTCCATCTCTGCACAGGGAGGACGACTCACTGGCCCATACTGCAAAGGAGAAAGCCGATCTTCTAGGCTCCTTCTTTGCGTCTAACTCGACTCTCGATGACGGGGGGAGTACGCCGCCGACCATCCCGCGGTGTGAGTGCTCCATGCCGGAAGTGCAGTTCACACAGCGCTCGGTTCGCAAAGCACTCCTCTCCCTGGACATCCACAAGTCGAGTGGGCCTGACGGAATCCCCCCAATTGTGCTGAGGACGTGTGCTCCAGAGTTGGCACCGGTTTTAACGCGTCTTTTCCGGTACTCCTACTCCCTAGGCGTAGTCCCAAAATCGTGGAAGACGGCTTTCGTCCACCCGATCCCTAAAAAAGGCGACCGCTCAGACCCGTCCAACTACCGGCCAATCGCCATCACCTCCTTGTTCTCCAAAACAATGGAGTCCATTGTAAACTGCCAGCTTATGAGGTACCTTGAGGATCACCAGCTGATTAGTGACCGCCAATATGGTTTTCGCCGTGGTCGGTCAGCTGGTGATCTTCTGGTCTACCTCACTCACAGATGGGCGGAGGCAGTAGAGTTCAAGGGGGAGGCATTGGCCGTTAGTTTGGACATTGCGAAGGCCTTCGATCGGGTTTGGCACAAAGCGCTTCTTTCGAAGCTCCCTTCCTATGGGCTTCCCGAGAAATTGTGCAATTGGATCACCAGCTTTCTTGCAGATCGGAGCATCAAGGTCGTTGTAGACGGTGCAAGCTCCGATTGCAAGCCTATTAATGCTGGTGTTCCACAGGGCTGCGTGCTATCGCCAACGCTGTTTCTTCTGCATATCAATGATATGTTGCATACCCGTAACATTCATTGCTATGCAGATGACAGCACTGGTGATGCTCTTTACACCGGCCGAGCCAATATTTCTCGGGAAAACGTCTCCGAGTGCCGGGACAAACTTGTGTCTGAAGTCGAGTCTTTGCTGAACAGAGTCTCGGATTGGGGACGACTAAATCTAGTCCAGTTTAACCCCCAGAAGACACAAGTTTGCGCGTTAACCGCTAAAAAGAACCCCTTTGTCGTATCCCCTCAGTTTCAAGGCACTCCCCTTGTTGCCTCAGCCAGTATCGGAATCCTCGGCGTCGACATATCGAGTGACGTGCAGTTTCGTGGTCACTTGGAAGGGAAGGCCAAATTGGCCTCTAAAAAGCTTGGCGTGCTCAGCAGAGCGGGACAGTATTTCATGCCGGCACACCGCCTGCAACTTTACAAGGCGCAGGTTCGGCCGCACATGGAATACTATTCCCATCTCTGGGCTGGGGCTCCCCAGTACCAGCTCCTTCCACTTGACCGCATCCAGCGCAGAGCGGCTCGAATCGTCGACGACCGAGTGCTTTCCGATCGGCTCGATTCACTGGCGTTGCGAAGAGATGTTGCATCTCTTTGCGTATTTTATCGCATCTATCACGGGGAGTGCTCTGAGGAATTGTTCGGATTAATCCCAGCCGCCAAATTTCGTGAACGCACGACACGGCAAACGTCCCAATACCATCCACACCATCTGGATGCTTGGCGGTCCACCACTGTACGTTTCACAAGGAGTTTTCTTCCACGTACAACCTCTCTGTGGAATAGTTTATCATCGGCGATTTTTCCGGACCGATACGACCTGGGGACCTTCAAGAAAAGAGCTTACTCCTTTCTAAAGGGCCGGCAACGCACCCGCAATTCTCCTGGTGTTGCGGTTGATCATGGGCGGCGGTAGTCACTTAACATCAGGTGAGCCGCATGCTCGTTTGCCCCCTCTTCTATAAAAAAAAAAAAAAAAAAAAAAAAACGCTTTCTTGTATTAAGAAATACATAACATTACTAAATACCTCACCTAAATAGTCACACAAAAATCGCGTTTACTTATTTATATATTTTTAATAACGATGATTACCATGTGGCTTTCGTTGGATTATTTTTTATTATTCGGTCAAGGATATTGTCTTCCTACTTGATTACCTAGCGACATACAGCCGATGGGAAACAAATCTCAAGCCCTTGCCGGTTTGCATTAGTGGTTGTTGTCGCTGGTGAAAAGAAGCTTGTTTTTTCTTGCTCTAAGGTTGTAGTCTAGAATGTTATATATTGTGATTTCTTATATTTAAGCGAACACTATACATTGATTAAACCTACTTTTACGGATTTTATCGCGTTTTATTTATTTTTAATACCCGACGTTTCGGGTGCTTTCCAGCATCCATGGTCACGGGGGACTGAGGTGACTGACGTCCCGATGTCATTGTTAAACCCGGAGTACCTTCAGCTTTTTAATTATTGTCTCTGTTCATTCTGCGTAGATCGGACAAAATCCGTAAAAGTAGTTTTAATCAATGTTATATATTGGTATAGCCATTAAACAAAAAAACGCTGCAAGCGTCCTTAACTTAATAGTAGGACTGTAATATAATAATTTTAGTATCTGTAATGTTGTAAATTATTATAAATATTACTTAGTATGTACCCAATTGAAGGTTCGATTTCCAGTCTGTCTTGGTAGGTATCACACTCACGTGTTTATGTCTTCTGTCAAGCAACAGTACGCAACGCTGGGTTCCATCCTAAGGGGTAACTATCGAGTCAATATAATTTAGAGGCATTCTATCTTAGTCCGGTCAGAGGTGACAAGGCACCTGTAGCCATCTTTGTTTGAAGTTGGTTGCAGATTTCATGATCTGCAGTAGCCACTTATAATCACTAGGACTATTGGCTCACCTGTCCTGCGATTCTATAAAATAAAACTACTACTGAAATTACTTAGAAGGCGATAAAACTATTTTTATATTAATACGTGGTAGAGCCATGCTGAAGTTATATTTTGGTATACTTAGTTGTAGCGCGAATGGGTCGGCTCGACCGGGGAAGGACCACGCTCTCACAGAATACCAGCGTTAAATAGTAGCTTAATGCTCCTGTGTTTCGTATGGTGAGTGTAGAGAACCGGAGATATTTTTTACTTGAAACTAGGCATTCCATCTTAGTCCTCACGGGTCACAACGCAACTGCATTTTGATTTATAATCGAGAATGGATGTAGATGTCTATGGGCCGCAGCAACCACTTACCACCAGGTGGTCTGTGTGCTCGTTTGTCACCTTATCCTACATAAAAAAAATATCGCAGTTATTCATTTGATCCTTTTAGAAAAATACTTTAATATCATTTTAAAATATTTTAAAAATATCAACATAAAATGCGAACTCTGTTTTTAAAGTTATTTCGAATGTTGGAAAGTCGTCGTTAGGCAAGTTGTACCACATTTTTTCTAGTTACGTTAAAAGAAGTTAAACTCCTTTTGTAAAAAGTAGGAATTCATTTTAGATCTTCTAGAAATACTAAAAATACGTTAGAGAAAATTGTACTCATAAATAGGATTATAAAGCGAGTTTTAGAATTAATTCTCAAGTGTGTGATTTATACATGCAGTTTAATGTTGTTTTACGCGATTTTTTGGAGTTTCTTGGTATCGCTTTGTGTTAATATATTGGAGATAATTTTACATGATGCTCATAACAGGAGCACGTTTCGAAGTTTGTGTTAACTATTCAGTTATCTCAAGACACGTTAGCACTGCTGCTAACTAAGGCAGTTTTCGTTATTTGGCAACAAAATGCTGGAACAAACTTCCGCCACCTCCTCGTAATTTTACGTCTAGTTTATTTTAAAGCACAGTTCAAAGGATATCTTCCTGAAACAAAGAAAACAGTGTTAATACTTCTTGAATAATGTAAAAGGATATCTTGTAATACTATGTTTTTTTCTCGTAGAATACCGGCGTGAAACAATTGCTTATTGGTGCTATGTTTCGATTGATCACTATATGTATACATATTATATGGTGATGGAAGACTGTTACGTGAGATAAAAGGCATCACAACAATATGATATTTGTTTACTTCGTTCACAAGATCCACTAAGCTATAGTTTAAGAATCTGATTGATGGTCATTACTAGAAATGGTAACTACACATCATATTACTATAGTATACTGAACAAGCAAAGTTAAAATGTAACTGTAATATTTTAGGAAAGAATATTCTTTCCGTGTTTACTCTTCTCCTGTATCTATTTCTATTCACATACGAGCAATATCTCCATTTATTTTATGTTCTAACTTTAAACTGAGCCGTTGCCGTTTTATGGTTTTTGCAACAACGTTTATTTAAATATGAATTTTGAAAAGAAAACAAATATAAAAATATTTTTGTAATAAAAGGTAAAAGAACAAAAAAGTATAAATTAGTTTTACTGAAATCGGTGATAAGATATATTGCATAGAATATTTACGGTCCCAACTTCAAAATTGTTTTTTTACTATTCTATACCACTACTTAATTACAATCCCGCCTGATAGTGAGTGGCATTTTGCAGCACCGGCTCATATAATAGCAGCAATACTCCATGCACCACCGGATTTAAGCTTTACATAGACTACGCAGCTATCCCGGTGTGAAGTACCGCCGCAACTTTGCAGGAACTCCTAGCTTCCTTGCATTTATTTTGGACTTGAGCTCAATGACCTGCCCGAAGTTCACGTTTGAGGTAATTTAACAACTGAAACAAACAACTGAAGGAGGTCTGTGTAGTTTGTGTGACAGTGGTGAGATTTTCAGGATTCCAAGGTGAGTTGGCTCCTTTTTGCAGTGAAGAGACATGCTTGTGTTTTGAAGGCGTTGAATTTCACAACATTGACATTGCCCATTCGGGGACTGCATGTAGTGTGCGATTGACACGCTCAACTATAGCTTCTGACTGGATTTGATTCAGATCAAATCCACCTCGAAAGAGAAATGGACTCCGAAATAAAAAACCACGTGCTCGGTTGGTTGGTATCTCCCCACAATTGTGCTGTTGTCTGCATACCCACAGGTAGATACCGGGCAAAATCAACTCATTAATATGCAACAGAAAGAAAGTCGTGGATAGAATAGACCACTAAAGAACACCGGAGTTAGATGCCATAGGAGTGGATGAGCAGGCATCGATGACGATTCGGAGAGACCGTTCACTCAGAAAGATTTTCACATACTTAATTTTGCCAGGGGAAAAGCCGTACGCTGTGCCCACCCAAAAGGCTAGAGTGCCGTATGCTGTCAAAGGTCTTCAAGACATCAGGGGAAACAGCAACTGCCTCCCCGCTGTTCTCGAGTATCCCCCACATGTGCATGTGCATATGCCCTAGAAGGTCCCCAGTTGAATGAGGCGAAGCTCGTAATGGCGGTCACGAGGAGGTTGCTTTTTTCTAGGTATGTCATGAGTTGACTGTTTACTATATGCTCCATAATCCTATTTCATAGAATATGATAAGAAACGAGCACACAAATCCACCTGATGGTAAGCGAATACTGTGACTCATAGACAACTACATTTATCTTCAATTAAGAATCAAAACGAATCTTGCAGTATATGGAGGTAGTTGAGACTGGGCGATAATTGCCAGGTTTGGCATGGTTGCCTGTTTTTGGAACAGGCTGCACGTTGGCCAGCTTCCATGATGTTGGCACTATTGCAATCCTAAACGAGAGGCGGAACAGCCGTGTTAGCACAGGAGATAATAAAAGTTCCACAAACCAAATTTGAAATTATTTTATTCTTTTTGTTCTTTGAAGTCGGTTTTTACTTTTTATCAAATATATTTTTTCCTTTTTAATTGGATAAAAGAACATCACAATTTCAATGTCGTGTACAGTTACATCAAAAACTTCAGCCCCTATTTTGCAACCTTTGAAGCATAACCAATTTAATAAAAAATAATCATCAAAATAGTGTTCAAATGACGAAAAATTCAAATTATGCGTAAAAACATAAAAAAAGAAAAAAAACTTAGTTAAATATGTGACAACCTCCTCCTTTTTTTGAAGTTAGCTAAAAATCGAACTCTTGAGACCTTTTGTGACGGAGTTTGTGTATAGGTTTCATAATAAGATTCATTCCGATTTAACGCCAAAATTTTTGTAGTAAATATAACATTTATTAACAACTCAATCACAGCGCGACTTAATCACGTCCAGACATTGTGATTTTTTATATTAAACAAACATTATGGAGTCTTTGATAACTTGTCTCCAACACCAACCTTAATACATTTTTCAACTTTGCAGCATCAGCGGCTACTGAGAAAACAAAATATCCGAAAAGAAAAACCAAAAAGAAATGTATTACATCTTCTAGCGCTATCCCGTATATCATTCACTGCCAAATGACTACTGTGAACAGTTGAAAGTCGATTATATAGAAAAAATGTTACGAAAACCTTTACAAATATCATCATTATAGTACTTCATAAGCCCATTGCTGAACATAATTAGGTAAAGGTAAGCCAAAACACCACGTCGTCACTCCATCCAGTGGTTGGCGCGCTCGCTCGTAGTATATAGTACAGCGATAAATATCCACGTCTCATATCAATTTGATTCCAACTCCCACATCTAGATACCGTTTAGTGGCGGTGTTGGAATATCCACCACCCCATATCACCCCGTGGGTATCGTACGAGGCGACAGAGGGAAACAAATCAAGACATGGACAACAGCGTCTTCTTAATAACGACTAAAAATAAAAAGGTGCGGTTCCCGGCCCGCTTGCCAAGCCTGTGATGACAACGTATATCCACCACAACATCCATTTCCTATCAGTTGGACTGCTATTTTGTTAGGTACCCTTGTTTGAAACGATTCTAACTACTTGGATGAAACTTTGTAGAATAGAATAGAATGAAATACTACTTTTTTACTTTCCAAGTTAATATAGATAGTTAGCAATCCTGAGAAATATTTTTCTTATTCCAAGTAAAACTTAGTCACCCAGATTCTAATTAGTCTTTTACAATAAAAACTTCTTTTTGTTATACGAATCTCTTTATCTGTTCTGTTTCGTAACTTATCAAGTTTGGCTAAAGTGATCATTAACATTGCGACGTTAATGATTAAACTTTGTCGAATGTTTTCTAAGATTGCAGGCACTGAATTCCAAAGATGATTAATTACGGTTGTAAAGCTTAGGGAATGTTTTGAGAACAATTGTTATACTTGCAGAAATACTTAATGTTTACAAGTGGGTGAGTTAAGACACGAGAGATGAAGTGAACTTCGGGAAGAATGTTAATCGTTCCATCAATACAAAATAATTTTAGTGTGAACAGTTTATGGAAATTAATGACTTGGATAATTGTCATACATCAATAGGATAAATGAAGCGCGAAGGCTGCAACATTGTTCATACTTGTAAACAGGTGCGGCTTGTTAGAGCTGGTCTGCGGGTTCGCTATACACTGATATTTTCTGTTTTTGACCCCTGTGCGTGGACTTTCAAATATCTCAATTTCATCTTAATAGTTAAATCAGAAATTTTACTCCAAATTTTGCCACCCTTAGGGGTAGAATTTATTCTGCATATGGACCAACTATTTAATAAGAATATAATCTTCGGGTTTACAATTGACATTGACATCGCGTAAAATACGTAAGGAAAAAAAATTTGTAAAGTAGAGTGGATTTCATTTACCTTGGTTGTAGCGACCATATACCGATAGCGACGTTAAAAGTTGAATTTAAAGTACTTTAGTATAAAATTCATGTGAATATAGCGACTTTGGATGTAACGTCAAGTCCGGGTATAGCGACTATTTTTGATGAATAATTTGTAACAAATTCTTAGATATCCCTTTCAGATATTGCGACCGGAGTCGGCCACCTAAGACACAAAGATTTCTTTTTTTCACAAACATTTCTTCTTTTGTTTACATCCACACAGATGGTCAGCAAGTGTGGAGACCTTTACCTTTTGTTTATATATATCAGCTAAATAGGTAGGAGGGCATGTACGTTTCAGAGTTAAATTTATGGTTCAGTTATAAAGTGATATTCTGAGTAGCATTTTGAAATGTACCAGTGAATAACTGTGTATGCAAGTATTTTCAATAATAAATGAATATAAACTATACATGTGTACGTGACTGTATCTCTTAAGCTTTGCCTGTAACGACTTCCGGATATAACGACGAAAATTGAGTGGTCCCTTTATCGTCGTTATACACGAAATCCACTGTACCTACTTTTTTGAAGTCGGAAAAGTATTTAGTATTTTTTTTTGTTTTTATAGAATAAGGGTAACAAACGTGCACACAGTTCACCTGATGGTAAGTGGATGCTGTGGCCTATATAAGTACATCTACATTTATCCTCGATTAAGAATCAAAATGCAGATGCGTTGTCACCCCTGAGGACTAAGATGGAATGCCTCGTTTCCTTTAAAAAGGGTCTCCAGATCTCTACACTCACCATACGAAACACAGCAGTATTAGGCTGCAATTTCACTCTAGTATTCTGTGAGAGCGCCGTCCTTCCTCAGTCGAGCTGACCAAGTCATGCTACAACCATAATATAGTTGCAGCATGGCTCAACCACGTAAACAGTATAAATTAGTATAAACTATTCTAAAGACTTAAGCTAAAAAAGCAAAGGCCTCTGCGTTGGGGTAAAAACACTGACCTCTATATATACAAGTACGCTGGACTGGCTATAGACGTGACATGATGAAGCGATTTGATTTCCGCCATTTTGGCGCTGACAGCAAAAGTGCACGTCCACGGATCTAATAATAGGGATAAGACAGTGTACCAAACTATATCGATAAAAAATCTATACCCTACCATATCTAAATAAATAGAATGGACTCTATGGATAGATGGACTCTACCCGTAACGTCCATTC
The DNA here is from genome assembly GCA_036936625.1 of Parnassius smintheus behrii. Lineage (NCBI taxonomy): Eukaryota > Metazoa > Arthropoda > Insecta > Lepidoptera > Papilionidae > Parnassius > Parnassius smintheus. Next base: position 7,168,640 of record JAUPFT010000028.1, on the reverse strand, counting down.
TATTTATGCATCATATTAATATTGTTACGCGCTCCAGTCGACGACACAACTAGCGCCATTTAGTGTCAGGAACGAGAGCGAGGGGAGCGTTACAGTTTATGACATCACAAATCTTTCGACCGACAGCGCCACTCGAAGAACTAAGTTTCTAGAAAATCTATACTCGAATTCTCGGTACCTTGCGCGTGTTTACTTGAACATTCCGGATATTTTGCTAATTTTAATAAATAGGTGGCGCAAGATGCGATCGAGGCAGAGTTGAACTCAGCGACACAAGCGAAGCTTCGGAGCGGAATCAATCGGGATCGAAATAAGTGAATTAGTGTGTTTAATTATTAGTGTTTTAACTTTAATTTGTGTAAAGTAAATTAAAGTGTTAATTTAGGTAATTTTATCGGCAATTTTTATTGTCACGAACCCTAAGCTCGTAACAATTGGTGTCAGAAGTGGGATAAAATCATGCCGATTTTACCTAAGGAGGAAACGGAGGGTGTCCGTACCCGAAGTCAACGCCAGCAGGAGACGGACCAACGAAGATTTGGTGGTGCAACGCCGCAGACGTCGGAGGGCCAGCCACCGGCTGCAGGCCCGTCGGTAGCTCCTACATCTGCAGCACCCGACTTAGGTGCTCTGATGGTGATGCTGCAGGAGCAGGCTCGTCGACAGGAGGAGCAGGCTCACCGACAGGAGGAACAGGTCCGTCGGTTGGAAGAGCAGCTGCGGGGCGGACAGGATGAACAGAGCCGCCGACAGGAGGAACAGGTCCGTCGGTTGGAAGAGCAGCTGCGGGGCGGACAGGACGAACAGAGCCGCCGACAGGAGGAACAGGCCCGTCGGTCGGAAGAGCAGATGCTCCTCATTAAGGACCTTCATGCTACCTTTAGGAAAGAGATAAAGGAGGTGAAGGATAGGGTTGCTCAACATGACAACCGCCTGTCGGAAGCTGAAACCCAAATCAAGGAAGCTAAAACCCAAATCGACCAAGTGAACAATCGGGTTGATTACGTGGTGGCTGACGTGAAGAAAACGCTGGACGACCTCGAACTGGGTGATGGAACTACAGCTCCCGTAGTAGCTACTACACCTTCGCTACGTGGGTTCAAAGTGCCACCGTTCGACGGGACTTCTTCCTGGTCAGCCTACAAAATCCAGTTCGAGGCTGTTATGAAGGCGAACGGCTGGAATAAAAGTCAGGCCATGACTGCTCTCACACTAGGCCTGCGTGACCAGGCCTTAACAGTTCTGGAAGCTCTCGGTGAGGAAGTGACTTATGAGCAACTCCTTGAGGCATTGGAGGCGAGATATGGCGACGCTCACCTGGAACACGTCTTTCGTGCGCAGCTTAAAGATCGTGTGCAGCGCAACAACGAAAGCCTGCAGCAGTGGGCTCTAGAAGTGGAGAAGCTGGTGCGAAAAGCATACCGGTCTGTACCTGCGCTCATTGAAGGGAACCTGGTTCAGACATTCATCGACGGCATCCGCGACCTTGAAGTCAGAGCTGCTGTGAGACTCGGACACCATGACTCGCTTATGGAAGCCTTAGCCCATGCACTGGAGGTGGAAGCCGTGCGGCAGGATCATCGTTCCCATCGCGTCAGGGAGGTTGCAGCAGCTACAGTTCGCGACCGCAACAAAGGATACAGCCCAAGGTGCTATGGCTGTGTGGAAAAGGGCCACCTTCGATCCAGCTGCCCTAAGCGAACCGCAGAAAGGGAAAGTGAACGATATCAGGAGAGTAGTGCAGCTAACGGCACTGCCTGGCGGCGACAGGATCATCGTTCACCTCACGCTAGGGAGGTTGCAGCAGTTACGGTTCGCGACCACAATAAAGGATACAGCCCTAGGTGCTATGGCTGTGGGGAAAGGGGCCATCTTCGGTCCAGCTGCCCTAAGCACACCCTAGGAAGGGAAGGTGAACGGTCTCAGAAAGGAAGTACGGCTAACAGCACCGCCCAGCAGCAGCAGGAATACGACTTTACTATCAGACACTGCAGCGGGAAATCTCACGGCAACACAGATGCATTGTCAAGAAGACCTTGTCCTGATGATTGCAACCATTGTAGTAGGCAAGAGAGTAAGGAAGTGGTATCCGTGAGGATGCTCAGGACAGACCACCTCAGCAACGGGTGGAAGGACAGCCTACGGCATGCACAGCAGGAAGATCCGGACATCAAGCCGATTCTGGGATGGATGAAGGCCCGTGCTACCAAGCCTAAGTGGAGGGATGTCTCAGCGATGAGTTCAACCACGAAAAGCTATTGGGCCCAATGGGACAGCTTGCTGCTTCAGGATGAAGTACTGTGCCGTAAATGGGACAATGGTCGAAGAGACAGCTGTTGTTTGCAAATGGTTGTCCCTAAAGCTAAAGTGCCGGATGTTCTACAGCTGTGCCATAATGGTCGTTCAAGAGTCCATCTGGGAGTTAAACGAACTCTACTGAAGCTCCGAGAACAGTTTTACCGGGTCCATTATCGTGACGATATCGAGGATTGGTGTCGTACATGTACAAGTTGTGCGGCCGTGCGGGGACCTCAGACACGTAGTAGAGGGGCACCGAAATTGTACAATGTTGGTGCACCATGGGATAGGACAGCCCTTAACATTGCGGAGCCGTTACAGAAAGGCGCAAGAGGGACTCCTAAGATCGTCCATGTGGATCACCTAGCGCGTTATTATGGGACCGATAATGCTCGGGACGAGCATGTCTTAGGAGGGGGCAGTGTTACGCGCTCCAGTCGACGACACAACTAGCGCCATCTAGTGTCAGGAACGAGAGCGAGGGGAGCGTTGCAGTTTATGACATCACAAATCTTTCGACCGACAGCGCCACCCGAAGAACTAAGTTTCTAGAAAATCTATACTCGAACTCTCGGTACCTTGCGCGTGTTTACTTGAACATTCCGGATATTTTGCTAATTTAAATAAATAGGTGGCGCAAGATGCGATCGAGGCAGAGTTGAACTCAGCGACACAAGCGAAGCTTCGGAGCGGAATTAAGTGAATTAGTGTGTTTAATTATTAGTGTTTTAACTTTAATTTGTGTAAAGTAAATTAAAGTGTTAATTTAGGTAATTTTATCGGCAATTTTTATTGTCACGAACCCTAAGCTCGTAACAATATAATGCAATAATCGTTAATCATTATTACAGCACTTCACAAGCCGACTACTGAACATAGGCCTCCCCCAAATAATGCCACAAAGCACGGTCCTAAGCCACTTGCATCCATCAAGTTCCTGCATGTCTTACCAGGTTTTGACTCCATCTAGTGGGGGAACGTACTACACTTCACCTGCTGGTATGAGCCTGCCACTCGATAACCTTTTTTCCTCATCGGTATTCGGTTGTTCGAGCTATAAATATTTAGGCCTAATAATCGATCATAAGTTCAATTGGCACGTACATATAAATCATGTATGTGATAAGCTTAGAGCATTTTTGGCAAACATGTTTATAATTAGGAAGCGATTAAACTTTCGAGTCAGAATGATGCTTTATAACGCTCTTGCTGATTCAGTCATAACTTATGGGCTAAGCAGCTACGGACGAACAGACAAATCACACCTCCAGTACATTAATAAACTACAACTTAGGATTTTAAATGCGATTTTACCTATAAAAATTAAACTTGAGGCAAAAACAAATGAAAATTTTATATTTAAATTCTGTAAGGTACTCAATATCCATGATAAAGTCCAATATCAATTGTTAAAGGAACAATTCTTTAATTTAGGTATACAGCATACAGTTTCAAACAAAATTCAGACCCGCAAAGTAACTCAAAAAAAATTAATAACAATACCAGCCAAAAATAAATATGGTGAGCGCATCAGCGCATACATAATACCTCGCCTAATAAATGGTCTGGATAACATATTTAGAAGTGAACTTACCAAAGATAACATAAAATATAAATTAAAATGTATATCGCTGTGCCACATAGCAAATTTTTATAAATTTTTATTTGATAATAAATTAAAAAAAAATATGGCCGGTCAATCACCACTTCAGCTTACTAATCCATTGGGTGATGTCGGTCACTCTGGTTCTGCTGCAGATATACTCATTCCTAAGTTTAAACCACTGAGCATAGCCCTCTTCATAGCTCACTGAACGACTTCGAGCTTCCTCATACGGCCAGCAGTGAAAGACCTCGTCTGGGATCCATAGGTCAAAACTGGCAACACGCACTGGTTGTACAATCTAGTTTTGAGGTATTCCTGACGAGAGGATGTGTTGTAATCTCCCGAACGCTGCCCAGCCGAGTTGAATCCGTCGATTGACCTGTCGGTTGAACTTGAACTTACCTAGTCGGACTCCCAAGTAAAAATACTCAACAACTTCAGCTAAGTGCTCCCAAAAACCACCAGCATAGGTGTGACATGGACATTACACATGACTTTTGTTTTATCCATGTTCATCTTAAGACCCATCCGTTGGGAGATACTATTGAGGTCATTGAACAAAGTGCGTGGGTCCTCCAGCAATTCTGCCGTAAGTATTATATTGTCAGCAAATCGAAGGTGAGTGACGTACACGCCATTGACGTTAATATTACGTCACTCTGTCTTGCACATCTCTACAGTTGGATTAGTTTGTACTCTGGTTCTGTACTCGGATAGCCATTGTAGCCCTTAGACCATACTTACTTACTTACTTACTTTTCTTCACGCACAATCCCTAACGGGGTAGCCAGAGAGAACAGATCGCTAAGTGTCACGATCCTTACATACCTCTTTCGCTTCTTTCAGGTTCATTAACTTCTTCATACATGCACGTCTAGGTATCCGAGTACTCTTGACCCTCCCCTCTTCGAGCAATTTGCTCACATAGTCTTCGAAAGTTAGTCTCGGTCTACCTCGAAACCTTTTAATATTTACTTTCGCTCTATATATTTTCTTGACCATTCGGTCTTCACTCATTCGCTCAACGTGCCCAAACTATTGGAGTACGCCCCTATCAATTTTTGTGATAAGGTCATCTTTCAATCCGGCCATATTGCGAATCTCTTCGTTTCGCTTTTGGTCGGCTATGGTAACGCCACACATTTTACGAAGAGATCGCATTTCCACTGCATTCAACTTGCTTTTATGCTTCTTCTGGCATACCCACGTTTTGCTGCCATATAACAAAGTCGGTACCAACACTGCGTTATGTATTGCAAGGCGTGCACTCTTCACCACGCCTTGCCTTTTGACTAATGCATTCAGGGCACCATTGACTTTGTTTCCGGCAGCGACTCGCCTATCCACATGTAAATCACATCTTCCATCCCGGCTGAAAGCACTCCCCAAGTATACAATTTCATTTACTTGTTCTAGACATTCCTGATTTACCCATATTTCACATTTCGTTCTCTCTTCGTCCTTTTCAAATACCAGAACCTTAGTTTAATTGGCATTCAAACGGAGACCTTTAATTTCACATTCCTCTTTCATAGACGTGACTAATGCCTGCAGTTCTGCTTCTGATGGTGCAATAAGCACTGCATCATTAGCATACAGCAGACAATTAACTTTAATGTTACCCAATTTCACACCCAAACAGCTATTTTTCAGCTTCTGTAAACAGTTGTCGAGATACAGTATGAACAGCCAGGAAGACATGACACAACCCTGTTTTACGCCCGCTTGGACGCTAAACATGGGTGACAGTTCATGTTCTACCAGCACACAGGCTTAAAAGTCATAGTAAAGTGACTGCACAGCCCTTAACATTCGACCATCCACACCATATCCCGGCAACAGTTCCCACATTTTCTTCCTTATAACCTTATCAAATGCTTTCTCCAGATCCACAAAAGCACAGAAAATACTCTGGTTAACACTCAGAAGCTCTTCCGTGACCATGCGGAGAGAAAACATTTGATCCGTGCATCCTCTTCCAGGTCTAAATCCGCATTGTGCCTCCCATAAGAATCTTTCCGATTTCCCTTGCATCCTACGTGTCAAAACCTTCGAGTAAACTTTACTTGCTAAACTGGTCAAGCTGATCGCCCGATAGCACCCGCAGTCAAAATGTGAACCTTTACCTTCATATAAAGGCACAATGACCGCGGATCGCCAATCATCCGGGACATCTCCCGTCCGCCAGCACAAATTGCACAGCAGATGAAAGCTGTCCCAGACGCGAGGCCCACCGTACTTAACCATTTCAGCATTAACTCTGTCTAGTACCGCAGCTTTACCACATTTCAAACTTCGAATCGCACGTTCAATCTCTTTCATGCTGATGACCTCAGTATCATCGAGGTCCGTGTCTGGCGTGCCAGTCACGGCGTCACCCCCGGATCCTTCACTAAGATCATGACACGCATACATTTCTCTATAAAATTCACTCCATCGCTGCATGACGTTCGATTTTTCTGACAGGACGTCATTGGTTCTTGAAAGCACTTTGTTCATTCTTAGGGCTGTCGCACCACTCCGGGACCTTCCAACCTCTTTCCAGAAGAGTTTGGAGTTTTCCCTAAAGTTGTACGACAACCTCTCGTCCACTTCTATTCTACACCTTTCACGTACTTCCTTAATCAATGTTTTCGCATGAACTTTCTGCAGCTTATATCTTTCTTTCATCTTCTCTCTCATATGCTTATCGTTACTAGAGGACAAGTAGTCTAACCATGCTTTTTTCTTCTTTTTTACAGCTTCTCTCACTTCATCATTCCACCATGCATCTCTTCTTTTACTACTACCTCTTTTTGTCGTTCCACATACTTCTTCCGCTGCACTTACCATTCCATCCCTAAGGTTCTGCCATGTTTTCTGCACACTTTCTTTCCTGCCATCGATGATGTCAAGCTTTTCGGCTACCCTCGTGTGATATTTGTCCTTAGTATCCGCTTCCTGAAGCTTCCAGCTTCGGATGCGACAGACCGACTGTGGTTCTGTTAATGCCGTCCGGTAGCACCAACCCACGAACAAACCCCTAAATCTAGTAATTACTAGATAATGATCCGTTCCTAGGTCAGCACCCCTGGACACTCTTGTATCCATCACTTGTTTTCGCAGTCGGTCATCCACCAGGAACAAATCAATCATACTTCCCTCATTCTTTCTTTCTCTAGTGTACATATGGATTTTCCTGTGATTAAACATAGTGTTTGTCACAAGAAGACCCTTTTCCTTGCATACAGCTAGTATAAGCTTGCCAGCATCATTATCCCTTTTATCGCCAAACTTTCCAAGCACCGACTCGTATCCTAGTCGAGCGATACCTACCCATCCATTCAAATCACCACACACAACAGTTCTTTCGTTTCCCTTAACCAAATCTAGAACTTCTCTTACATTCTCCCAAAACTCCTCCAGCTCAGCCCTTGTCGACGAAGCCACCGGCGCACAAACAGCCAAAAGGAATAACTTCGTCAGTCCCAGTTTAAAGCGAAACCAGAGAAGTCTTGAGTTCACAACCTTGTATTCAGTCATAAAATCGACCAACCGGGACGACAACAGCACCCCCACTCCCTGGCAGGCGTTCTCGCTTTCCGGGACTCCGGACCATATAGCTAACGTCCGGCCAGGGAGCTCTTCAGTACCACTGCCTTCAGTGCTCTTCAGTGCCACTTTTTCATTATTTCGATTAACTCATTCGTCTTATCTCTCATGCCCCCTCTAACATTCCACGTGCCAACTCTGCACTCCGTCCTCCACCTTCCGCCTTGTCGGGCTGTGCGTGACTGGTGGCGGTCCCCATCGCCGCTTTGCGCGCTGCATTCCACACCAACGGGGACGAGCTGGTGTGCGTCGCCTTGGGGGACGCCCTAACCCTCGTTTGCATGGGTGCGCAGCTGTGTAGAATTGCAGCCCTGAAAAGGGCTGGCAGGGGTCGCGACGAGCACGCTCTTACAATGACCCCCAGACCCCCTTAGACAATGATCCCCTTAGACCATTCAACTAAAAAATTATTAAAATTAAACTAACCGCACAAAATAAAAATAAAAACATAATTTCTAAAATAATTTATTGTCAACCGTTCATTTAGTTCTAGTATTATAAAAAACAAATCAACTGCTATAATAACGCCTATTCTAATCAAATACAAGTCTGTCTATAGGTAGTTAAATTTTTTACTATATAAAAATTTATGTCTGCTCGTACTTTCTACGATGCCATGCCGTTCATCAGATTGGATATCATCGGTAAGACTTTGTCAACTTATTGGTTGCACTTGTGCGAAGATTATACGCATGGTACAATTAACTGACTCTAGGTGGCATGCGGATTATACTGACTATTTATTCGAAAGTTGCAGAAAGTTATATATCATTCTATTTCAACGATTGTATTATCATTCCAAATTATACAATATAACTGTTCCAAGTTTTTAACGACATTTACGAGCTAGCAAGATAATATAAAAAAAATATAAACTTTGAATTACATAGTTATCAGTTATTTACAACGTCATCATGGAAATTAAAATAACGATATCAAAAAATAAAATAAAAAATAACTGAAATTATCATACAGTCCTACTTTCCGTGGTATCGTCCCAAGAATGCCGGCTACGTATCCTCTGTGAATGGCTATACTTGGCCTTCAAGCGAGAAAACAAACTAAACAACTTCTTATTACCAGCAGCGATGATCAGTCGCAGATACAGTTTTTTAGGAACTACTCTTAAGTAGAAAATGAAGTAAACTATTTTCGTATTTCCTTACGTAAAAGTTGTTACTCCGTGTAATTTCCACTGGCCCATATCATCATGAGAGTGTCGTAAGAGGCGACAGAGGAAAACTGGAACAGGAGATGGCCAGCAACGTCTTCCCAATAACGACTAAAAATACAAAACCATGGTTGTCAACCCGCTTGCCAAGCGTGGCAACTGGCAACTAAAACAAAATTCCCCATGAGGCAATCTACGAAGGAGACCTATTTTCAGCAGTTGACTTTTATAGGCTGTAATGGAATGTAATATTATTTTTATTATACCATTGACGTGCCCAAATAATTTGACGAGACAAAAAATTACGTACTTTATCGCCTGTAATGCACAGGGAATAAGTTTTTGTAGCTGCATACAGACTGATTTCTATATATTTTATTATAATATGTTTTACTAAAATGTGAAAGTGGCTAGTAAAATTATCTGAAACCAAAGTGTCCTTAAAATGGTATTGTAGATCATGAAACGATATTTCCGTTTTAACTATAAGAACGTTTAGTAACTCTGCAGTTAATACTGCAGAAAAATTAGGTTCTATCGGAGGTTTACCGTTATTATTTTTAACGGCATGGCGGAATAATGACTCAACCAATAAACAAATATTTACCACACTTGTAGCAGGCATAGTTAAACCATCCCTCGGTTTTTGTACAACGAGAGCACCATTTCTGCGATTCCTCACAGGATTTTGTGGTACAGATTCGCAAACTATCAAGCAATAATATACAAAGCTAACAATCTTTCGTATCGCTCGAATGACAAATCCTGCAATATATCCTACACACTGTTTAGACATTTCGTTTACGTTTGAGTCAGGTACTGCCCAAAACAGATGTAAATATTCACTTATTTCATCATGCAGGGTTATCGAATCTATTTCTTTTAAACGATATTTTTTATTGTATGTATATTTTCAGCATTGCTATAGTCATCTACATTAAATTTGTTGATTTTAGCCCCTTTTGAAGAACCTGAAGATACCAGAAGATTGATACGCCGTTTCCCTGGACATTACCCGTGGAATCAGTTATTTCATGGTGAATTAACAATTGCTTAAATGCGTTTACAAACTGAGCGGCGGTTGGATTTGGACACCAACCACCTCGGCTACGAATTGCACAAAAAATAATTCCAAGCGATCTTGGCTTAACTTGTACGTCAACAAGTATTTAAGTTCAGGCTTATCTGCTTTAACGTAGCTGTCGTAAATATGAAGAACAGAAATAACTGCATTGTAAAACCCCAAAAAACCTGCTTTACGGCGTGATTGTACCACCAATATTTCATCATGTAGTTTTATTTTGCTAAGGTAATTAATTTCCTCCATTATTTTAGACCTCCACATTTTCTCGTTTGTATTCCTGTGTGGACTTTTATATCCACACCCCCATGGATTTCTTACATTCAAAAAATCAAAAATACGGTCAACTGCTCTTATAAATCTAACTGTTGAAGCTGAACCTTTAAATTCTGGAAGTTGTAAAATAGTGTCGCAAAATTCAATTGCGTCTGCTACACTGCTACTACTGTGTTTGAGCTGTAAGATAAACTTTCATTATCAATTTTATAATGTATATGCGAACTCCTTAGTCGATTTCCTAACCTCAGGCCCTCAGATTCCTGCAATGCTGCCAAATTTTCAATATATTCCACTTTATTAAATTCCCTTCGTAATCCTATAAAACCCTTAGCCAGTCTGTTCCCGGTTGCAACTTGTGTTCCGACCTATATACCAAATTTATATTGATAAATAACACGAAAAAACAACGATTAAGAAATTACACATGACATTTGCCACGGTTTGCTTGTAATAAAAATAAAAGAAAAATCAAGATACCAACATAAAAAGAAGAACTTTCCAGGCCCTCAATCTCGGGCAGCTCCATGTACTCTGGAGGCAGCAACGTACCTACTTCCATAGTTTTGAAATCAAAATACGGATCACCTTTATCGGCGCATATTGCACTAGCTCCTAAGCTTTCCAGCTTCGGCAGTGCCACGTATTCTGGGGGACTTGAAGTATCGCAATCCATGGGTTCTTGATCGAACACTTGATTATCTTTGTCGGTGGATGTTGCGCGAGAGGAAGCTGCCAAAAACCATGAATGTAAACGATGGCAAGAATTTGTAAATAAGAAGGAAACTAAAGTAGGGCCGCTACGAAGTTAAGGCACAAATTAAATTTTGAGACTCGAGAGATAATTAAATCTCTAGACTCGCACTTACTAAAACCCCATGGTGTTCTACCTCCGCCGCAAATTGGCAGTTCCACGGAAATGCTTTCATGCACATCCGCGGTCCCTCCGCCGCCAGCCGCCAAATAGCGGCCCCTCCTTATTTGTTGACTTCTCCTCCCCGTTTTCATTCTCAGATAAGGCGCACCAGAAGCAAGCCACACTGCCCTTCGCGTCCTCTAACTCCACATGCACTACGGACTCCCTGAGTCAGATATGTGAATGGAGCCAGGGAAAAACGAGCACTTGAAAGCATCAAGTGGTGCAGCCTCACCAAAGTCGCAAAAGATAGTCAAGTGGCGCATCGCCAATCGCCATACCAACACTCCTCTTACCTTACGACTCCACCGCGACTACAGCGGTACAGGGAGAGGAATCTCCCCTAGCCGTAGCCCACTAAAACACATACAACGTGGCTCGACATCATCAGGTGACCTTTCGACACTTGACTATGGCCCTTGAGTTTGGTAGAAAATGAGGAAAGAAGAAATAAAAAAACATTCAAAATAATAATCTAATACTTTTATACTTACCGGCACTGGTACAACCAGAAAATATTGTCGGTATACTGCACTTTTTCAAAGCGGTGCAGTTCTCATGTCTAATAAAACAGTCTCTGTGAAATGTTTGGAACAAATATGATCATTTTTTTTCGGACGCCAATCCACAATATTTATGCTTTTAAGCCATATTTTTAGTCTAGGTTCAATTGGAAACCTGTTAATTAATAAACATTTAATAATCAACTGTTGTTGGCGACTTTGTTTGTTAACAGATATGAGTAGAAAAGAACATCGATAAGTATTATAGACAAGGAACTCGACAACCCTATTAAATTTTATTGTTTATCAAAACTTAGTAATATAAAGACAAATATTTTGTTATATATGATATTAAGATTAGTAACAAATTTTTAAGTACTTATATTATCAATTTGTTTAATATTTGCTGCAAATTCACTTACTTGTGAAATGTTATACCACTTCTCTTTTGGTAACGAGTTTTACAGATTACGCACACTCTTATTATTAATAAAAATATTTCTTATTATGTAAATAATATTATACACAGTGAAACGACATAAAATACTTTCGTTTTTTTAGTTTAAAAGTTCAAAATACGGACTTTATTTTTAAGACATCCTTTAGCGGCGCTTCAAATTGGCACAGTCATTTTCTATGGTATAGCCAGTCCAGCGTACTTGTGTAATATATAGAGGTCAGTGGGTAAAAATAATAAAGAGTGGTTACATATAAATTTAAAAAAAAAAACACCTATTGGGGTTGCAAATAAATAACTTCATTTTTAGAAATATGAAGTCGGTCTACTTTTTGGTATACACAGATATATATATATATATATATATATATATATATATATATATATATATATATATATATATATATATATATATATATATATATATATATATATATATATATATATATATATATATATAAATGGTGACAGAAAGGCTTTCGAAGTTTGTTAATGATAATTTATATTTAAGATGTTAGCGAAAATGAAGTGTATCTTTTTTGTTAAATCCGGCGAAAAATCTTAAGGATCTTACCACTACACACGATTTGTCGTCATACCTACTTGAAGATGATTCATTTTACACGATACATAAGCGGAGAACTGGTTTAACGTCAACGTGGCCTAGTGATTATAACACCCGCCGAGCTATCGAAGCTCCGAGTTCGAATCATAACTGTAACGTTTATAAAATCAAAATCCTATTTGCATTTTGATTCTTTTAGTGAAAATACAATTGCTATATTTATAAAGGATATTTGTTTTTTTTTAATATTCGGTAAATACCTCCAACTTCAGTTATACAACTAATCACTTATGACACACTTTTCATTTTTAATATTTTCCGTCTTAAGAGGGAAGAGTAAGCCAGCTCAAATTCTAATTTCGCCCCCACTTCCCCGCGCGTCGTATGCTATGTACCGATATGCTTGTAATCACTAATACTGTAAGTAGAAAGGTCGTTAGACACTTATTTCATTAGGTTTATCATATTTATGCCTGTTTCTTAACGCCAAGCCAGCCGCTTCTTATTTTTATCACGGTTATTTCCCATTTTAATTTTACGTCGCACTGTTGCGTAATTTATATTCTGATCGTAAGCGACACAACCTCCCCGTTCAAAAGCCGAGGCGATACTAACGGGGCGACAGAATTCAAGCTCAAGACGCCGATAGTTTAGGTAATTTCTTTTTACAGTGAAAATAATAAAGTATACAAAGTTTCATGATCTTATTTAAAGTATTTTATGAATAACAGCGGTTTATTGTTTATTTTGGAGGTAACTTTGGATTTTTTTTCTATCGAGAAAATTTTACGAAATCGTGTTTTCGTCTAACATAATCACTAACATTAATCCTCAACTTTACCATATATTTATTTCAAAATTAATGCTGCAATATTTTCGGATCTTGTTAAGCCATTTGACATTATATTTCCCCTTAACGGGTACCCATTCATGGTTACAAAACCTCCGATAATGGAGAGCGCTCACTCAAAATACTTCCTATTATTCAGAATCATTTTAATTTGCGTAAATTCGGTGAAAATAATTATAATAAAGAAGAATAATATTTATTGGATCCATAATATTAGTTTTTTTGTAATATTTGCCAATAATTCTTAATGTAGCATAGATGTGTGTGTGTGCCTATTCTATCTTGGGTAAAAAGGAAAAGACAGAAAGAAAGAAGGAAGGAAATAAATAATGACTTGAATAAACATTTAAAAAACCCCCGAAACAAAAATAACTGATTATCTTCAACCCAACTATAAACTATTTCTATGATATTCCGTTAGTCAGTATGAGCGAGGTACGAAGAGCCCCCAACACCTTAAAAAAGACAAGTCCCCGGACGGATTGAACTACAGCGAAGCTTCTGAAAGCGGGTGGAAAACTGATACTTGAAGTCTTTCAGAAATTTTAATTCCATCCTCTATCGTGCCACTACTACGGAGTCATGTAACAGAAGTGCAGTGATAACATTCTTCAAGAAAGGCGACAACGCTCTCTTGAAGACTTACAAAGATATTTCCCTTTTGAGCCGCGTCTACGTGCTGTTTTCGAGAGTCATTACGAATCCTCTCGTACACAGACTCAACGATTCCCAGCATTCCGAACAAGCCGGTTTCCCAAAAGGCTTTAGCACCATAGACCACACTCTTACCCTTCGGAGAATTGTACGGAATACTGTGGAGTACAATCTGCGACTACGTGCTGTTTATGAAGATTATGATCCCGCCTTTGATCCCGTCAAAATTCGGGCGGTGCTGCAGTCACTTAAGAGGTGCCAAGTTGACCGTCGGCATATCGATGTGCTGCAGTGAGTATAGAATATGTCGCAATGATCGCAATCCGAGTTCAGAATAGAGTACAAAACGTATTCAACTGCAGAGAGGTGTAAGAGAGAGTGGCGTTATATCCTCGAAACTCTTCCCCGTTACATTGAAAGACGTTTTCAATCTGGAAAAGATTCGGTATTAATATCAATAGTGAGTTCATCACTCACCTTTCCGGCCATATAGTCTTTATGACGTAATCTTTGGAGGACCTAAGCACTATGCTCAATTACCTAAATAGTGCCACACAAGGGGTTATTGATTTTTTATAGTATTAGGGTGACATACATGCACACAGTCCATCTGATGGTTAGTGGATATTGTGACCCATATACATCTACATATATCCTAGAATAAGAATCAAAATGAAGATGCGTTGTCACACCCGACGACGTTTACGGTAAAATAGGTATCCAGTTCTCTTCACTCACCATACGAAACACACAACATTAAGCTCCTATTTGACCCTAGTATTCTGTGAGAACGTGGTCCTACTCCAGTCAAGCCGACTAGATAGATCTGCGTGATAGACTTAAGAGGATAGAGTAAGTCACCTCAAATTCTAATTTCGTCCCCACTTGCCCGCGCGTCGTAAGCTATGTACCGACATGTTTGTAATCACTAATACTGTAAATAGAAAGGTCGTTAGACACTTATTTCATTAGGTTTATCATATTTATGCCTGTTTCTTAACGCCAAGCCAGCCGCTTCTTATTTTTATCACGGTTATTTCCCATTTTAATTTTACGTCGTACTGTTGCGTAATGTATATTCTGATCGTAAGCGACACAACCTCCCCGTCCAAAAGCCGAGGCGAAGTGACCGTGCTGCACGAATCACGCTTCAAAAGGCCAATAGTTTAGGTAATTTCTTTTTACAGTAAAAATAATGGTATTTTAAAAAAAGTAAATAACATAAGCACTGCTTTATAGTTACTTCAGTTAGTATGCAAAGTTTCATGATCTTATTTAAAGTATTTTATGAATAACAGTCGTTTATTGTTTATTTTGGAGGTAAATTTGGATTTTTTTTTCTATCGAGAAAATTTTACGAAATCGTGTTTTCGTCTAACATTATCCTTAACATTAATCCTCAATTTTACCATATATTTATTTCAAAATTAATGCTGCAATATTTTCGGCATAACGAAGGATCTTGCTAAGCCATTTGACATTATATTTCCCCTTAAATCGAGGATATCCACAGTAGAATAAGATTTATCGGCGTTGTTGCGTTTTATCGTAAATCGAAACGCAACAATGACAAATAGCCCAGGCCAATTAAAAAATTCGAATTAAATATATAATGGTTCTAGACTTCTTCAAGACATGATAGCATAGTTTAACTTAAGACAGTAGTTCACCTTTTATATACATTTGTAATTGTCTTTCAATATAGAAATCTTGTTTTCATCCTTTACTTCTTGAATTATACGCATTTAATACAATTAAAGTTAAGATTTTTATTTTGGGAATTCGACGACATCAATTTATTATATACATCACCCAAGAGCTCCCGCCGCATCCAGGAACAGGATCTTGGGCAAACAGGCGTAGTACAAGGGATTAGTTAGCTGAAGTGAAGTGAAGTTAGCTGAAAACCGATAGGGAGTAAAGATTTTCGTGTGTCAGCCTTGTACCGGCAGGCGAAGTGTAGGGTGTCCCCCACTTCATGAAGTGACGACCTGTTAAGACATGTCGGAAGTCGATGGTTGCAGGTGGCTCAGGATCGTGCTGTGTGGCATTTCTTGGTGGAGGTCTATGTTCAACAGCGAACTTGTGAAGAGCTGTAATGAATTCTCAGAAAAGAATTGAATAATTTTGTGAATAAGATAACTTCCAGTTATTTCAACTTGGTATGGTCACGCTACAGCTATATTTTGATTGCAGTACGAATAACTCTGCTGTGTTTTGTATCGAACCGTTGGCCTTTATATTATAATTGATAACGAGACGGTAGTTAAGGACAGATATTTATATGCCACAACATTTACTTTCTACATCTTTTAAAAAGTTGTTACTTTAAATAGCAAGGGGCCGCCTTATATTCTGCTATATTTTATCTATTAAACAGAAAAACGACAAGCATATCTACATTGCTTGCTAAACAATGTTAAGCTTCAACTTAAGGATATGCTTAAGGTGTAATTTATTCCGATGTAGAAGCCGATTTTGTTATTTAGGAACAACACATGTACAACAATACATGGTGTTTCAATAGATAATTATGAATAACACTGATAGTTTCCAATAGAGGGCGGTTTAATTGTGAAACACTGATCTATGATCTTCGATTTATTGCTTTTTATAGAATGAAGGTGACAATAAGTGAATGCTGTGGCCGATAGACTTCTTTACATACCCTTACTTAAAAATTAAAATACAGATACATTGTGACCTTTGAGAAATAATATTGAATATCTCGTTTCCATTAAAAAAGGTCTGCGGTTGTATAAAACCATCATATGAAGCCCTGCACCATTAAGTTGCTATTTTAAATGGTATTCTGCGAGAGCATGGTCCTTTCTTGGTATAAGTTGACTCAGTCATGCTACAACCTCAATACAGCTATAGCATGGCTCTACTGAGTAAAAAATCTTGTATCACATGATTTAATACAATACGGATAAATCTCTGATTTGAATACATTACGGAAAAAACGCATATACTAATACTTTCGAGCGCCGAATAATTGAAATCCTATACTATTAAACGAGCAATTCTAGTATATATATATATATATATATATATATATATATATATATATATATATATATATATATATATATATAATCGGGATCTCGGAAACGGCTCCAACGATTTTCATAAAATTTAGTGTCCAGGGAGTTTCGGGGATAATAAATCGATCTGGCTAGGATTTATTTTTATAAAATGTCGTTTTGTCCGTGTTTTTAGGCAATGAAAAACTGCTACAATATCGTTAGAATAAGAAGGTAAATTTTGACGGACTCTTAGTGAATATAAATAGCTTAATTGGTATAATGGTCGGTCACAGAATCTTAAAACCCCGGTTCGAGCCCAGACCGACCGACCGACTTTTTTTAATTTTTTTTCATGTTCTTTTCTTTTTGTGAAAATCTATTTTTTCGAGCCCTTTTTTTAGTATTTTTTAAAAACACGAAAATTTAAATTAAAATAATTGCACTCATGATTTTTATTCAAATAACCAGTTCCGTTTTTTTTTGTTATGTCGCTAAGATCAAAAAATATTATTTATATTTCATCAGTATGTAATTTGTATCTAAATATAATTTCCAAAACACAGGAATTAAAAAAATCGAGCGAAAAATACCGAGCAAAGCTCGGTCAACAACAAAAGGTACTATTATATAATCGTCTAGAAAGGCGAAACGCGAGTTGTGATGTACGTGGCACAGTGGCAACTTTGCGCTACTTAAGTACATATTCTTCATCTTCCGTGGTAGATTAAATAATCCGGAAATTCTGAAACCACTGCGGTTCCACATGCCTAATATGCCTAATCCTAGGACGCGACGGGGGCCGAGACAAGTGTTGCTGGTCCTAGCAGTAGCTCGTACAAATCTGTTAAAGTACGCACCGGTAGTTCGAACAGCTAGAATGCTTAACATCTTAGCACAACGACCGGACATATTTACAGAGAGGGTGTCTATGTGTTATTTTTACATTAGTGACCACATTGTTACATTAGACTCCACTCCAGTAATAACAATTGTGTAAGTATTATGTTAGTAAATAAATAACTAAAAAATATTTTATGTTACAGTTAGAGTATTTTTTCTGAAAAATGATGTTGATATTTTTTCCTTTGAATTTTTAAGCTGACTGTGTATATTTTTTACGGTTTAATATTTGTATTTTTGTTATTTTATCAACGTATTTTTTTCCTTTTTATCTTGTTTAGCTACATTTATTTTTATTTTATTAGTGTAAGATTTAGTTTATAATAAAAAAGAGGAGTCTATCACATTGGGTTCAAACTACTATCCTTAGAGTTTGAACCCAATGTCTCAAGAAATAAATAAATAAATAATGTTTTTTCACTTCTTGGTGAAGAATTTGTCGAAATTCTGATCGTTTCTTACTACCGTGTACAGCTTACTTTGTAGGAATCCATCTCTGTCTAGAATACCGTCAGGGTTGTACCACCCTCTTACTTATTTTTGCTGCAAAATAGCAGTACTTGCGCTGCCGTGTTTCGCTTTCTAGGGGAGTAGAGAACGAGTACAGTCTGTGAAGCATTCCATCTTCGTCCACTGCAATAGTCAACTGCAATCGTCCTGTCTCTCTGTCTGCCAAGCGTCAAAATTAATGCAAATTCTCCATGAAGCGGAAGAAAGAGGAAAAAAAGTTTAATAAAATAAGAACAAAAGTCAATCGCTTTATTAAATATTTTCACTGTCGTTCCCAGATACACGTTATTGATGACACGGCTTTGTATTGAAGTGCATATTGCGTTTTGAATAAAACTATATTTTCGGATTTTATTACGTTTAATCAACTAATTTTAATTAAGTTTTTAATTCCCGACGTTTCGGGTGCATTACAGTACCCATGGTCACGGGGGGCTTATATAATTAAGCTCGTTTTGTGTAAATCGGACGGTAAAAAATAAAAAAAAAATCAATATTCAAAAACTGAAAATAGCCGGACTAACTATGACATTGGGACGTCAAACATCTCAGTGACCATGGGTGCTGTAAAGCACGCGAAACGTCGGGAATTAAAAACTAAGTTAAAATTTCATTTTTCATTATGCGTATTGCGTTATTCACACAAAAGCTACTCGCTTATCACAAGCAACTAGAACTCTTTCAATTATGTGAAAGAACCTAGCACTTATGCGTCTATAAATTCCTTTCTCACATAGTTTCATTTGTGACATTTTGTTTTATGAATTTTCGTCTTTTTCATATGTATAAAGTAAAGCATGATAGCGGATATGCTAAGAGTACCGTCGTTACTCATGCTATCATAAATAAATCTTGCTGTCGTATATTACTCTAGAATTATGAAAAAAATGTTTTTTTATTTATTAAAAAAATTAACAGCCCATAAAACCCTATTTAAGCAAACAAAAATAATATAACTAATTCAATTAGTATACAATAATTCATAGTAGCCCAATGATTACGGTTACGGACCGTGAGTTCAGAGGTCTGAGATTTTTTATTGGATAGGGTGACAATCGAGCACACACTCCACCCGATGGTAAGTGGTTGCTGTGGCCCATGGACATCTATATCTATCCTCGATTACGAATCAAAATGGAGATGCGTTGTCACCCGTGAGGACTAAGATGGAATGCCTCGTTTCCATTAAAAATGGTCTCCGGTTCCCTACACTCACCAAACGAAACACAGCAGCGTAACAAAGCTACTATTTGACGCCGGTATTCTGTGAGAGCGTGGTCCTTCCCCGGACGAGTCGACCCATTCGTGCTACGCCTATACTACTAATATAACTGCAGCACGGCTCGACCACCATTCGACTATTGTCGTGCTTTACTCCTAACACGAGCACTTTAAGCGTAACTCCAATGGTTATTGGGTATATTATTAATGATAATAGGATTGCTAGTATTTTTAATTACAAACATCCGTATCTATTGCACATAATAATGAGTTTAAATACAACACCTGGTAACGCCAGTTAACAATCTACTTTATCAACATGACTAGTGCATATTTTTTGTTTCCTTCCTTCCTTCCCTCTTCTACCGCACGCGCTGCCGCCGAGGTGAAAAAGAGGATCTCGGCGCGAGTCATTATACTAAGTGATATTACGCCATCCGCAACGCACGGCCACCCGTCGCGTCTTATATATATTAACCGCAAACCGCGCAGGACGAACATTGAGTTCTCCTGTTTATGTTTAATATTCACCGCATCAGACATTGTGTCTTTGTAACTCATAAAAGTGTGAGACGCCCCCGTAAGGGCAAAGGTGGAGAGTGTGGGACTTCACGAGACTGTTCCGAGAGTGCGTGTGCGCCGGACCACGTGGCGAGCTCGCTATATAGCAGACACTCCAGGAGGAAAGCGCGGCAGCCCTCATCAGGTCAGTGCGTGCTATCCCACCTATTTACTTTCCCCTTTGCCGTATGCACCAAAATTACAGTCCACTAAATCTTTATCGAAAATACCTTAAGTTACTGGCGTCTCCATTTTTAATGGTCCTTCGAGCCGGATTGACCTTGACTTTCCGCCCTTATTAGATCGTTATCGTAATAAGCGTTTATATAATTAATTATTTATATTTTAATCCGACTTCGGATTAACCCCGCCCTTATTAGAACACTAGAATAGGTCCTAATAGGTGACATTCATAGTAATTTTAAAACTATATTCATAGAATGAATAAGCATATAATTATCTATATAAATTATTTGTTGTATGTTCACATCACGTCATCAACTTTTAACTACATCTATAGATTATACTGTTAAATTACATTTATTATTTGCACATATATTTAAGCATTATATTCGTTATAAATAACTTCATAATTATTATAAAAGTTAACAATTAAAGTTCATCGTTAACAAAACTAATATTTAATAATTCAACCGCGTAGCGAGGTCGCTTACAGACTACCCGCTTATAATTATATTATTTTTGCCGCATAACTTAAGTTGTAATGCCGCCTAAAAAACAAATAGCATCGAATAATAGCGATTCCTCGGATAATGAGGGCACACCTGATGCTGAGTTGGTTTTATTGTTAGCTAAACGAGATGCTTTATTTGAAATAGTGCAAAAAATATATGATATGTCCTCGGACATCCACATAAACACTTCCACGATGGAGCGTTTTCTTGATGGAAGTTCTAATATTAATGCTTTACGTATTGAGTTTAAACAGGTCTTAGATAATTATAATTCACATTTATTAAAAATAAACCCTATTGCTAAACCTGATTATAACAGCCTCATTGCGTTTGAGTCTCTTTGCGGTAGAATAAATAGGCTTTATATATTCGCAATCTAATTCACAAAGTACTAGTACACCATCTAAAGCCAGATTCTCACTTCCGCCTATCGAACTTATGCCATTTTCGGGTGACATTCGCTCATGGCCTTTATTTTATGCTAGCTTTAAATCAATCGTCCATGACAACACATCGCTTACCGACGCTGAAAAGTTATACTATTTGCTAGGTAAACTAACGGGCAAAGCCCTATCTGTATGCTCAGGTATAACTCCTTGCGCTGAAAATTATAAAATTTTATTGCAAGCACTCGTTGACAAATATGAAGACCGGCGTATGCTAGCATCTACATATATTAATCAGATGTTCGAATTTAAGCCATTGCAATCGGCCACCGCAAATAATTTTGATTTATTTACTGATAACTTTATAAGTGCAGTGCGCGCTTTACAAAACTTAAAGTTAGATAATCTCGCGGACTTGATTGTTCTTCATATCGCGCTTAAGAAGCTGGACCCGGATACCATTCGCTCTTTCGAATATAGTCATAACTCGATGGTACCTACCTTTGATGATTTAGTAAATTTTATTAAGACCCGCTCCAAAGTTTTGCAACGCACCGATTCTAGTACAAATTCTAATAGCGCACCAAACAATCGACGAGGTAACGGTAATAATCGTCGCTGTAATAATACTTCGTCGCCGAAGTATCAGGCGTACGTAAGCACGACGACTAGTTGCTCAAAGTGTCTGTGCGATAATATTGTGCATCAACACCTATTTAAGTGTGCAGACTTTAATAAAATGACGCCGCAGGAACGATTTAAATGCGTAAAGAGTAACAATGCATGTGTGACTTGTCTCAGTTTAAGTCATCGAGTGTCTAGTTGCTCTTCAAATTATAGTTGTCGAGTTTGTAAATTTAAACATCACACATTGTTGCACTTCCACCGCAGAAGCGATAATGCTTCCCCTGCGCTGGCGCGTTCTCCACCGCTTCAGCCAGTTACACTGAAGTCTACAACCCCCGCGCCCGCACACTCGCCACCCCTCACCGCAGGTGCGCGTTCAGACGTCGCACTGTGTACTTCGTTCAAGAATGTTTCTCAACGTTCACCGCCTCCCGCGCGCGCAAGTCGTTCGCAGAGAACTGTTTTATTATCAACCGCTCAAGTATTTGCTTACGATGCTAAGGGAGAGAAACAAATTATTCGTATATTATTAGACTCCGCGGCTCAAAGCCATTTTATGACTAAAGAGTGCTGTCATCGTTTAGGCGTTCAACAACACGATACCGAATGTACTGTAGTAAAGGGATTCGGTGGAGTTGAAAAAATTGTAAAATCGAAATCGATTGATATTAAAATTTTCTCACGATTCGACTCGAATATTAACTTCAATATTTCAACGCTAGTTGTTGATCAAATCACCGACCTTTTGCCCACCGCTGTGGTAGACACATCTGTCTTATCACACTTTCATGGCATAAGACTCGCTGATGAATGTTATAGCATGCCTAATAGAATTAATGTTTTGATAGGCGCATCCCTTTTCCCGCACTTACTATGTCCAGACGTAATTTATTCGTCTAACGACTTGTCCGGGCCCTCGGCTTTGAATACGGTATTTGGTTACGTTATTATGGGCTCAGTGCCGACACTTCAGGTAAATCATTCTTTAACGTGCTGCTCAGTTCTAGAGTCTCCTATCGTTGACAAATTAGTACAACGATTTTGGGAGCTTGAACAGCCACCCTCCGCACCGCCCATTCAGTGTCCTTCAGACATTGAATGTGAAGAGTTTTATAAATCTACGACATCCCGCGATCCTTTTACTGGTAGATATATTGTTGGCCTGCCATTTAAAGATGACGTTTACTCTCTCGGATATTCTTATGAAACCTCTCGACGACGATTCATGTGCTTGGAGAGGAAACTTCAAGCCTCGCCTACATTAAGGTTAGCATATGATGACGTCATAAAGGAATACTTAGCTAAAAATTATATATCCCCCGCACCGCCGTATGACTCTCATGAACCCGCTCCAATATATGTCATACCGCATCATGGAGTCTTACGCGAAGATAAGAAGTCAACGCGTCTGCGCATCGTCATCGTCAGTAAGACCAGCACTGGGCGATCATTAAATGATATTCTTCATTCAGGACCAAATTTGCAAGGCGACTTGTTCAATATAATTTTAACTTTCCGCTTACATCCAATCGCTATGACAGCCGACTGTCGCCAACAATTTCTGCAAATAGTTGTTCGCGATTCTGATCGTCGTTACCAATGCTTCCTATACCGCTTCCGTCCACAAGACCCACTTGTGTTATACCACTTCAATCGCGTGTGCTTCGGTTTAACTTCGAGTCCATACCATGCATTGCGCACGGTAAGACAGCTCATTGATGACGACGGCGCAAAGTATCCGCTTGCGAGTCGTATCGCATTTACTTCGCTATATATGGACGACATCGCGTTCTCTATGCCCAGTGAATCCGAGGCCAGTGAGACCTCTCGGCAGCTGATAGACTTATTCAAGGGTGCCCAATGGGACCTGATAAAATGGCATAGCAACCGTCGATCTGTTTTAGATGACCTCCCTACTTCCCATAAAATTACAGGAGAAGTAGAGTTCGATAAATCAATGCCACATAAAATACTAGGCTTGCATTGGTCTACCGATAGTGACGCCTTTTATTTTAAGATATCTGTTCCCGCTGATGTGACGTGCACTAAGCGCGCCATCTTATCTACTGTCGCTCGCCTGTGGGACATAATGAGTTTCGTTGCTCCCACAGTCGCGTACGCCAAATTGTTAATAAAGCAGCTTTGGCAACTTAATTTAGATTGGGACGACATACCACCACCGCCAATTATTAAGATGTGGAGGCAATTCTGTGCTGAATTACCAGCTCTTAATGATTTACGTATCCCGCGACATGTTGGTGTATCCAAAAACTGTACTGCGTCACTCCTGGGGTTTTCCGACGCCAGCGAGCACGCATACGGTGCCGTAGTCTACATACATGTAAAGAGCGTCAACGGTAACACCGTCCAGTTGATTTGTGCAAAGACTAAAGTCGCACCGACGAAACCACTATCTATTGCACGCCTTGAGCTTTGTGGAGCGGTTTTACTCTCAAAATTGCTTCGCAGAGTACTCGACAATTATTCTCTTGACCTTGCAATATCAGTCTATGCCTTTGTAGATTCAAAAGTAGCTCTGTACTGGATAAAGAGTTCGCCACACAAGTGGCAGACCTTTGTTGCAAACCGCGTTGTTCAGATTACCGACAATATTCGCGCTGATAACTTTTATCATGTCGCAGGTACTGAGAATCTCGCTGACATACTTTCACGCGGCGTTACGCCAAATAAATTAGTTTCAAACCCCCTGTGGCTCCATGGGCCTCAGTGGACTTCGTTAGATCCATCTCAATGGCCTCTTCGTACTTTAGACAATGAGGTTATTGCAAATATGCCTGAGAAGAAGATTTTGTCGCACACTGTGTGCACATCCGTCCGTAATTCTGCGATTTATGAGCTCGCACTCCGCATCTCTTCTTGGAGTAAACTTCTACGTATAATTGCGTACGTGTGTAAGTTTGCTAAATTATTGCCCCGCCGCAGCACTACTGTAGTGACTGCTGATGATCTCAGTTTCTCTGAGGTTATAATCCTCCGCGCCCTGCAAATACAGCATTTTGCAGTGGAATATTTAAATATTGAAGGTAACAAACCTTGCTCGCCCACTTTCAATCGTTTAAGGCCTTTTATTGAGAATGGTTTAATCCGCATTGGTGGTCGTCTTTCGAACTCCGCATTAGATTACACACAAAAACATCCAATTATACTCCCGCGCAGTGATCATGTAGTGAACATGATCATTGACTATTATCATATTAAAAATTTACACGCTGGGCCTGAATTGTTATTGTCATTGCTCCGTCAAAAATTTTGGATCCTTTCAGCACGCCGCATCGTGAGAACTACTAAGGGAACATATCTCCGTCCTGTTGCTCGTATTTGCCCTCTCCCAAGACAATAAATCACGATTATTTTGATTATAATTATTTATCTAAATTAGGAATTAAGTTTATATTTATATATTTTAAAAAAATATTAAACTGCAGTATTATATTTATGTATACATTTTCTCGCTTACCAAGTAAGGTTAGTAAATGAGACATGCGCATTGAGCGCATCCTCTCACTTTATATACCGCTTATTTATTTGTTTTCCTTTTACTTTTTATATTACGGTTGTCTTTTAAAGGTGACCCTTTAAGGGCGGGAGGAAATGGTAACGCCAGTTAACAATCTACTTTATCAACATGACTAGTCCATATTTTTTGTTTCCTTCCTTCCTTCCCTCTCCTACCGCACGCGCTGCCGCCGAGGTGAAAAAGAGGATCTCGGCGCGCGTTATTATACTAAGTGATATTACGCCATCCGCAACGCACGGCCACCCGTCGCGTCTTATATATATTAACCGCAAACCGCACAGGACGAACATTGAGTTCTCCTGTTTATGTTTAATATTCACCGCATCAGACATTGTGTCTTTGTAGCTCATAAAAGTGTGAGACGCCCCCGTAAGGGCAAAGGTGGAGAGTGTGGGACTTCACGAGACTGTTCCGAGAGTGCGTGTGCGCCGAACCACGTGGCGAGCTCGCTATATAGCAGACACTCCAGGAGGAAGGCGCGGCAGCCCTCATCAGGTCAGTGCGTGCTATCCCACCTATTTACTTTCCCCTTTGCCGTATGCACCAAAATTACAGTCCACTAAATCTTTATCGAAAATACCTTAAGTTACTGGCGTCTCCAACACCATTACAATTGAAGAACATCGTTCACTCTTTCTTAAGAACTAATTAAACTTTTTGAAGCTAGATTTTTATGTAAATAATTGATAATTACCGTGTAATGGCAATTCAAAAGAATTCACTCTCCCTTATCATCCCTTGTCATCAGAAACACGTGAGCATTCTACCTGGCACAGATTATGTGAAAAATGTAACCAACCCAGAGTAATGTAAACCCTCTATTTTTAAAGCTTTACCCAGGGATGTGTTAATTGTATTGAAAATAGTGCTTGTTATGGTGATGGTAATCATTTAAAATTAAACAGTAGGTTGTTTTAGCTTTGGTATAATACGAATGCGATGTATGAGATTAGTCTTTCTTTTGAAAATTAAATTAAAAATAGAAAGTAAATTTTAAAGTTCCATCCACCAAGTTCATGCAGCGCACGCTACGAAAATAAATTTTATGGGATATTTTCTTAATTTAAAGTTCGCCGTGTATTAATATGTATTCTATTAATTCCTTGGTGGTTAACCCAATTAAGCTAAGTACCTCATGGGCTTAGCGGCCGCCGTAAATTTCGCCGTACTGAAGTAAACGACCAATCCGGGTTCTATCCTTCCCTGTAATCTGAGCAATTTTTAGTAATAATTTATCTTATGTCCTAAATTCAAATTCAATTTCAAATTCAAATTCTTTATTTGCAACTAAATAGGTACAAAATGTTTTCTTATTGATGTTATACTGTTATGTGTTAAGAAAACCTATTTAGCTGTTTTCAACAGAATGCAAATATTCAAAAGTTTTTATAATAAAATCAATTACTAAATTTCATCTATATAAACAAACTAAAACGTCATTTTACAATCTTTATAAATAAATAAATTCATATATATAAATTAATTAATTAATGCATCGATTTTTAATTAACGATAAAACTACTTAGTCACTACAATTCAAAAACTCATTTACTGTATAAAATGCTTTATCTACTAGCCATCGTCGAAGTGACATTTTAAACTTATTATAAGGTAATTGCTTAGTATGTGAGGGTATTTTGTTATATATCGTGTTACACATTGCATAGCTATTTTTTTGAAAGCGCTTACTCTTTGGAATTGTGTCATGTACTAATTTATGTGGGTTCCGTAAATTTATTTTTGTTGCATCTTTAGTTTGTAAGAATAAGTGCTTGTTTTTCATTACAAATTTGCCTACCTCAAATATATAGAGGCAGGGAAAAGGAAGTATGTTTAAACTCTTAAAGTAAGGCTTGCATGATGTGTCTGATGGGATGTTACTAATAGCTCTAATACAGCGTTTTTGTTCTAAAAGTACTTTTTGAGAGTCTGTGCCATTACCCCACATTAAAAGTCCGTATCTGACAACAGATTCTACATATGCGAAATACGCTGTGACCGCTGTATTTTTGTTTGCTATGTTTGTCAATTTATGTAACGCGTACACAAATCTGTTAATTTTGTTACACACTTTATGTATATGTTCTTTCCAATTCAGGTTCGAGTCTATAATTAAACCTAAAAATGACGTACTAGTAGCGTTCTGCAGAAGTTGTCCATCATATTCAATATTAATGTCAGAGCTTGAGTTATTAAAATTAATGATATTTGTTTTACTTAAATTAATCTGTAGATTATTATTACTAAGCCATTTATTTACTGAATTAATTGTATTTATAATGCCCGTTTTATGTTGATCTAGTGGTTTTTTTTTACTAGTCGTTATCGTCATCGATATGTCATCTGCAAATAAAGTAGTTTTATAGTTTGAGATGTCAGGTAAATCATTTATGTATAAAATAAACAACAATGGTCCGAGTACACTACCTTGGGGAATACCAACATTATTATTTTTGAATTCGGATCTATACACCTGAGCTATGTTTTTAGAATTTAACTGTGTTATTTCTACACACTGATACCTATTTTTTAAATAGCTTTCTATCCAACTTAGAGCAGGTCCCCTTATTCCATTAGCCTCTAGTTTGGTCAGTAGTTGATCATGTGAGTCGCGATCGAAGGCTTTAGACATATCAATAAATAGTACTGCTGTATAGTTTCTTTCAGTTACATTTTGCATTACTTCATTTACTAATGTTAATGCAGCATGTGCTGTGGATTTATTTTTTTGGAAACCATGTTGATTTTGTTTTATTACATTAAATTTACTAAAAAAGGAAGTAAGTTGGTAATGAAATAGTTATTTATAATAGATACTATTTCAGCAGGTTCCGTTACCGTCTTTCCATTATATATAATATTATTTATGTAGTTTTTAGTATGTACACAATTTGTCTCATTTTTAATAATTTCCCAAGTGGCTCTACATATATTTTTTACTATTTACTACAAATTTATTGTTTGTTGTTCTTCTTGCAATATTTATACATTTTTTTAACAGTTTATCCTATTTTATATATTTAGTTCGATCAACATTTTTTCTCGTCATATAAAACTTGTACCGAAGTTTACGTTTAGTTCTACAACTTTTTTTAAGCCTTTGGATATCCATGTTAGCTTGGTAAATGTTTTGATTTTTACTCTTATTTTAGGAAAACATAGTTTATAGAGTAATGTGAAAAGGCTAAAGAATTCGTCAAACGCTTTATTTAAATCAGACTGAGCATAAACTTCACAAAATGAAACGCATTTTAAATATTTTTTAAATCTGTCCATATTTTCTACGGAATAATGTCGAACGAATGAATATATTAATTTTGGTGTGATGTTCTTGTTATTTTTTTCAGTAAACTTTAGTACCTGTGCAGTATCATGATCTGACAACCATAGTGAACGCACAGATCCAATTGCGTCGTCAATGTTACTAATAATAAGATCAATACACGATTTGCCTCTAGTTGGTTGTTTTATATAAAAATGAAGGTTATATTTTTTCGCAATGTCCTTAAGACATACGGCGTAATGACTGGATTCAAGTATATTAATATTCATGTACCCATTAATAACTATCTTCTTTTTTGAATGTTTTATTATATATTTATTAATAAGTGAGTAAAATTTATCAAAAAAATATTCTAAATGACTTTTTGCTTTTGACGGAATTCTATATATGCAAACAATAATTAAATTATTATTAATAAGATTATATATTAGAGAAGAGCATCGAAGTACCCTATTTTGTTATAATCAAGACCTTTTTTTACTAATATACAACTACCCCCTCTTTTAGATGATCTTAAAAATGATGTGGCTAGTTCATAATTATTTATGAGTATATTTTTTTTCACCTGTTTTCACAAATGTTTCGGTGAAACATAGTACGTCGGGACTAATATGGTTTTTAATCTCCAAAAGGGTCATTTCTATTAGTTCTCTTTTGGAGAGCAATCCATGTATATTCTGGTGAAAAAGTGTAAAGCACTTGCTATTTGCTTTGAAAAAACATGTCCTTGTTACTTTGAAAAGAATTTAGCGTATTTTGAATGTCTATGTTACCATCTCGACTATTACGAAAATAAAAAGGTATTGTGCCTTTTTTGGGTATATGGTTAGGACTTAGGATATTATTACATTGAATCGGAATGTTCTTTGTTTGTTTTTGGGACATAATATGAAAATAATAGGGTATAGTGCCTTTTCTAAACAATTTGTTGCATTTATTTTCCTTCGTTTCTGTTTCATTAATTATAAGTGACCTTTTTAAAAATTTCTTAATATTTTCGACCGTTAAAAATTGTTTTTTATATTCTATATAATCGATGCATAAATTAATTTTATTACAAATATATAAAAATCTTAATTACCTATACTTAAAATTACAATGTCATTTACTGTCAATTTTTCATTAATAATGTCACAGTATTTTAATATTTCAGTACTAGTTGCTCCGGACAGGATTGATGCCGAGGGAATATAGATATCATTCCACTTACCCTGCCTGGTATTTATAAGTGAAGCTGACAATCCCTTTAGTTGTTCATCCCCAATAATGTATATAAATCTTTTTTCATTTTGCTTTTGTGTATTACTGCCATCTATCGGTGCTTCGCGAATACTGTTAGAGTGAGAGTTTTTATCGATTTGTTGTTCTGTTTGATTAATATTATTTGTTTGTAAGGTAAATGGCACTGATGTACTAACATGTTTAGTTGATTCTCTTTTATTGCGATTAATATTTTCCTCAATTTGAGAAAAATCTAACTTCATTTTTGTCAAACTTTTTTCCCTCTTTTTAGCACTTTTTTCGTCGTGGATTTGCATATATAAGCTAGCTATTTAATTTTTAATTCATATTCGGAAATTCGTTTAGTTAGCATCTGATTTTCCGATAACAAATTTTCGATTTCATTTTCTGCTATTTTCATTTGTTCTAATTTGTGAGTTTGCTCTTTTAATTCTTCAATTTTATAATTTGGAATTCTTTTTATTTATGTGTAGCTTCTATTTAAGGTATTAATTGGAGTTGAAGTCAGGGACGAGTAATCACCTTCTGTTTCTTCATCTGATAGTTATTTAAAGGAGTTAGCCGTATTAACGTTAAATTTATATTTATTGCGTTGGGTAACATAATTCTGATGCTCTGGCGATATGGTAGTGGATCTTGGGGATGTTTGTTTATTAGATAAAGGCGAAAGGCATGCGTGACATTTATAATTTTTCTTTCTGTCATGCGTCATTAAAACAAAACGTTGATACGAGACACTAGTGCAATCTAAATGGTAATTAATATTTTTCACAAAGAACACAAATTAGAAAATCCTTTTTAGTTATTATTTCCTTGCCGCATTTTTTACAGTTTAGCGTCATCTTATGGAGGATATCAGAAACTGTGTTACGGTCATGCGTTAGATAAGATATACAACTTCCAAAGGATCAAAGTTCAATGTGCATTTGAATATAAACGAACTTTTGTTTTGATTTATTAAATTGAAATTTGCATAAATATCCTTACTGTTCACTTCATATGTTTGTAATATGATAAGATTATAACCTACTTGAATATATTTATTTATATCCATGTAGGATTTATATATCTATCACTTATACTCGTCGACTCAACTCTTAATATTCGTTCAAACCGCAATGTCGGATTGTAAACTATACAAAGTTTATTATTTCAGTACAACTGTATACTATTTACAACGACATATTATACATACAGGGTAAGAAAAAGACAGTAAGGTTATGTATACGGACAATCCAAAATTGTCTGTTGAGTCATCGGACAGGTAAATGGATTCCTATTTGTTAATAGACTTAACACATACATTTTGTGGTTAAGCTCCTTTATCTTTGTGGGGTTCTTACCGTGATCTGTCTTGGTTAGAATGATGTATTCATTTTCCATCGATCGCTGTATAATATACTAAAAGATTTTTAATTGTTACAACTTGATGAGTTATTCTAATTTTATTACCAATTTGTAGCGACAATAGCCTTATGTACCGCGAAACTCAAAATGTTAGTCATTTAAGGAAAAACTATTCAGGTTCAGCGGTGATGAATGAAATATAGAATGACATTTTTATTCTATCAAATTTATGTAAATAATCCACTGTTTAGCCATGTATCAAGTATGTTTAAAAAAATAAGTCCCGGCGTAGTAAATATAGCCAAATGTTTCAAGTTATGCAAACTTTAATTGCTATATTCACAAAGGTAGGCAGGTTAGTATGTACTTGCTAGGCCAATATATATATCTGGTATTGCTTCGACTTACAACCGGTAAAATAAGAGTTTGCCATTATTGTAGCGTAAACGCGATACAGCAGATTGCTGTAATTTTTCAATTAATTACAATCTTTACTCTGTTGCTATGGCGTTGATCATAGGTTACCGATCAAGAAAGAAGAGACATTCATCAGGTGAGCCGCATGCTCGTTTGCCCCCTCTTCTATATAAAAAAAAAAGACGAAAACCGTAGGATTATGGCCGAGAGGAGTCCGATATAATTTCCTTATTCTCGCTACAAAAGATAATAATTATCACAGTGCACGAACCCGAATATCTTCCTCATACCAGGAGTTAAAACTGCATTTTAGAATATTCATTCCGTAATGTCAGCACGTAGTTGCATTCAAAATGAACTTAATTCTAAATCTAGTAAATTATAATATCACACTTCACTTCGCTACAGCCATGGATCCTCCATAGATTACCATGAAGTTCGGTCCTGAGTCACGTGTCGAATCTCGTTCCACCCTATTACTTTATTTTCGCTGCCAAATAACAGTGGTTACATTGCTGCGTTCCGGTCTAGAATGTATAGAGAGCTAGTACAATTACAGGCTGAGAGACATTCCCTCTTAGGCGTTGGCCACGCTAGAGTGACTGTGAGGAGCGGAGACGACCTGCGGAGGCGGAAGGCGTGAAGACGCTGCGCCTTGCCGCTGTAGTATGCCACCTCGAAGCGTCTACATTACATGTGGTTTCTTCCTGCTGTTTTGCGGGGGTTTAAAAATGAGATTTTCTAAATTGGCGCTTCCATGTCTTAAAGCGAGTAGTTTTTTGCACATGATATAACGAAAATTAAAACAGGAATTCATGATTTGGTGAATATCGTAGACTGTATGATAAAACACGTCAAAACCCACAAAACTTTTGAGAAATATAATATCATGCATACAATTTTACATGCTTTTTTTATTTCAGAGAAATGTCTCGGTATGAAATATGGTCAAGAACAGTGATTAAAAAAAATAAAAATTTCGCTAATAATCGTCTCCGTATTTATAGTTTGCAACGCGGAAAAATCAACATGTTTTGATTAATTCGCAAAACGCGCGAACATCTACTATGTTCTCCGCTGGTTGCGGTCGCTGGGAGCGCACGATAATCACGCCGACGTGGCACCTCCCGGTCGTCTCGTATTGTTATTTTCCCGCTCATCGCCAACGGAAGATGCGTCGCGCTAGCGTGGTGCACGACTTAGTCCACAAAGGTGACTACGCATCTGTAGCCTCCTTTGTTTGAAGTTCGGTCCAGGTGTCCATAGATTGCAGTAGCCACATACTATCAGGTGAACTTGTGGAGTCAGATTGTCACTTCACCTGTTGTTCCCACCAAAGGTCCACTGCTGAATATAATATACTTTTAGTCTAACTCCAGTACATTTTCTATTTCCTAATCTCATAGTCCTGAGACGGCATCGAAGACGACTGAATCAGGTACAGGACTAAAGACTTTACGTGATTTCCGAAGCACCTGGGTGAAACACCACCTTTCTTTCTGACTAAAGGCGGCTACTGAAAATGTATTGACCGAAAAACTCAATATCTGATTTTGACACGATGCGGGCTTCTTTTAAGGTTTTTTTTTTGTAATTTGACGTTTACCACAACAAACCATAAGTTTACAGTTTCAAGATTGGAAAGCTAACATTGAAGAATAAATGTGCAATTTGGAGCGAAACGTTTTACGAGCAATAATTCAAAAGTAATTAAATTGGGCACAAATGTGCATCAACTCAGAAGGAGGTCATTAGGACGATATTTTTTTTTGTTTAATTGAATTTAAATAAAGTTTTAAAATTTCCGTGCAAACAAAGCTTGCAGCAGGTGATAATAAAACACCAAATATTTTTATGCCTTTTAAGGCGAAACATAGTGTTTCTTATCATACCTTTTCCACCAAGTTTTTACCTAGGTATGTTTTACAAATAAATTATTTGATTTGATTTGATTGATTTGATTTTTCATTTCTAACAAAAAGACAGCAAGTTCAGTTATTACATCTGCACCATCCTGTACTATATATCTTAAAATTATCTAACACAGAAAACTATGACAATGTAAAAATATTTTTTAAAAAATTATTAGAATAATATATATTAAAAGATGATATAAATTATTAGGTTAATTAGGAAGAATTAAGGGAAAAATGCCTGTTTGTGTTCTGTTTTCTTTTCTTTATACGTATGTTTTTTACGTTTAGTTTCTTTCCTCTGCCCCTTCAAACGATACCCACGAGCAAGGTAGTAAAAGTAAGGGGTAAGGTAGCAAATAG
This sequence comes from Parnassius smintheus behrii, assembly GCA_036936625.1. Taxonomy (NCBI): domain Eukaryota; kingdom Metazoa; phylum Arthropoda; class Insecta; order Lepidoptera; family Papilionidae; genus Parnassius; species Parnassius smintheus. Next base: position 7,134,640 of record JAUPFT010000028.1, on the reverse strand, counting down.
TCTTACGTCGCCACTACACGGTCACGTCATGGCAATTTATGTGAATATGTAAAACACCTCCACAACATGAAAGAAACCCCCAGTATAGTAGTAATCAATTCAAAAATATTATCCAACCTCTAGGCAGTAGGACTTTCTTTACCGTCTATGAGTCCGTCTGGTATAATTACGGGCTGTAACGCATTTCATTTTATCCTCAGAGGTGATAACGTATCTGCACCCTTCTTTATTTGAAGTTGGATGTGGGTGTCCATAAACTGCAGTAGCCACCTAACATCGAGTGAACAGTAAATTCGTTCGTCATTTTAATTTTATAAGAAACAGTACACAAAAATTTTCTTTGAGAATTCCTTGATGTGGCGGTGAAAATTCAAGAAGAAGTTTTCTAAATGTTTTGAATTGATCAATACCGAAAATTAATTAAAACGTTGTTTGTTCCGAAATCGAGATAAACTAATTAAAACATTAATGGGAACCCAATAACGGAATATAAAACAACTTCTTCGTAGAGAGTTGTTTGTTTGTAAACATATATAAACCCTAACACGTAACTTCTACGGCTCATATTCAAGGATTTAATTTTTAGTGGTATTAGTATACTTTAGTATACTACACTATAACGGTGAAAGATAACATCTACCCCATTGAGACCATCTGGAATATGTTGTACATGTACAGAGTACCGCACGCAGTAGATGAACTCAAAACGCATCACAGAAATAAAATAGAGGGACGTATCTTTTTGGTGGATAGACATGTAAAACTCTTTGGTATCATTTAGTTCCATAGCTCTACTGACACTGGCTTAATTAACAACCAAGCGAACGGTCACTTTCTCTATTACATTATCGAAGTTTGTATTAATTACAGTTAGGTACTTGTAGTATACTAAGCACACAAACTGTGTAATGAAACGCAAGTCCTTTACATTGCGGTTGAGTATTCAATTTATGCGGTACAAGGTCAACTATTGTTAGAATGCTAATTCAAAACCAAAGTCAGAAATGAATTAATCCAATAAAGCTTGTTCGAATATATTATGAACGTCAAAATCTTCGGTTGGCAAAAACAAGACCATCTCAGAGAAGAACCGACAAGCCACAAGTCACATCCCTTACAGACTATAAAAGTTCACTGCTGAATATAAGCCTCTCCCATAGATTGCCTCATCGGGAGGATTTTGCCAAAGCTGCCACGCTTGGGGTTAGCAACCGTATTTTTTATTATTCTGAATTGTTATCACTTAGGACAAATGTCCATTTTGATTCCCAAAATACTCTGAACGAATGAAAAAGTAATTTAAATGTAATGAAGATTTTTTTTTATAGAATAAGTGTAACAAACGAGCATACAGTTCAGCTGATGGGAAGCTGGCTGGTAGTCGCTGTGGCCCATAGACATCTTTCCTCTACTACGAATCTAAATTCAGATACATTGTCACCCTTGTAAAACGTTTCCAGTAAGGGGGTCAAATTATCGTGCTTTAGTGACTTCCCATAAAGAATTTCTAATTCTGTTATCTGTCATCAATATTTTAAACAAGTAAAGGTATCTAAGCCGTGGTAGCTCAGGGGCTAAGCTTTCACTTTAAATTTCATACCAATTTTAAGTTCTGATTAATCATGTGCTAAGCATTAAATAAAAACGTTGTATAAACCTTAATAAATTATATGTACATTTTATGATATATGCATAAAATAGAATACCTTTTATACATATCCTGGTTAAAGCAGACTGCTATAATTTTTTTCATTATTAGTTTTATTTTTGTCACACTCTCTCTCTCTCTCATATGCTTATTTCTGGTTAGCCTAACCCTTAGACAAAACGGCGTTAACGTGGCATTCAAAAAAAATTTTCTTGGGAATATCTGTTATAATATAGATAAGTTGAATATTAGTAAAAAATCGGGAGTGGTGGCGTCGGCGAGTTGTATAAATAGCAGCTGTTTTGGCTCACCGCTCTGCGCCCTCCTTTCTGCCAAGGAGGGTCGCGTTCGTATACGGCTTATAGATCTCTCGTCAGATCGGTAAGCCAATCCATAAAGGCGGTGTTTAGTGGGTAAAAGTCTCCACATAACCACGCAGCCGGCTGCGTGGTATGCTATGAGCATTCACTGCCTCCCTCCCCCGCTTTCCGGAGGGTTGCCCTTATTTGCTTCGGGCGCAAAAAAAAAACTCACCGCTCACTAAGCGATCAGCCACCACAGAGTCTACATCACCTGAAGACGCCTCGTGTAGAGGTAAAACACGTGTCGTATTATCGTCGATGGTGTGTCTTTCTAAGCGTAGTGGTGTTGGGATTAGAGGTGACGGGATTAGTGCACGCAATTGAGGGAGGACGGAAGGTGTTCTTCAAACTAGGTAGAACACATTATTTTAATTCATTGAGCGGATGGTTGCAAAGTAAATATTAATATCTTTAGTATTTCTCCCATTTACAACAAAATATATGTTATAAGCTCAACTCCGGTTGGAGAGCGACCCCCTGTAAAACTAAATTTACTTGTATAAAGCAATTTATTTATATTAAAAACACTTAACATGTGATGTATTTTTTTAATTTTACTTAAAGTTAAAGTTAAAAGTACAGAAATTGGTCTAAAATTGGCGGGGTCTAATATACTACCAGATTTAAATAAAGGTACTATGTTTCATTGAATCAGAAAATACATCAGATTCGACGCTTGTTTTAAAATAGTGATATATATATAAATAGTGATAAGGTGCTATTATATAACTTTAACGGAAATTTCCCATAAGTCTGCCGTTTTTTTAACATCAATAATATTTAAAATATTTGGTTATATCTTTAGGCAAATCTCTATGGAATTTAAAGTATTTGAACAAGCCCTTACATTTTGTTTAAGCAATGATTTGGCGATAGCAGGGGAAGAATTTAATGATTTTGTTGTCAGTTCATGCACACTAAGAAAATGAGACAAACTCGTGTTTTTTATAGACGTGGTTTCTGTGTGTATAATAAGCGTGTTATTTTACAAAAATATTGCCGTTAAGTATTATAATTTAAAAAAAATATCGATAAAGTACATGGCTTTTAGTACATTCTAATTCCAATTCTAAAAAAAAATAGTGTGCTTACAAAATTTCTTTATTTCAAGTCTCTACTAATATTTGGTCATCCTAAAAGTAAAGTTCCAGCCTATATACGTCCCGCTGCTGGGCACAGGCCTTCCCTCATTTCTGAGAGGGTTTTATGGCAAGGAAGTGTCCGCCGCGCTGCTCTAGTGCGTGTTGGCGAACTTCACATGTCTTCGAAATATTTTTTTCTTATTCCTCAGACGTGCTGGTTTCCTCACGATTTTTTCCTTTACCGCCAAGCACGTGATAAATCAGCACTTAAAATTGTAATTAACAATTTCATTGGTGCTGGCGATGATCGAACCCGGGCTACTCACGTTCTGTTATATTTGCAGCGAGCGTTAACCGTCTGAGCTACCACGGCTCTTATCATCATCCTAACGGCACAAGAAAATTACAAAACTATGAATACGGTCTTTACAAAACGTCTCTCATTTATATGTATAAACATCCGTAACGATGTGCTATTGAAATAAATTACTAAACTTTAATAGCTTTAACTTTGACACATATTATGAAGAAGATAAGGAAAGTCAGTATTATTAAAGTAAGTGAGCCACCTTGGCTCAGTCGTCAGTGGTGAAAAAGAATCTGTAGATATCCATGGATGCAATAGCCACTTACGAGTATCATCAAGTAAACTGTAAGTTCGTTTATCAATTCAGTTTCAAAAAAAAGAAAGACACCCATAAATATGTCAGTATAAATAGATCAAAAGAAAAGCGACTGTAGAAGTTAAGCAAATCTCTTTGCGCGGATGGCATTTACGAGTAACTGACTTTAATATGGTTAATGCGTTAGTACCAAGACCACAGAACTTAATTTGATAAACCTTGTTTGCTTCTAGGTGAGGAAATTTTATAGTTGGATGTATGTTACTAGTCCACCATAATAGTGGATAACTATTACTTACTTATTTAGCACTCTTTTTTACTAATAGTACAAAAGGCAGTCTTAATGTCTTTTTCGCATGTTTACCAGCTGAATTTATATACTCTTTGGGAATAAATTTCGAGAAACACAAAAAAGTATGTACAAAACAAAATATCTGGAATATTTGTGACTATTAAGTTTATTAATTTGAATTTTGCTTATTATACGTTAATTTAAAGTTGCAAACGTCGAGGAAACAAACAACCAAATGACAAAAATTAACTAAATTAGGAAAAAGGGTTTAACAGGAAAGAAACGTTTTTGTAATGATTTCTTATATTTACGCGAACACTATATTTTGAAATAATACTAGTTTTTACAGAATTTATCGCATATATTTAACTTTTTAAATATCCTAGAGAGTTCTACAAGCAAGTAGATGGTGTGGCGATGGGCTCACCTGTATCTCCCATTGTCGCCGACATATTCATGGAAGACTTTGAGGAGAAAGCCCTGCTTAGTTCTCCCATAAATCCAAGATTCTACAAGCGGTACGTAAACGACACTTTCACAATTCAACCTTTAGATAAAGTAACTGCATTTTTAGACCATCTTAACTCTATAAATTCTAAAATTCAGTTCACAATGGAGTTAGAGGCAAACAATTCCTTAGCTTTTCTAGATGTGTTAGTAATTCGGAATCCTGATAACACCTTGAGCCATACTGTGTATAGAAAAAAGACCCATACAGATAGATATTTAAACGGTAATTCTCACCACCATCCTTCACAGTTAGCTACCTTGGATAAATCTTTGTTTCAAAAAGCACGAGGGATCTGTGTCAGTAAACACCTGGCTGCCGAGCTCCACCATGTCAAGCAAGTTTTGCATTACAACAAGCTTCGAGTCCAGCGCCTACGTCACAGTGAACGAGTGAAGCCTTCCACAGTCGAGCGTGTACCTGGTGTACTGCCATATGTTAGTGGAGTCACTGACAAGATTGGCTACATCTTGAAGCGCGCTTCCATCAAAACATACTTCAAGCCGCTGAAGAAGATTGGTCAGTTTTTACCATCAGTCAAGTGTTATGTCCCTCTGCAAGATACAGGAGTGTACAAGCTTGATTGTGAATGTGGTCTCTCCTACATAGGACAAACTAAAAGATCAATAAAAACCCGCGTTGAAGAACATATAGCCGATGTGAAGAATCGACGCTCTGGGAAGTCTGCAGTGTGCCCCCGTCACTACATCCGATTTGATAGACCGCAAATCCTCGCTAAAGAACACCGATTCCTTCCAAGGATGATTCGCGAGGCTATTGAAATCAAAAAACATCCTGATTTCAATAGAGAAGATGGCTGGGTGCTCCCATCTGCTTGGGATCCTATAATAAATAAAATTAAATGCCAACTCAAGCATACAACTGCAAGACTTCAAGATACCGTAAGTTCATACTGTATAGATCGGAACAAAATTTAAATTTTAATCTATGGTAACCGCGGTTAACTATGACATATGGACGTTGAACATCTCAGTCCCGCCCGTGACCATGAGTGCTGTAAAGCGTTCGAAACGTCGGGTATTTAAAAAGTTAAATAAACGCGATAAATTCCGTAAAAACTAGTATTATGTCAATGTTTTTGTATTTAACATTTAATGCTTTTTTTTCATTAATGTAAAGGCTCTTCGAACTACTTTCAGTCTCCTTGGCATATTCGTAATCAAGTTGTCAGACAAATGAATCTTGAGAGTCTGCGTTCCATTCTTCCTGGAATGCGTTTTTAAGATTTCTCAAATTAGCACGGGCAGAATTTCTTTTCTTAATGTGTCTTTCAAGCTTATCCCATACTTGCTCTATAAGGTATAAGGAGAAATTAAAACTTATTCTTGTGTTACTCCAAATTTGCGCATAAGTAAATACATAATATATTATTTATTTTTATACATCACACACGTTTCGTGGGCCTACCTGATGGCAACCAACTTTTCAAACAAAAGAGGCGGCTACACATGTGTTGTTACTGGCAGGGTCTTGCGGTTATCTAAACACTTCAGTTTCAACGTAAAAACGCACTGACTCTAAAGCACGCACTGCTGTTTGATGGCAGAAATAGGTATGGGCATTGCACCTACCCACATGGACTCCTACACAGTAAAGCAGTCCTCGAATCTGGTGTTTTTCCTGATTTAATAAAACATAGTAAAGTGAAACCATCCTTTATTTAAATCTGGTAATACATTGGACCCCACTAATTTTAGACCCTTTTACAGTAATTCCTTCATGGGGCAAAGTACATATACTCGCCGGGTTTCTTGTTGGTTCTTCTCAGGACAGAGGTTTTTTGCGAACTAATGGTAAAAGTAAAAAATGTCTATAGTATAGTAAGAATTATATGTAATCAATATTGAATAAAATGATTTTATTATATTCTATTCTGTCACCTAGTGTTTTATCAATTTAAGATGAGGTAGCTCCATGCTGCTGTATGCTGAAGCGGATGAAGAATGGGTCGCCCCGACCAAATAAAGAACACCTGTTCAGATCACAGAGTGAAATAGCAACATAGTTCTACTGTCTCCAAACGAGCACGCTTTTTACTGGTAACGAGGTTTTACGTCTGAGTACAAGACATCCACATTTTGATTTTTAGTCAAGAATAGATTAAGACGTCTATGGGCCATCGAACTACAAACGACTACATCAGGCGAAATGTGTGCCTCCATATATTTTGTCACCATCAGTCCGTGAATGTCCACTGCTCAAGACATAGATGTCTTCAGTTGGAGGCACCATTTGCTTTAATAGTAAGGCTTCGTTGACGATCGCAGTGCCCTTTAATACATTTCTATAAAAAAAAATCGGTCGCCAGAGGTAACTATGCTATGGCAAACCTGAACCGACGGACTGAAGGAAAAAAAGGTTCTTTTGTATGACAGCGGATGCTTAACAAATGTAACAGTTAATTGGCATAAAATTTTACTGATTTTCTTGCAAGAAAGTTTTAAGTTTATATTCTATTGAAGAAGGAACATTTGTAATCACCTCAGCACGCACATATATATTATAACACCAAGAAAATTGCAAGAAATACACAACTCATTCAGATATGTCAGTAATTATTCGTTGGCAACATTTTAAAAATACTTAGGGGACAATGTGTTCGACATTGGCAATATTAACGTTAACAATTAATATTTTATTTTATGTACTTGTTACATATTTTTATTATAAATTTAACTTTTTTGCACTCCTTTATCATATAAACTTTAATTATGCCAAAGCTCACAATTCTCTAGGCGCCCAATGTGCTCAAAAGAATTACAACGTTTTCTCGTCACGTAATATAATATAATCGAATTCAAAGTTCTTTTTATATAAGATTAATATGTAATGATTTTTAAGACATTAAAGCAAAGCAATGATTTAAAACTTATATATATATGGCGATTTTCATTCTTTCTATTTTTATTTTTTAACTCTATGAATCGAATAAAATAATTTCTAACAAAAAAGCTCCCGCCCGGCGTAATTAAATAATTCCTTCTTTTAAAACGGTTACAAATTAGAGAACACAGGCTTCAGTAGCATTTGTATAATTAATTTAAGAGCCATTAAGTTAAAAAAGGATATTATTTTATTTTATTTTATAAAGACTTTCGTAATTTAATTGAAAGGGTAAATCAGAAAGAATGTTTTTTATTATCTAACACAGGCTGTATAGGCAGGCCGAAGTAATTATTATTCGGGAATCAGGACGGTAAATGCTAATTGTACATGAGTGGAATTATAAAGCTTTTTTTTATTTAATTACTCTTCATAACTGCTATTCACAAGGAAACAGTTCACTACGGAACATATGCCTTCTTTACAGATTAGTATAAAGCCCGGACTACAGAGCTGTTAGTGGGAGTAGAATCAAAGGTGCAAAGTCTGGTGCTGCAATCTTCAATCCGTGTGGTCACAGTCACTCATTTCTCCAGTTGGTAAGGTTCATACCCGGTAGACCATTTTAAGCCCCTAACACACGCAAATTAAATCCAAACCCAAGCATACTACTGCAAGAGTTCAGGACAGTGTAATCTCGTTCTGCGTAGATCAGATCAAAAATAATATTTAAGAGCTGAAGGTAGCGTTCGTTAACTATGACATGGAGACGTCTCATACCTCAGAACTCCCATGACAACGGGCGCTGGAAAGTGCCCGAAATGTAGGGAATTAAATCTAAAACTAAACGCGATAGAATCCGTAAAATTATTTTTTTCATGTGTTATATTCTCGTAAACATAATAGTCATTATTTTGATGCTCTTTATCTAACGTAACAGTCTCCCATTAAAAATATTTAACAGTGGCAGATCCATGCGGCAACCGCGATGACGGCAACGGCGATGACGGAATTACCTAAATTAACACTTTAATTTACTTTATACAAATTAAAGTTAAAAACACTAATAATTAAACACACTAATTCACTTAATTCCGCTCCGAAGCTTCGCTTGTGTCGCTGAGTTCAACTCTGCCTCGATCGCATCTTGCGCCACCTATTTATTTAAATTAGCAAAACATCCGGAATGTTCAAGTGAACACGCGCAAGGTACCGAGAGTTCGAGTATAGATTTTCTAGAAACTTAGTTCTTCGGGTGGCGCTGTCGGTTGAGAGATCTGTGATGTCATTTTCTGTAACGCTCTACTCGCTCTCGTTCCTGACACTAGACGGCGCTAGTATATCGTCGACTGGAGCGCGTAACACTGCCCCCTCCTAAGACATGCTCGTCCCGAGCATTATCGGTCCCCTGATAACGCGCCAAGCGATCCACATGGACGATCTTAGGAGTCCCTCTTGCGCCTTTCTGTAACGGCTCCGCCATGTCAAGGGCTGTCCTATCCCGTGGTGCACCAACATTGTACAATTTCGGTGCTCCTCTACTACGTGTCTGAGGTCCCTGCACGGTCGCACAACTTGTATGTACGACACCAATCCTCGACATCGTCACGATAATGGACCCAGTAAAACTGTTCTCGGACCTTCAGTAGAGTTCGTTTAACTCCCAAATGGACTCTTGAACCACCATTATGGCACAGCTGTAGAACATTCGGCACTTTAGCTTTAGGGACAACCATTTGCAAACGACAGCTGTCTCTTCGACCATTGTCCCATTTACGGCACAGGACTCCATCCTGAAGCAGCAAGCTGTCCCATTGGGCCCAATAGCTTTTCGTGGTTGAACTCATCGCTGAGACGTCCCTCCACTTAGGCTTGGTAGCACGGGCCTTCATCCATCCCAGAATCGGCTTGATGTCCGGATCTTCCTGCTGTGCATGACGTAGGCGTCCTTCCACCCGTTGCTGAGGTGGTCTGTCCTGAGCATCCTCACGGATACCACTTCCTTACTCTCTTGCCTACTACAATGGTTGCAATCTTCAGGACAAGGTCTTCTTGACAATGCATCTGCGTTGCCGTGAGATTTCCCGCTGCAGTGTCTGATAGTAAAGTCGTATTCCTGTTGCTGCTGGGCGGTGCTGTTAGCCGCACTTCTTCTCTGAGACCGTTCAGCTTCCCTTCCTAGGGTGTGCTTAGGGCAGCTGGACCGAAGATGGCCCCATTCCCCACAGCCATAGCACCTAGGGCTGTATCTTTTATTGTGGTCGCGAACCGTAACTGCTGTAACCTCCCTAGCGTGAGGTGAACGATGATCCTGTCGCCGCCAGGCGGTGCCGTTAGCTGCACTACCCTCTCGAGGTCGATCGACTCTCCTTTCCACGGTTCGCTTAGGGCAGCTGGATCGAAGATGGCCCTATTCCCCACAGCCATAGCACCTTGGGCTGTATCCTTTGTTGCGGTCGCGAACTGTAGCTGCTGCAACCTCCCTGACGCGATGGGAACGATGATCTTGCCGCACGGCTTCCACTTCCAGTTCATGAGCAAAGGCGTCCTTAAGCGTCTCGTGGTGCCCGAGCCTCACAGCAGCTCTGACTTCCAGGTCGCGGATGCCGTCGATGAATGTCTGCACCAGGTTCCCTTCAATGAGCGCAGGTACAGACCGGTATGCTTTTCGCACCAGCTTCTCCACCTCTAGAGCCCGCTGCTGCAGGTTTTCGTTGATGCGCTGCACGCGATCTTTAAGCTGCGCACGAAAGACGTGTTCCAGGTGAGCGTCGCCATATCTCGCCTCCAATGCCTCAAGGAGTTGCTCATAAGTCACTTCCTCACGGAGAGCTTCCAGAACTGTTAAGGCCTGGTCGCGCAGGCCTAGTGTGAGAGCAGTCATGGCCTGACTTTTATTCCAGCCGTTCGCCTTCATAAGAGCCTCGAACTGGATCTTGTAGGCTGACCAGGAAGAGGTACCGTCAAACGGCGGCACTTTGAATCCACGTAGCGAAGGTGTTGTAGCTACTACGGGAGCTGTTGTTCCATCACCCAGTTTGAGGTCGTCCAGCGTTTTCTTCACGTCAGCCACCACGTAATCAACCCGATTGTTCACTTGGTCGATTTGGGTTTTAGCTTCCTTGATTTGGGTTTCAGCTTCCGACAGGCGGTTGTCATGTTGAGCAACCCTATCCTTCACCTCCTTTATCTCTTTCCCAAAGGTAGCATGAAGGTCCTTAATGAGGAGCATCTGCTCTTCCGACCGACGGGCCTGTTCCTCCTGTCGGCGGGCTTGCTCCTCTTGTCCTGCAGCTGCTTTTTCAACTGACGGACCTGTTCCTCCTGTCGGCGAGCCTGTTCCTCTTGTCGGCGAGCCTGTTCCTCCTGTCGGCGAGCCTGTTCTTCCTGTCGGCGAGCCTGTTCCTCCTGTCGGCGAGCCTGCTCCTGCAGCATCGCCATCAGAGCACCTAAGTCAGGTGCAGCAGATGTAGGAGCTAATGATGGGCCCGCAGCCTCCATGGCTGGCAGTTTTCCCTCCGACGTCTGCGCCGTTGCACCACCAAATCCCCGCTGGTCCGTCTCATGCTGGCGTTGACTTCGGGTACGGACACCCTCCGTTTCCTCCTTAGGTAAAATCGGCATTATTTTATCCCACTTCTGACACCAATTGTTACGAGCTTTAGGTTCGTGACAATAAAAATTGCCGATAGAATTACCTAAATTAACACTTTAATTTACTTTATACAAATTAAAGTTAAAAACACTAATAATTAAACACACTAATTCACTTAATTCCGCTCCGAAGCTTTGCTTGTGTCGCTGAGTTCAACTCTGCCTCGATCGCATCTTGCGCCACCTATTTATTTAAATTAGCAAAATATCCGGAATGTTCAAGTAAACACGTGCAAGGTACCGAGAGTTCGAGTATAGATTTTCTAGAAACTTAGTTCTTCTCTCGTTCCTGACACTAGATGGCGCTAGTATATCGTCGACTGGAGCGCGTAACAGTACTCGGCCTAACCAAGAAAATAAACACATACTAAATCAGTTATATTTTTATTTTTCTACATAGTCACCATCAAGCTCAATACACTTTTGCCACCTCCCCTTCCAAGCATTTAGACCGTTGAAAAAAAATGATTCTTCCTTAGAGTCAAAATATACGTCTACAGCTGCTTTGACCTCGTCGTTTGTCGAAAATCTTTGACCTCCCAAGTGCTTTTTTAGGTTAGGGAACAGAAAGAAGTCTGATGGTGCCAGATCAGGTGAATACGGCGGATCCGGTAACAGTTCAAAGCCACAGTTGTGAATTTCAGCCATTGACTGTACTGACGTGTGAACACGGGCGTTATCTTGATGAAACAGGACTTTTCTTCTGAGCATTCCTCGACGTTTTTCTTTTATTTCCTCTCGTAAACGACGTAATAAGGTGCAGTAGTAATCAGAGTTTATAGTCTGACCCTTTTCAAGATAATCAATCATAATCACACCTTTCGAGTCCCAGAATACTGAAGCCATCACCTTATTTGCCGACAAAATCGACTTAGCCTTTTTAGGGGGTGTTGAACCAGGTCTTCTCCACTGTTTTGATTGTTGTTTTGTTTCCGGTGTACAGTAATGAACCCATGTTTTGTCCATAGTAACAAAACCATTCAAAAATTCATCTGCATCGGCTTCAAATAACTCCAAACAGTCGCGTGAAATAGTCAATCGCGTCCTTTTTTGTTCAACTGAAAGCAGTCGCGGAACCCACCTCGCAGACACCTTGTGGAAACCCAACTCGTTGACAATGATGTTTTGAGTTCGTTCATAAGAGATGCCTATAATCTCGGCTATCTCTCTAATTTTTAATCTGCGGTCTCCCATTATTAAATCAAGTACTTTTTTAATATTTTCGTCAGTAGTTGACGTCGAAGGCCTTCCAGAGCGGGGTTCATCTTTCACACTCTCTCTACCACGCTTAAATTCTGCTATCCATTTTTTGACGTATGAATATGACAGAGCACAATCGCCTAATGTACTGACCATGTCATCGTGGATGGCTTTTGATGATAGCCCCTTCTTATGGAGGTACTTAATGACGGCACGCTGCTCGATTTGCTCCATTCGCGGAAATTATGTCCGATTACTTTGTTAATAAATTTATAAAATCACAACTAATTATCGCACACGTTTCGAACTTCACACAATAAACTAGTCTGAACTGAACTAAATAATGTGGGTAGATTTGATTTTTAGAATTGAATGGATATGTGTTAGGCCGAGTACTTTCAATCCACCCTCGTATTTGGTGATTTTAACGCCCATTACGCTGAATGGCTTGGTTCCCGTTTAACCGATCATGCGGGTAGATCTATTTATGATTTTGCTTTGGCATATGGTCTGCCATAACTGGTTATCTCGCCTACGCGGATCCCAGGAATGGAAGATCGTTCAGACCAGATCAGAACTTCCCTGTTTAGACCTTCTGCTTACCTCTCATCCGGACGGACCGAATCCAGACCATTGTCTAATCTGCAATACGGTGCCACTCAAGCTTCCATCGCGATTGCGTTCTCTAGGATGTGTGTGTGTGTGTGTGTTTGGCATTACAGGAAAGCCGATTGGGAAGGGATGAGATCTTTCTTGGCATATAGGGTGAGAACTTTCTTGGCATATAGGGTGAGAACTTTCTTGGCATCCTACCCTTGGAGGTGGTTTTGTTTTTTGCCAGATGATTCAAGCGGTGTTGCTTATTCTGTCGTTGATATGGTGCAGGGAATAGAAAGTTTTATTCCATCATCTGTTGTGCCTATCGGAGGCAGAACCCAGCCATGGTCGCTTCTGCAAAATTGCATTCCAGCGCTCAGTGCGCAGAGAATTCCTCTCCCTGGACGTCAACAAATCGATTGGGTCTGATGGCGTCCCTCCTATTGTGCTGAAGACGTATGCTGCGGAGTTAGCACCGGTTTTATTACGTCTGTTTCGGTACTGCTACACCCTAGGCATAGTCCCGAAATCATGGAAATGCCTCATAGACTGTAACTATCCTGGCTCTCTATGTCTGTTCAGACCGGGATACATCTTTGCGAGCACTGATGTTTGATGACAGAAGTTGGTACGGGAGGGTATCCAGCCGGACTTCTATGCAGAACAGGAATTTTTTTTTATAAGGTAGGGTGTTAAACGAGCACACAGTCCACCTGATGGTAAGTGGTTGCTGCGGCGCATAGACATCTACATCTATCCTTGATTACAAATCAAAATGCAGATGCGTTGTCACCCGTGAGGACTAAGATGGAATGTCTCGTTTCCAGTAAAAGGGGTCTCCGATTCTCTACACTCACCAAACGAAACATAGCAGCATTAAGCTCTATTTTACGCTGGTATTCTATGAGAGCGTGGTCCTTCCCCGGTCGAGTCGACCCATCCATCCTGTGCAAGAGTAGCACGTACAGGCTGCGGTATAGAGCTGCTTGCACTTGGTGTATCCGGTGAATTCTTGTCGCTACACTCCAAATCATGACAATTACGTTTCCGAGCCCCTGGAATGATGAAATATCTATTTATAAATTAATGCTGATATTAAATTTCTCTTTATCACGAATTCGTATTACATTTAGGATGTTTACTACCTGTTGAGGTATCCTGTGCAGGAGTAACACGTACAGGCTGCGGTATAGAGCTTCTTTCATTTGGTGTATTCGGTGAATTCTCGTCGCTACACTCCAAATCTTGACAATTACATTTCCGAGTCCCTGGAATGATTAAATATCAATAATATAATGCTGATATTAAATTTCTCTTTATCATGAATTCGTATTACATTTAGGATGTTTACTAACTGTTGAGGTACTTTTAATAGTATCATTGCCTTCGTCAGTAATTTCGGCACAGATTGGTGAGACGCATATCGTAGGCGTATGTTTTACAGGTAGACTTGGCTCATTGGATGTCATTGACGAAATAGGAATGTTTTCGCTGGCATTCTAAAAAATTTAAGATTTTAATTATTATCCTGCAAGACAATATCGTGCAAGTAAATTAACCTTCTCCAGTAATTTTATTTTTTTCTGATATTAAAATAAGAATTCATAGCGGCACACAAACCATACACAATATTTTCACTAGAATAATGGGTATGTAATTAGTATATGTATGCAAGATAATGCTGCCATCGTTTATTAGTGAATCTCTCCGTTCAATATGAACTATGAATAGTAACAAAAATATTGTAGGTTTTCACAAGGTGACAAGATATTAATATATAAAAAAGCGCCAAATGTGTTACAATAGTAAGTAATATAGTCTTCACTTTACAACCACCACGACTTATGTTTTACTTTGTTTTTTACGTTTAATAAACCCATACCTCGTAAACATGGTTCAGCTCAATACGCCTATACGCGTGATATGTAGGCATATGGGGCCACGTGATACCTATACTTAAGAGATTATTTGAATAACATTTTTATTAGAAAAATAAAATAATATATTTTGGAATTAAGTTAGTAACACTTAAAGTAGATACGCTATGCATATTTTATCTATATGTATTTATTTTCTCAAATTATCAAAAATGTAAGATTTAACAATAAAAGTTATACTGCAAATAAACTATAGGTGAAGTCTTTTATTAGGACAATGCCCTTAAATAGATACAAAAAAATTATACCAAGTTATGTCTACGTGTTACACTAAAAAAAATGTATCAATATTTTATGAAGGAATAATAAATAAATAATAATGAAAGCGACAAAAGTTAAACTCTTCCTGAATAAAGAAATAATTAGTTGTTTAGGAGGATTGTACGAAAGCAAACTGATAACCGTACTCTTGCCATGTTTGGGGTCCACCAGTAAATTTTTTATGTGTCTTAAAATTTAAAAATAATTACTAATAAGTTAGTATTTTTTCAGTGTTCAGGTCCGTAGCTCTATTTTAGAAATATATGATTTTTTATTTATATAATTTATTTACTTATTATATATTGGTTAGTGGAACAAAAAGAGAAACATAAATAATACAAAAAAAGTTGTTCTCTCTAGCTGCTTGTAAATTTACAAATATTTATCAAAGTTGAATCGGCACATAAAAGAAAGGGCAATACGTTAATGCTGTCTCATTAAGAAGCAAAACATCCACGTTGCGAAAAAAAGCACAATATATCACTCGCAAAATGAAGTTAATTAAAAAGGTTTCCTTTTATTCTACAGATATTTATTTAAACTTCCAATTGAGCATCAGACAGATAAAATATTAAAACCCTGCCCCGTAATTTCTTTGCAAAAGTTATAAATCCTTGGTTCAAGTCTTAGTAACTCAAAGAAATGCAAAGTTTTAAAGAGCGGTTATTTTCGTACAAAAACTTTGCATACTTCAGCAACGTAATCTACCTTTAAATAGCAATAGCTTATTAAGATAATTATTACAAACTTTAGCGCATTCATTTTAATTAAGATAGCAAAAGTGTTACAAAAACAACTCCTTTTTTATAGGATAAGGTGACAAACGAGCACACAGTCCACCCGAAGGTAAGTGGTTACTGTGGCCCATAGACATCTACATCTACCCTCGATTACGAATCAAAATGCAGATGCATTGTCACCCGTGAGGACTGAGTTGGAATGCCTCGTTTCCAGTAAAAAGGGTCTCCGGTTCTCTACACTCACCATACGAAACACAGCAGCATTATGCTACTATTTTACACTGGTATTCTGTGAGAACGTGGTTCTTCCCCGGTCGACCCGCCCCATTCGTGCTACAATTATACTTCTAATATAACTGCAGCATGACTCCACCACGTATAAAATCCTATATTCCTATATACGTATGTATCCTATCCTTATTCAAATCAATTATGTACTTTTACCTTCAGATCCTTATAGATAAAATTCAATCTGTTATAGTTCGGCCATTCAGAGAATGCGTTCCTGACACGTCGCGATTGAACTGACGGCGTAACTTTTATTGGCGTTGCAGTTACGATAAAAATATTTTTGCTGGTTGTTTACCGTTTTAACAATTGATGAGCACTTAAACAACACTATTATATCAATAATCAATGAATGTTATAATTTTGTGCCAAACTGAGAGTCAAATAACTTGGTAAATAATATTTTTCTAAATCTATACTGCACTATTACAAGGTTATGTCAGCGCTTTATATTTGTAGTGATGTGCTAACAATAACAGGCAATAACAGTATCGTAATATGTTCTTATACAGTTATACTTTATAAAATAATACGTTTTGTTTTTCTTTTAAGAATTTGAAAATAATGGACTATAAGATAACTTTTATTAAATATAAAAATAAAACTACGACCAAACCGAACGCGCGAGAGAAAGTAGCATTTTTATATTTAGGTTGAAAATAGTAGCCCCAAATGGCGTTATGGGCCGCCATTTTGTGACGCTAAAACAGTCGTCTGTTGTCGTTTCTTGCGCATAGACCACGTTCTCCAAGTGTTTTCGATCTGTTTTTATTTGATTAACCGGCTTTCGTTTAATGGACTGTTTCTGATTTTCAAACTGACATCGGCGCTAAATCGGACTTCGATTGTGTTTTGTATTACGTTATTTTTACTTTTGGTGCATAATAACGCCTAAACGTGGATAAACATAGAAAAGTGGAGCCCGTGAGTTAATCATCAAGCTGCAAGATTACTTTGAGCGGCAAAACGGCGGACCCCTGTTACCTGTCGAACAAGTACAAGAACGCGTCTCTCAGACGCTTGGAGTTAGCAAACGAACGATAACAAACATTAATAAAGAAAAGTTCAGCTTTACTGGCACGGAAGATAATATTTTACGTACTCCTAAGATGAAACGTAGAACTAAACCCGTGACAGATATTGACACCTTTGACACCGATGCAATCAGAAATCATATATGGTTACTATTCTAGAAATGAATATCTCAACAGGAAGAAGCTTTTGGCATCGTTAAGAGAAGCTGGACTGTTTAGCGGGAATAAAACTGCTTTAACCAATGTCTTAAAAGATATTGGTTTTCCGTATAAAAAAAACAGACAAAAGAAAAATTTTATTAGAACGATACGACATAATTTTAAAACGGATAAGTTTTTTGAGAGAAGCAAAAAAATATTGATAACTGGGATAATGTCGTGTTCAACGACGAGACATGGCTAAAGGTTTCCCGTTCTTGGATGGATGCTACACAAGCGTCGACGTCGAAAGTACCAATGGGTAAGGGGGTCCGTCTGATAATATGCCACGCAGGTTCTGCAAAATACGGCTTTGTGGAGAACGCGTTACTGGCATTTCAATCAAAAACCACAAATGACTACCACGAGGAAATGAATGCCATTACATTTAAAGAGTGGTTCCAGAACGTGCTTTTACCCAGCCTACCAGAGCCTTCTGTAATATTCATGGATAATGCTTCCTATCACTCGGTACAAATACAGAAACCACATACGCAAGCTAAGGTCTCCACTTAAATTACTAAAATATAAATTTTAAATGATTCCGCCAATTTAAAACGAAAATAATCTTAAAAATAACGCGGCGGTTCATTTTGGAGGAACTGTAACGAACCCAGTGTTATGTTGTGCCCATCACTAGTCGTGACTAACTGATAGTTGTCAGGAATGCATTCTCTGAACGGCCAAACTATAGTTCAGCTTATAGCCTCAGTAGCAACACCAGGAAAACCAAATATATGACAGTTTGTAAAACACCACCTGCTAACCCTTCTCTACTATGTAGTGGACAGCCTCTACAAAAAGTTAGCAAATACAAATATTTGGAATGCTGGGTTGATGATACGGGAGACCACTGTCTTGAAATAAGGTGCCGCATAGAACAAGTCCGTAATGCTTTCTTTAAGCTTAAGTCACTTCTGTGCAATAAAAATCTGAACATCCAGATACAAGTACGATTAGCACGCAGTTACGTTTTCTCCATTCTTTTGTATGGCGTTGAAGCATGGACCCTCACAAAATCGAGCTGTAAGAAGATTGAAGCCTTCGAAATGTCGGTATACGGGAGAATGTTGAGGATATCCTGGAGAGACAAAATGAAGAACGTAACAGTGCTAAGTCGCATAAAGAAAAAACCAGAAGTTGTATATTTGTAAAGAAAAAAAGCTTGAATATCTTGGCCACATAATGAGAAACAGAAAATACGATCTACTGCAACTTATCATACTTGGACAAGATCCAAGGAAAACGAAGTGTGGGTCGAAGAACATCCTGGCTGAAAAACCTACGCCAATAGTTTGGAAAGAGCACTCGTTCCTTTTTCAGAGCCGCGGAATCAAAGATCTCATTAAGAATCAAAGATTCTTCGAAAGAAGATGGTACTTTAAGAAGAAGAAGAATGTACTTTTAAATTGAATTAAATGCCTCCCCTCAACTAGCGTGAAGCGACCTATGCCCTGTATGGATAGTTAATAACATAACGATTATGTGGGTTATAATATAATTTCATTCTGAATGTAGCTTAGTGAATGTTACTATAAACTGAAGAGGTGGCTGGAAGGAACAGATCAGTATGTACCCAAATAAAGAATGGGAGATAGTGAACGGAGATTATTATTAGAGTATTGGTTACAGTGTCTGTAGCCAGAGCTATTTAAATGAAATGTATTCATTATAGCTTTTAAACCTCTTTATTAATTCAGCGCTATCCTAAAACTTTTTTTAAAAGAGTGACTCGGTATTCTTCCATAATTGTGGAAAAATAAGAAGTAGTAAACCTGTAAGAAGGTAAGAAATATTAAAAATTATTAATGAAACCTGGGTACCGATTTGTGCCAGCTTAAAAGATTTTATGGCTTCGGAAGATCAACATTCTCGCTTACATAAGGCCTAAAATACCGAGATGTTTGGTACTACGAGTACTATTATTAATCCGCCAGCTACATACAGCAAGTGTGATTAGTATAGCAAGAACCTAATTGGAAGAGGTGGACTATTAGGGGTGATGAAGATCTCCTTCTTCTTCCTTCAAAACTTAATTGTAATATTAATATTTTTTTCTTTTTTATTAACTCTTTAAGCATGTAATATAACATCATATCTTGTAACGTTTTCAATACTAATACTGATCAGATATTTATATATAATAAAATAACAATTCAAATTACCAATTCGTAGAGACGTTAGAAGAGCAGATAACAAATTACATTACGATTCAAGCACAGCACAAAGGCTTAAGAGCCCAGTCTTTCAGAGCAAAACAGAAAAATTGCGTTCTGGTGACACATCTACACCCTCCCTGCCCCGCCACTTCATGTACCGCCACCGCAGTTATCTTTCTGGCCGTAGCGTGGAAAGTAGCTCTACTAAGATTTTCCAGTATCAATTTATCTAATATACAGGATTATTGATAATTAGCTAACAAATTTTCACATACAGATTTTCTACCTCGTATCTATTTTTGTTCCATGCTTTTATTACAAAATTCGTTACACAAAAAAAATATATTTTAAGTTTGTATAATTTTTGTTGTTTTGTTGAAAAGGTTTCTAAAAGATAATCATCTAGAACCTGTATAACATGTACTCGTATTATTGATTATTCAAATGAATCTGGCAAGTGCTAGAATGAGTCGTGCACTGAGGGTTTCATAATAAGTCGATGACACTATCGAAAATCCGTCAAGTACGTCAAGTAGTTCTAAATACTAAAATAGATTAAAAAAAACTCAAAATAATTTCTATATAAGTACAAACAGTCCACTATCACACATATTTATAGTTTCTCATTAAAGTATAATGTAACTTTGTATAGCATTTACCTATATGCATGAATTACTATTCGAACCCACGACCTTTTTGAGTTCGCGGTCCGCTCCCTGCCATTAGGCTACTGTCGCTTGTAAACAAAACATCATGTGCAATCCAAAAATGTATAATACTTCTATATTTCCTTGAAGAACTTACATAATATGTAGGTAGGTAGGTAGGTTTTCTGGTACAAGCATATTTTTTACGTTTATGGTCCATATCGAAATTAAAAGTTATAAAACAAATACAAAATGATTTATAAACCCTTAAAGAATTATATGCAAAAAATAATAAAGTAGAGAAACTTTCAATTCGTAACAATGCGCAACCAACATTAGGGAAAGAGGAATGTTAGAGCGAGAGGAAGTGCAAAAATTTGGCACAGACAAGACGTCTGAACGCTACAGCCGCTCAGCGGCTACTAAGGAATATTGCCCGCAATTATTGTTTATAAAGTCAATATTTTATAGGTCGATCGAAATAATTATTAATTTTGAAATAAAGTGGTTTAAATTATTATTTTTTAATATTTGTCTAATTAAACACCTGCCCTTGAGAAAAAAATAATTATAGCATAAATATTTTCAGCTATTGCTATGAAACAAATAGTTTTTATGAGGCGAAAACAGCGAAATTTAACGAAATTGAGACCTCTTATTTAAGACAATGAAAGATATTTAGAAAAAAAGAAACAGCGCATTTTGGAGATGAAGATGTTTAGCTATTAACGCGCTGAATAGATTTCGCCTTTTTATTATCGATTGCCTTATAATGGTACACGAACAAAGCTCGAAATTGCGTTGGGTGCGAGAGAGCTCTATTTACCGTTTGATTTATCTAACATAGACCACATAGATGAACCAAAAAAAAATTTTTGCCAATACTTATAATCTGGGTATTTATGTGTTATCAAAATATTTTACTCTGAAACAATAATTTGCTGTAAAAAAAGAAATCAAAGTGGCGCTAATGATTCGATGTGAGTCAACTTTAAAAGACTGTAGCCTTAAGCGTAATTGTGACTTAAATTTATTGCTCCTGTTGTTTACCGCTTTTTAATTTCTCGCTATAAAAGTCGTGCCTGTGTACCTGTTGATTTGTAACAAAAAAAGAAAGCCCATTCAAAGCTTTCTAAGTTTCAAAGTTTTCTTCTTTGTAAAACTTCTTTGTAGCATCGTCTAAAACCAGCGATTTTTCCAGTTAGTTACGACTTAGGGACCTTCCTTATCTTCCTACCTTCTACGTTCCTACCTTTGGAACTGATCGTTTTTCTGAATTATGATAGATCCGCCTGCAAAACGTAGTAACTATGGCAAAACTCCTGTATGAGGCAATTTATGGGGGGCTTGTTTTCAGCTGTTGATTTTAATAGCTGTAAATGGTGAATGGATAGGTAAGGCTAATGAAGATTCAAGAAAAGAGCCTACTTCATGTTAAAAGGCGACACGCACTTGTCGGATCACGCATCGTAAGCGGTGGTAGTTACTTACCATCGAGTGAGTCGCATGCTACTGTAAATAAACGATAGTTGCCTAATATTTAAGAATGCGGAAAACAATACCGGAAATCACCTCGGCCAGAGCATCTAATTGCGGCCAGGCATACTGAGTGTTTTTTGTTTTCGTTATTCTAAAACTAGGAAAAAATGGTAAGAAGGTCTGCGTGTCTAAAAAAATCTGTAAGGAAAATATTTCGAATATCGATGACATATGTAGTCTAACGTACTACGACGAATTATAGGCAAACATTTAAATTATACGTTAAAAAAGCATGCTAATAAAAATCACAAATAAACTTAGTTATTATAAAATACTACCATGAATAATTAAATAACAGGAAAGTAACATTGAAAATAACATAAAATATTAAATGCTGAAAATAATCGCATTACATTGCGAAACGCGTGTAAGTAATTGCAAAACAAAGTTTCTAGAACCTGTCTTTTAAATTGTCCGGGGCTTAGAGAAAATGTGTCAATATGACAAAACATTACATTATGCAAGGCACATACACATCTTCGTGAAATGATAAAGACTCATACTATACTCATACTCATACATAAAGTTGGTGAGCATTAAGTTGCGGTGCTGTACGGCGCGAGCGAATTCCGTACGTTACAACTATATATACATATATATATATATATATATATATATATATATATATATATATATATATATATATATATATATATATATAACTTACGTTTAATTATTTGCGTCGTTATGTTTGTCCTTACGCAACTTATGTATGTTAGCTGTCTCCAGAACAGAGGAGAACATTAGACCTGGGTCGCCCAGGTTTTTCTTTATAGAATAAGATAGCAATTGTGCACACAGTTCACCTTATAATAAATGGGTGCTGTGTTCCCTAGACATCTACATCTAATCTCGATAAAATTTCATTATGCAGATGGTTTGTCACCCCTTAGGATTAAGATGAAAAACCTCGTTAGTAGCGAAAAGGTTCTCAGACACAAAAACAAAACTTTCATTTTATGCTGGTATTCTGTGAGAGCGTGATTCTTTCCAGCTCGAGCCGACCCATTCGTGATACTACCGTAATATAGATAAAATAGCTCTATCACGTGTAAAAAGTTACTATTTAATAATAACACACATCCCCAGTTACGCTTCAGGAGTTAAATTATATTGAATATGAAGGTTTTCACGAGCTAGAGGAGTCGCTTTCTATCAGGTGGACTTTAAGGTCGTTTGTTATGAATAAAAAACCTATCCCATGTTAAAATTTGTAGTTCATTCTTTAACCCATCACCACCATCTTCAAACTATCGTGCATAGCTTTTTTGTCTATGCACCTGCAGCCTATCTCAAATAAAGAAGGCCACAGATGTATTGTCACATCTGCGAACTAAGATAGAATACTTTACAGCTTATACTGGCTCTATAAACGTTCCAAATATAAACACAACAGATCAAGCACTGCTACCTGGTGAATAAGTAAGAGGTTATAACTAGCACACCCATATTGACCTCTAGGCAGAAATAAGGAAACCAAGTAAAGGTGTATGATATTTTAAACATCATATAAAAAAGAAAGTTAATAGAAACCGTTTTCACTATCAAGCTTGTACACTCCCAAAATGTATTCTCTCTAGAATATAGGGCAAACAAAAAGGTATATAAAAACTTACGTAAAATAACATATTTCACAGATTAAAATATTTGCATCAGTTTTAACGCGTTTTTTCCGGTACTCCTTCTTCCTAGGCGTAGTCCCCAACAAATGGATGGCAACTTTACTGCTCACAATTCCTATAAAACGCGAACGCTCGCCGCCAACGTCGCGCGAACGTCGGGGCCAGAGCCCATAGAAAGAAGGCATCGTAAGAAGCGCTTTGTGCCAAACCCGATAGCATGCCTTCGCTTTGTCCACATTAACGGCCAACGCCTCCCCCTTGGACTCTACTACCTTCACCCATCTATGAGTAAGGTAAACTAGAAGATTACTAGCTGAGCGATTCCGACGTTAACCGTACTAGCGGTAACTAATCAGCTGTTGAATTTTAATTTACCTCATAAGTTGGTAGTTAAATGTTTAACTAATTCACAAAACGTTTTGTTTTTTGTCAAATGCTTTATTCTGGTATATTATGACGTGTCGCAGCCATAATACACATCGGTGTAGGTACATCGCGTACAATATAAACAGCATTGAGTGATGGTAAGCTCCGGAGATCGCGCCTGTAGAAAAAACGTGGGTTTTCATAAAATTTTACTGACTGGTTTTTTATTTATTTTTTAGTCTTTAATAAGTTTTTTCTAGTCACTTTGATTTAAAAAAAAAACTGTGTGATATACTGTATCATACCTGACATTGTTATATAGAACATTAAGGGGACTACAAGAGCCAAATGACCTCGAATGATGCACGCACACATTTACACAATCAATGTGAACGCCATCTAACGACAGTGAGGTTGAACTAACTAATTATCTGGGTTAGGCCAAGTGCTTAAATAGATAGAACGAAAGTAAGATATAGGATCTAATAAACGTACGTACTTTATATATATATATATATATATTACCCTTCAAGTAAAGCAACTAAATGTATATTTATGTAAGGATTGTGTTTGTAAGTTATCCTACAATTTTATATTTTACCTAAATACACATGGAATTAAGAATTTCACACAAATTCATTTTGTTTTCAGTGGTGCTTAATTATAAACCTTTTAGCGACGTTTTTATTTTCTGTTTTTAATATTTAATGAGGGTCTGTTTTCGCTCTTGAAAAGGATTGAAATTTGTTTAATGTGTGGCAAAACGAGTAGAGGTTTTCTTGAATCTTAAAATGATAATTACAATTTTTATTAACTGATGCTAATCGTAATAAAGAAATAGCTGAAACTAAACTAACTATGCTTTTTTTGGTGACCTCTCATCTTAGGGATATCATGTTTAGGGTTGGAATGGCATCGAAAGACGGCTAAACTAAGTAAATAGCATATATATGAATATCTGAAAAATAAAGCCATATACATAGTGAAACAAAAACCGTGTGGTTCTCGTTAAGAGCATTATCATTAAAATAATCAGTACGCAAACGTATAGAAATGACTTTATTACTAAAGAACTCGATCATGAAAAATTAAATTAAATTGAAATAAACTTTTATTTGCCAATTGACTTCATTTTTATAAAAAAAATAAGAGAAACGACAAAACTAGACAATAAATACAACCTATCCATCAGACCATATCGTCCCTGTAGTTGGAAAATTAAATAAGTCCGATTTTGGCGATATTGACTTTTCCCTATTTTCAAAACACCTAAAATACCCTATAATCCCTACCTATAATAAATAAAACCTATCCATCAGACCATATACTTGTACGTGGATGTGTCAACATTAAACTAAAGTAAAAAAGAACAGTAAAAATACAGTTACCACTAAGTGAAAAAAAATCCTCAAAGGTATGTTTACAGAGTTATTAATTAATACTGAAGGGAAATAAATCTTGCAAGAAAATTTCAGAAACCTGACAAATATAAAATACGTAAAGGAAAATTCCAATAATATCTAAATATAAAATAACTAATTAAAGAACAAAGCTGAAAAGTAAGGAAAATTACGACCAAAGAAGAAAAAAAATACTGTCAAAACTCGACCTCAAAATAAAAATATCAATAAAAGAAAATCAGATTATCACTTACAATTATAAGACGAGTTATTAACAATATTATTACCATAATTTTGTACAGATTGCGCTATAAGTATTTTCAAGCACTATAAGGTTTAATTATATACGAGATATAAAAGACACATAATATGAAAATGATTAATTTGTTTGCTGCTTTCAACGTAATGTTTGTATCGGACCAGCAAACATAAGTTTCTTACTTTTATCCGATAAGCGTTTAAACATTTTAAAGTCCACCGCTGAAGATAGGCCTCCTCATTTTTTTCCTCATATATGGCATAAATTCCACGATATATCACGCACGCTTTATCCGATTACGGAACCGAAGAAGCGGGTTGTATAATATAATATAGTCCACGGCTGGGTATAGGCATTCATTGAAATGTATATATAAAAAGCATACCATTGTAGCCATTCTCATACTTCTCGGGGCGGGGAAGAGTCCATAGCTCTGTTCTGACACATTTGTTCTCCTTACTTAAAATTTAGGGATTAGTAATAAAGTGCATACTATTAATTTATGTTTTTATTTGTTAACAGTCAATTAAAATTAAACAAAATTCTTATTTTATATCAGATTTTTTTTAGCTTGCAAATAGCGTTTATAAAATTTCATTTATATTGAACACAATTAAAACGAACAGAATAAAATTTAATATTTCGTAAAGTTAGATTGGCATATACCTATATATATATATATATATATATACATTGTGTATCTACTTTATACTATTTATATCTAGTCATAGATAATATATACTAACTCATCTATCAGCGGACAAGCTCAGCCTAAACTCCTTGAAGTAGAAATCTAAAATTTGGACAGTAGCTACCTTTTATGACGTAGAAATCCACTGTGAAATAATTTTGGAAAATTATTTCACAGACAAAAACATAGTGAGATCAGGTACAGATAAAACAACTTTACGTGCTTTCTGAGGCATAGGAATGAAACACTGCTAAACTCTTGACTCCGGGCTGCTACTGAGAATTTCTTGATAGAAAACCCAACTGATTAAGGCCCGATTACACCTTTCACTTACTTCATTCATCAAGCTACCAGACGTTCAGCTGGTTTTCACATTTTTGTTGTCAACATACCGTGTATTCGAACCAAACATGTTGTTTGATTTTTAATAATATGTACAGCAAGAAATGGAATAAATTTCCAGCATCTCTCTTTCAACGCCATTAAAAAGTATGTGTCTTCAAGGCGAGTGAGTAGGCTTTACTTAAGCTAAGTTAGTGCATTTTCATCTGCAGATGTATCATTACTTATCTTCAGGAGAGATAGTAATCAAGTTTAGGTATAAACTAATAAAATATTTATTTACTTCTAATTGGAACCTAATGTTTTGTAGCTTCGTGATAAATTTTCATCTCGGAGAATATCGTGAGTATATTTTGTGGTAAACCCTCATTCAGCTGCATTTATATCATCTTTATAATTTATTTATAATGTAACTCATAAAAATTGTGTAGCCTCGAAAATAATATTGTGCGTATTTCTCATAAATATACAAGCTGTAACGTTTTTGTTTATAATATTGAAAGAAACAGCTGTCTCTTTGGAATTGAGTCGTGGAATCATTTGAGCCCAATTTCGTATAAAATGTGATGAATTGCAACAGCGTATTAAATTTGTATTCAAACTAAAGCCTATTATGTCCCACGGCAGGGCACAAGCTTCTTCTTATTTCTGATAGGGCTATGGTGCAATAGTCCACCGCGGGGGACTAGTACTTTGGTTACAATTTGGTTAATTACAAATTTCATCACGATGTTTACCTTCACTATCGAGCATAAAGTAAATTAGCACTTTAAATTGCAATTTTCAATATCATTGGTGTCGGTGGAGGATTGAATTCGAGTTTCTAGTAGTGTTTCTACTCTCTCAGTGTCTCTACGGCGACAGCTAAGCCCCTGAGCAACCTGGACTATATTTGGTTAATCACAAAGGAGTAAGTTAACCTCTCAACCCCGTAGCGGTCTCATGAGACCACGGCCATATTCCGTCAAATCCCTAGCGGTCTCATGAGATCGCACCCACCCACAGCACTTTAATCCATAAAAACTTATATATAGAGGCTACTTTTCTATGAAGAAGTCTTTTAATGGTTTTAAGTGCTGTGGGTGGGTGCGGTCGCATACGACCGCTCGGGATTTGCCGAGTGCATGCGACTGCATGGGATTTTTATGGCGCTTGAAGGATAAATAGAATACTTATGAATGCACTGCGAGCAATGTTAATCAAACAAATACACCCATAGTACTTTTTATGACGTGCGCTACGTGAACTATAATAGAGTATCTAAAGAAAAACTTACCTCATAGCACGTATTTTATATAATTTAATTCGATTAATTTTAATTCTCTTATCCGATTTCAAACTTATCTTCTTTAATTTAAGTTATTTGAAAAATGTATAATATTAAAAATCTATAACAAAAAACTAATAACTTAAATTATCTTACAGTCCTAGTTCCCGTGGTGTCGTGCCAAGAATGCTAGCTGCATTTCCTCGCCGTGTGGTTGTACTTAGTCTTTGAGCGAGAAAAGAACCAGCCCTCTTATTACCTGCAACGACAAGTCGCGGATAGAGTTCATTTAGGAACTTCACTGCACGTGAATCCCACGAACTGTTAGTCTATACAGCAAATGGCGTAAATACGTAGTCATTTCTTAAAGACTCATTTTTGTCCTATTCCGATTATGCTATATCTTTACCCTTTCATTTAAATTTAAATTATTAAAGTTGCAACTTTCATAAAAAAAAAGTAATTTTAGTAACAAAAAAATTGTCGGTTTTTAATTAAATACAATAAAAACTGCAGGTGATAGCTAGTTACGAATAATATTATAATCAGAACAAAATGAGTGCTACCAGAGAGATCTGCACTACAAACCCCATAGTAGCGATTGACAAAATGTAAGAAATCTGCAATATAAAATTAGGAAAATATGAATCTGATAAAATAATGTATATATTTTATAATATAAGGGTGACAAACAGGCATTATTTAGGCAGTCTACCTGATAGTTATATATTTATTCTGCAAACGAGTATACAGTCTACCTAATGCTATATACATTTATACTCTATTAAGAATCAAAATGCAGACGCGTTCTCAACCTTAAGGTCTAAGATAGAATGCTTTGTTTACAGTAAAAAGTGTTTCCAGTTATTTACATTCACCATACAAAACACAGCAGCCTTAATCTGTTATTTTTAACCATTTTCTGCTAACCCAACCAAGCCGACGAATTCGTGCTAAAACGCGCTGCAGTGTGGCTCTTTTTATTTGTATACAGCTATTAATATTAAGTATTTATAAAGTACCTTATTCAGAACATGTATGAGTAAATAGAATTCATGTTGTTCATGCTATCAATCGTAATGTAAAGTATAAAATTGTTGTTTAGTGCCTACGTAACAGAACACACTACCCCGTACCCTCCCGTGGCTGTCGTAAGGGCATTTTTCTGATAACAACACAAAATAATGAAAAAAAACCCGCGGATGTCAACCCACTTGTCAAAGGAAGCAGTTGATTTTGAATGCTGTTACGAATGAATGAATGTATAAATCAATTATAAAATTCGATTAGTATATCAGTAAATCTATAATTCTTACAACCAAAGTATGTTTTTTTAAATAGGTTTAAAAGACATATACAAACTGGACAATCATGAAAGGGTGCTTTGTATAATAGCCGTACGTTATAGGGGTAATGAAGCGGAATTAATCGTCCGGAAGGGACGAACAAGGGTCGTGACAGCTGAGGCACTGACAAATCTTATACAACGAGGATAAAAAAACCTTTTAAATATCAAGTTCCAAAACACCAATGGTGTAAGCAAAAATATGCATGCTATTCACCAGATTTCTTTACCCAAGACGGGTATTATACGTTATAACGTAAGCACTGGCCACCTTCAGTGCTTACGAGTACGTAACTGCCCAAACTGATTATCGAGTAGGCCTCGAACATATAAACGAAGTGTTTAATAAAAAAGTGAATAAAAGTAACAGAGATAGGAAAAGATTTTTTAAATTTAATATAGGTTATAAATATAGATGTTGAATGTCATTCTTATTGACCAGGGAATATCTATGAATCTATGTTAGATTCGCACTCGTAAGAGATTTTCCCCTGACATTTTAAACTAGAAACTGCCTGATTTTGTCGATCAATTTTTTAAATTTAATTTCATTGTATTAAGATAGGTATTTTGGTAATGTTTAGGTATTTTGATATACTGTAATGAAATTAAAGCAGTAGTACCTATTTAGTTCGGTGAGATTTTTAATGTTTAATGTGGGGTCAGGAGAAACATGGTTGTGATGTTGTACGTGTTTGAATATAAAATTGAATTGAATTAAAAATTTATTAATTTGTAACCACAAAACCACAAAAATGTCTTATCACTATACCTAATTGCTATTAAACTAGAATGGTTGTAGACCGTCGGTGCCTGAAGAAGGTAATTAAAACCTGAGTAAGAGGTCACCAGGTCATCATCTAAGTTACCAATAATTTATTTTGAGCTGAGCTTTTAGGGTAAAAATTATAAATATAGATGTAGGTGCAAAAATTTATAATTATTAAGCTAGTACCGATTGACCTGGGGCATAGTAAATCATTTTCATAACATACGTGTCGGCAGAATGTCGAAGGTATTTAAGTATGTTAAATTAATTCCGTACTCTAGAAGATAAATGCTCAATATAGTCTTTAAATGTTAAATTACTGTCAATTATTATGCCAATATACTTAAAAGAAAGTAATTTCTAATAAATAGTAAACATTTTAATAGGATAGGGGCCAAACGAGCATGCGGCCCATCTGATAGTATCTACCGCCGCCCATGAACAACCGCTACACCAGGGGAATTGCTGGTGGGTTTCCAGCCTTTTAGAAAAGAGTAAGCTCTTTTCTTGAAGGTAGTTAACATTATCAATTGTATTCTTGCTAGTTTGTGATGAAATATTTACAGTTATATTTTATGAATTTGCTGATGATTGAGAACTGTTTCGTATAGAAACAGAGACTTTAATACTATGTACAATATAAAAAGAAATATTATATAATGAATTTAACTATCAATCTGGTAAAGGTGAAACGAAATAACGTCACCTTACAACAAGACGATGCTCCTGCCCATAACAGTAGATAATAATGTTTGTAAAGGATTTTTTTTATCTAATTACTGAACTCCATCGTTTTATTTTTATTTTGGTTTACTTTTATTACGGACTTTTTAAAACTTATAAAGGGTATTTTGACTTTAAAAAAATAAACAGCCTTGGTTATATTAGTTCGAGTACATAATACTACTGGTTCGAGTTGATATAGAATAGAATGAAACCCTTTCTACAACAATCATTTTTATTCAATAAAGATTTCAAAAATACTTATTAAAATTCAGTTTTTACTTTTACCGTTGCACGTGTTGTTAGATTTCATAGTCTTATTTAATTCTAAAGTACAATGTTAATTCAAGAAATTTTATCCTTATCATAGATCCTATCGGTTAGTTAAATAAAATATTCAATGGCTATTATTCAAAATTTTAGTTAGTTTGATCCCTGGCTCAGGTATGCTCTTTAAATCAATGTTCGAAAATATTGATTCTTATTTTGAAATACAAAAGAATGTTTCCAAAAAAATTACAAAAGAATCTTAAGAACTTTCCTTTCATGTCCTGTTCGTTTTTTCCTTCCTCTATATCTATATGAATGTAAATACATATCAAAGCAGTTTTAGTCGTTAGTTTTCGGAAAACGTTATGGGACGGAAGTCGTTAAGCAAGTTCAGGATTCCATACCCTCGATCATTACCCCAACACCGCAATGTCGTTGAAATTTGTTTTCTCGCTGAATAATTTTATTCATTTAAAAAAAAAAGATATTCAGCGAAGAAACCAACAATAAGCGAAAGAAAATCAATGAAAACTTGCGTATGATCTACAGATGAAATCTCCGGAGCTCACGATTGTTCAGTGTTGCTCATACTGTGCGTAGTTTAGCCACGCTGATGTATATCATGGCTACGACAAGGATATGTCAGTAGTGCTTGTATGTGTATACAAGAACTATTGGCATAAAAACACTTATTTATTAAGTTTTGTCTTTAACGTAAAGATCGTTTGAAACAATTTGGGATCAGTTTATTTAAAATTCGTAATTTATATACAAATATATCTTGAGAAAATACTCTTCAAATAAATAAACGATAGTACTAACTAATAATAAAATACAAGATAAGTGATTGCGGCTGGAAGGGTTCAAGGCTTGTAATACTTAAAATGTTTTATCAGAGTTGAAAATTTTTAACATTGCTTATGAGTAAGCAATGTTAATTGTGGAAATTATGATGGTAATTCGCTCACCGCTTCGAAAACAGAAAACATCCAATGTATTTTATTGTGTGGTTCAATTAAATTGTTTCAATTCCCTACTCTAATTCAATTATAGAATTAATGTGATGCACGCGGTTGTGTTGAGAGGTGAACATATTAATTCTCATAATCCTCCATTAAAATATAATGCCTTATTGTGTAGTATCATCAAGTTAGTTACTTTACTTACTACTTATCAATATTTTAAACAAATTATTCATTAAAATGCAAAAGAAGTACGAATAGGAATAATTGCTGGTGGTGGCAAAAGAATCATTCATCGAACCAAGGTATAAATGGGAATGCCCATTCTTCATAGACACTTCGGCCATGGGTGCCCACATATAGAAGCATATAGATATGATAATATGCAGTTAAAAGAATGAAATGGTTAAGGAATTGCTTAATAAAAAGTCGGGATTTTGAAGATATATAAGTTTTTATTTCCACAAATACAGTTTTTTAACAACTACTTTTATCGATTTTATCGCGTTTTATTTCTTTGATTTTTAAATCCAGACATTTCAGGTGCTTTCTAGCACCCATGGTCACGGCAGACTGAAGTGACTGACGTCCCAATGTCAGTGTTAACCAGAAGTACCTTCAGATTTTTAATTTTTACTTACAGTCCGATCTACAGAATGAACTTACTGTTTCTTGAAGTCTTGCTGAAAACTAAACCCAAGCGTACCACTGTATGCTTGGGTTTAGTTTTAATTTCATTAATTAAAGGGTTCAAAGTAGGTGGTAGTACCAAGCCTCATTCTCTATTGAAATAAGTTTTTTTATTTCAATAGTCTCAAGTATGATCCTTGATAGGAATTGATGTTCCATCGAGAGTATTTGTGGTCTATCAAACCTAATTTATGTCTATCTGGTTGGGGCCGTCTAGGATATGATCACAAACTGCAAACTTCCCTGAACTTTGTTTACGCCGGTTCTAATTGTTCTTTTCGTTTGCCCTATACATGAGAGACCATATTCATAATCAAGCCTGTACACACCTGCATCTTTTAGAAGAATATGACACTTGATGGATGGAAAGAACTCACTAATCTTCTTCAGAGGCTTGTAGAATATTTTAAAAGAAGCTCGATTCAAGATGTAGCCAATCTTGTCTGTGACACCCCTGACATATGGTAGTACTTCACATGCTTGACTGTGGCCCGGCTTCACTCGGTCGGTTTGGAAGCTTGTTGACATGCAAAACCTGCAAGACGTGCTGAAGCTCGACGGCCAGATGTTTGCTGTTACAGATCCCTTGTGCTCTCTGTAACAAAGATTTGCTCACGGTAGCTAACTTGTGAAGGATGATGGTGAGATTCATTGTTTTCTATACACAGTGTGACCTATGGTGTTGTTAGAATTTTGGATGACTAACGCATCTAGGAAAGCTAAGGAATTATTTGCCTCTAATTTATACATGAATACATTATCCAGGAACTGAGCAGGAGGCGAAATGTTAGTCTGTTGCTGTGCCCAACCCAAATACCATAATACTGTCATAACCTGGGCACATAATCCTATCGTTCGACGGCTGACAATACAATTGCAACAATACTTTTTAATTGCACTTCTACCATTGCCACTAATTAAAATATATATAAAATAGATAAGAAAATCCTGATTTAATATTTCACAGGCCATATTCATGAGCAGCTCTAATGTGCTTCTTGGAAATTTCAATATTGCCGACATGCGTTCATCACTATCTACTATAATTACTTGACAGTCTCGGAACTTCAGACAGAATTTGTAGCAAGATAATAATGTATATTTCTTTTTCACTTATACTCTGTTTGCTAATGTTATCATTATATGGTATTCATAAAGTATTCTTATCTCTCATTATTATTTATATATTATATACCAATTTAATATTACTTTGTGGATAATGGTGCTGGTTACATAATGACTAAAACTTATTACTTATTTATAAATTGCTATTTGGTTTAAGCATTATTATGTAATCGTTTGTCGTCCTGAATAAAAATAAAGTATAGTATGCTAAGGCACACTCTGAATATTTTCAGTCTATATGATGTGCATATTATCTTTCTGTAATGTAGCAAAATCTTCTATTTGTGTTGCACTAAATATTTTAATAGGATAATATATTGTATCTTGTTAAATGGTAGTTACATATTCTATATTCTGGAGGAACATTATTTTTTTATAGGATAGGGTGACAAACGAGCACACAGTCCACCTGATGGTAAGTGATTGCGGTGGCCCATAGACATATACATCTATCCTCGATTACAAATCAAAATGCAGATGCATTGTCACCCTTGAGGACTAAGATTGTTTTCTCGTTTCCAGTAAAAAGTGTCTTCAGTTCTCTACACTCACCATACGAAACACAGCAGCATTAAGCTACTATTTCACGCTGGTATTCTGTGAGATCATGGTCCTTCCCTGGTCAAGCCGACCCATTCATGCTACAACTATACTACTAATATAACTGCAGCATGGCTCTACCACGTATAACAATATAACATACATAGTAATTGTAATCGCAAAAGAGACGTACCCGCAATGCTGATGAAACAGTGAGTCGATTGGAATTGTTACAATCAGGTAAAAACATTGATTTGGTGTATAGTATACTGTGTGATGTATGATCTAAGCTTTGTTGTTCTGGGTGCAATACACTACTCACTTCAAATCGCTATGAGGACGGACTACACGATTCGGATGGTTCCCATTACGCAGTTGAATGTGATGCTGTTCTATCAGTACTTTACCGGCAGTTATGATACACACGAGATGAGGATGACAACTGAAATAATGTTAAATGCAAAAAACAAAGTCAAAGAGAAAAAAAATGAAAATAAAATAGATTTGTTTATTTTAAACTCAAATATAAATAAAATATTTATCAAGTTAAATGTTACTGCACAAAGATGGACTTAATGTTTTATATTATTTAATAATTATGGCCTGACAGACTACCAGCAGTCCAAATATAATGAAAAATCAACTGTCTCATTTCTTGGTAGTTGATAAAAATTGTCAATCTCGTAAATAAGCTAGTATGTTTGTCATATATAGCTTACGCGGATGTGAAAAAAAGTTCTTGAGTTGATATGCAATCAGAGCAAAAATATGTATAACTATCATATATGAGCACCACACTTAATATATTGAATAATGTTAAACACTTACCTCACTTGCTCCAATTTGATTGGAAATCTCATTCTTTATGAGTTCCTCACGTGGAGAATCGAACCCAAACAATGTGTGTGATCTTATTCTCATAAGTGACTTGCCACAGCTGATGCATAATGTTCATGACGAACTATGGTGCATTTTGTGAGTGGCACACTACACGCACACTGTCGATCGAAACTTGTACCTAATAAAGAAGCTATAATTATTATATTGATACTATTTAAGTAAACTCAGTTAAAAAGCATTTCTCAGAAGAAGACACGACACTTCGTGACATGTACCAACTATTTACCTGCTGTGTTCGAACCAATCGTTGAGAGATCAACAATTCAATTTCCAACAAAACAAAACATTCAAAATAACTACTTTTACACTCCATAAATAACACGAACACCTCGGCACATCCCGATGAGGAGGTGGAGGAAATGTATGAGAATATTTGTAGAGATTCCTCCAAAACTCACTACACGGTGTTGATGTGAGACTTCAACGCAAAACTAGGCATAAGAGAAGGCGGTGAGCTGAAGTTAGGGAAATTTGGAGTAGGGCAACGGAACCGTAGGGGCGATGGCTATCCGAGTACAGAACCAGAATTCGAAACCTCTCCAACTGCAGAGAGGTGTAAGACAGGGTGACGTAATATCCCCGAAACTCTTCACCGCTGCGTTGGAAGACGTTTTCAAGCTACTGGACTGGAAAGGATACGGTATTAATATCAATGGCGAGTACATCACTCAGCTTCGATTTACCAACGATATAGTCCTTATGGCAAAATCGCTGGAGGACCTTAGCACTATGCTCAATGACCTCAGTGGTCCCAACGGATAGCTCTTAAGATGAACATGGACAAAACAAAGATCATGTTCAATGTCCATGTCACACCTATGCCGGTAGTTATTGAGAGCACTATGCTCGAAGTTGTTGACGGGTACGTTTACCTGGGACAAATAGTCCGACTAGGTAAGTCCAACTTCGACCGAGAGGTCAATCGACGGATTCAACTCGGCTAGGCAGCTTTCGGGAAATTACGACACATCTTCTCGTCAGGTATACCTCAATCTCTGAAAACTAAAGTGTACAACCAGTGCGTGTTGCCAGTGATGACTTACGGATCAGAGACGTGGTCCTTCACTGCTGGCCGTATGATGACGCTCAAGGTCGCTCAGCGAGCTATGGAGAGGGCTATGCTTGGAGTTTCTCTGCGTGATAGACTCAGAAATGAGGATATCCGCAGTAAAACCAGAGTGACCGACATAGCCCAACGGATTAGTAAGCTGAAGTGGCAATGGGCCGGCCATATAGCTCGAGGAACCGATAACCGATGGGGAAGAAAGGTTCTCGAGTGGCAGCCTCGTACTGGTAGGCGTAGTGTAGGGCGACCCCCCACTAGATGGAGTGACGACCTGGTAAGACATGCAGAAAGTCGATGGATGCAGGTGGCTCAGGACCGTGCTTTGTGGCGTTGCTTGGGGGAGGTCTATGTTCAGCAGTGGACTTGTGAAGGGCTATAATGATGATGATGATGATATAACACGGCCTAGCTGTCAGATTCAATGTTGCCACTTAGCTATCATAATATCTATGAAACTCTAATATATAAAAAAGAATATCATAAAAAAGAATAATCTTTTACGCGTTTTAAGTTCTGTACGCTTTTTAAAATATATTTTCCTTTATTTATTGAATTTCTATTTCAAATGTATTTTTAAGATCAGTTAACTTGTGCAGTATTGTTTTGTTATGCTCTAGAGAATTCACGGTAATTCAGCTAGAAATTAACTTCTTTAACTATCATAACACGATTCCATTTTAAATGTAATATTACAGATAAGAATAACAGTTGAATTGTGTAGTAGCGTTTTGTTATACTCTAAAGAATTCGTGGTAAATCAGTTAATAATTCGCTTGTTTAATTATCATAACTATAAATGTGAAGTTTGTCAACGATTTCTAGCGAACCGATAACAACGGTTGTTTTTGTTTTCAACTGTTGACAACCGATTTGATGACTTGAAATGGATAAAAACCGATTTTTTTGTGCAATAAGTTTTTTCTATTTGGTAATGAATAAACCACAGAAACCCCTGTAATGTATAATAGTCCTTTTTTTAGATACAAGTAGCACATTTTCAAGAACCGCAAATACAACTTTGTCGTTTATACAAGCACTGAAATACAAAATTATTTGTTGCTGGCGATAATGATAGTGGTATTTTGACTCAATGTAAAATCTATGCTTGTTACTACAGAACTCTTCACGGGCCTGCGAGTCCTTTTTTCAACTTTTTGTTTTATTTTAATAAATAGTTTTTTCGTTTAAGCGGAGCTCTTTTACTTTAGATTTATTACCTATATCTATAACAATCAATCTGATTAGGTAAAGTGTGTAAATACGATCCTTAAATTGTAATAATAATAATTGGAGTTGACCATCCTAGGTAGATATTTTGTTTTATTTATTTAGAAAATATTAATCTCACAATTGATTATTATAATTATATAATTTTATCACACAACGCCCTCATTAGCAATATAATGGTATAATAATAATTTTCAAAATCGGTCGAGTAATTTTCTAGATTAGCCAAAAAAACATATACATTGAAAGTAGCGCTCTCTATAATAAAATGCATCCTATATTAGACATCTACAATTATACGTAACACTCTAGTGGTGAAAGAATTTTCAAATCGGTCTAGTACTTTAGGAGTTTAGCAAAAAAAAACATATTCGTTGATGCCCTCTATAATAAAATGCATCGTACGTTTTTAAGCACCATAGCAAAAAACGATTCAGTTTAGCCACCCGCACACACATTAAAAACATAACCATCCTTTTTCGTCTGTAGTCGGATAAACAAGTGGTTGACAACGGTTGCGTATCGGCTGCATTGGATAAATATCCATTGTAAACGCTTGCTTTACACTTATATCATAACATAATAATAATTATCGAAAAATTACATTAGCATTGTAATAATGACACCATATGTAATCGATCGAAAAAAGGAAATCGATTTTTAACGAAATTTGTGATTGGCAACATTTTTTATTTTATTCACTAATAACTAACGAATTACGTTACCTAATTTTATTTTTATCTTTTCGGTACTTTTTTGTGTAAAAATGTTCCCATTTTTTTATGATAAATGAGTACCGCGACCATAAATATAGATATATTTTTTTAACAAATTCAAATTGTTGGGCGTTCCATGGCCGAAAATGGGCATCCCCTTTGTGGGTGTCGTTACAGGTGAATATGGAAAATTCTGGAAAGGCACACACGGCCAGCTTTGAAAGAAGGGTTTCTTCTCAGATCCATATGTCATCACTGGCTGGCACTATATGTACACTTTTTTTTCAAATTTTCGGAAAATTCGTAACGAGAACATGTGTCGAAATTTTGGGAAAGCTGTTACCGCCACTACACAGCGGCATAGTAAGCAATATTAGTACGCGGGCGGCGGGATAATATTATTATTATGCCGCCCTTTAGGTTACTGTGTTAGGAGGCTACCACTTGAGTCTCTTTTATGCATTATTACTTTTCATTTACTTCAAAGAAAATAATACATAAAAAGGATAAATCATTGCCCGGCCGTGCTTAAAATGAAAATCATTACTAATTTTACATTTACCTTTGTAAAAATATTAATTACTTCGCAACCTTCCACTAACTATATACAATGATGTGTCTTACCTGGATTGAAGAGCACTCAGATCGGTTATAAACTGATATTACTTACTTGTCATTACAAATTACACTATTTTTATTCTCCCTACATGATTAATTTCTATTTGTAAGTAGAATATAATATTAATATTATGC
Source organism: Parnassius smintheus behrii (assembly GCA_036936625.1). NCBI lineage: Eukaryota > Metazoa > Arthropoda > Insecta > Lepidoptera > Papilionidae > Parnassius > Parnassius smintheus. Next base: position 7,095,994 of record JAUPFT010000028.1, on the reverse strand, counting down.
TGCGTGACTTCGTGTGCAGAATACGCGTCTTTTACCAGAGAGTTGGGTTTTAATTCTAAACTGAGCCAATATTTGTGCGAAAATAAACGCGTTGTCACCCATGTAGTCTTCTGTTATAACACTCTTCGGTTTCGACATTCACCGTACGAAACACGGTAGCGCTATTAAACGCTATAATTCTGTGTTAGTGTGATCCTTCTCTGATCAAGACGACCGATTTGTCCTGCAGTCATATTATAATGCATCGGGGTTTTACCATGTGGATTGGTTGTTTTTAAATAAAACAATACGTAAGAAGGCGGTGGAAGAGAATCCACTATCTCCTTTAGACATGTGGTTGTCGTAAGAGGCAACTATGAGAAAGGACAGGCGTCTCATTACCTCCAATAGAGATCGTAAGCCAGATATAATTTTCCCAGACCACTGGCAGGGAGTTGTATCGAAGCTTATTATCATGATACATACTGTCTAAAATGGGAAAGTTTCATGTCGAGAAGTGGACCGTTATTAGCTGAAAAATAAGAAAAAAATATTCCATAAAGTCCACTAACTAATTCATTAAAAAATGTTATTTAATTGCTAAGAAAAGAAGGCTTATATCAAGATAATATCAATATACAATAAAATGAGACATAATTCATTGTTTCAACAATCCTTATTTTCAACATCATCACATACAGCCCAAATCTACCAGCAAGTGCTGTATATGATTCTTCCCACATGGAAAACCACCTGCATCCATCGACTTCCCTTTGTGCAGGAGTTTTTTTTTATAGAATAAGGGTGACAAACACACTATCCATCTGATTTTAAGTGGATTTTGTGGCCCATAGACATCTACATTTTTTTAATTAAGAATCAAAATGCAGATGCGTTGTCTGCCCTGAGGTCTGAGGTGGAATGCCCCTTTTCCAGTAAATAGGGTCTCCGGTTCTCTACGCTCACCATACGAAATACAGCAGCATTAAGCTGCTATTTCTCTTATATGCTTTGATACTTTTTGTTTACTTCAAAGAAAAAAGTAATACATAAAAAGGATAATTACTTTTACATTTACCTTTGTAACCTACATTAGTGTACATTTTCCAATATCATTTATAAAATAATATAGTAATATTATTTTATAAATGATATTGGAAAATGTACACTAATGTAATATCTATAATTAAAAATACACTATTTTTATTCTCCCTACATGATTATCTCATACTTAAGGTATATGTAACTGAATCGATATATATTTGAAATTACAGCTGCTGTAAACGAAATACCTGTACTACTAAAGCACGTTTCTACATATTCGCATATAAATCGTGTCATTAGCATTCCTGGAAATCATGCTTAGTCTCAAGATATTAATGTATTAGATTATGGACGAGTTGGTGCCATATATTGCAAGCTCGTTTCACTGATTTTGATTGAACTGATATGAGATTGTACATGGTAATAGGAACTGTATTTTGATTTATTTAAAAATCAATGGCTATATATTTTATAAGACGATTTTTATGTATTATAAGTGGTATTTCACGTGATAGAGCCATGCGGCATTGGTAACATGAATAGGTCGTTCAGGAAAAAATCACGTTCTTACAGAATACCAGAGTAAAACAGCAGCTCAATGCTGTTGTGTTTTGTGTGGTGAGTGTAGAGAATCGGAGAACTTTTGTAATGGAAGCGAGGCATTCCATCTAAGTCCTCAAGGGCGGAAGCGCATCTGAATTTTGATTATCAATTGGAGAGTTTGTGGGCCACAGCATTCGCTTACTATCAGATGGATTGTCGTTTTTCCCCCTTATTCCATATGAAAAATGTACGTTTTACGACATCTTCGTCAAATGTGAACAGATTTCAATGAGTTGTTTAATAATTGTTCTTCTGTGGAGGTCGTGCATAAAGGAGACGGAAAGCAAAAAGGAGGAGGAAAGGAGGAGGAAAGAACACACCAAATTATAATAGTAAATGGCCTATAGATTTTTCGAAAATATAACGGAATCAAGAAATCTGAAAAAAATAAAATAAATTGTTGTTTTGATATTCGTGTTCTGATCATTGGCTAAGGTAATGCAATATTTAAAAAAATTATTGTCTTAGAGATGTCCCGTGATAACTCGGAAAAAAATCGACTCGAGTTGAAACTCGATTTTGAGCTCGAGTTAGGCAGTTCAAATTAGCTGAACGAATCTGTGTCAATTTGTCAAATTATTTTTATAGTTGTTCTTCCATACAACACAATTATTATAACTAAACTTAATAGGTAGTTATATATTATTTTTGGTATACGTATCGACAATCTTCATAAAATAATATCACTCTAACGTTATGACGTAAGTCTTAATATTATTAATAATTTGACTATCCAAAGTATATATAATCAATATATATTGTATATAACATAAATTGATACAACATTATAAACATATTACTTAATATCAATTTATTTATTACATAATATATCAATAAATTGCCCGAATTAGTAAGTTGATTTCATCACTAAATTGTAGACAAACACTGCATTGGCCGTATGATAATGATGAGATTCGAGTAGAGTTTTGTGACTCGAGCCACTCGGGTTAATTTACGTATGTATGTCGTTCTAGTTGTACACTAGTTTTTGAGTAAATCGACTATTATCTATCTATCTATTCGCTATCTAATTGAGTAGCGATTACTTTAGTTAAACCATTTTTAAATATGTGCCTTTATAAATAAGTAATATGTGGCAACGTGAAATTAAAATTATAAATCAATATCATAAATCAAACTAAGTTCAGGTTTGTTTACAACATGCCAGATGCAAGTTTGAATTTGGATGCAACTTGTGATGTCACCTGCAGTGACTTATTATATATACAAGTAAATTAGTGAAGTAATATCTATATAGCACCCTCTGAATCTATACGATGCGCCGAGTTAACTCGGTAACTCAGTAAAATTTATTTTCTATCGATTATCGAGTTGGACAAATTCACTCGATTCACTCGAGTGAAATAAAACAAGGTTGGAGTCCCATCATTATAGTTAGAACAAAATGAATTTTTATTTACAAGCCTTACCTACTAGACTAATGTTTAAGAAAATATGGATATCATCAATCATCAGGAAGGTTAGCCAAATATTAAATTGACACAAGTACATATGTTTTTCTCTTTTTATTTTTTGTGGTAAAATTCGCAAATAAAACTGACGAGTTTAGGTTAATTAATAAAAGAGTTTATTAATTTACACTTATTGTAGGTTGTGAAAATCTATTATTAAGTTTATAGATTTTATCTAAAACAAATACAAATAACAAACAGGTCTTAGAACCTTATGAGTTTGTTAAAAGTGACAAAGTATTAAGTTTATGTTTTTAGTAAAATCTAAATTAAATAATAAATAGAATAAATGCACTAAAGAAGTTATTATAATGTTAAAAGAAAATTAGAATCTTTGGGTCGAGGGACTTAAAGAGGGTTTTGAAGAGCAATTCATATAACTGCATTTGTGTATATATATAATCGGTACCTTATGTATTCAGCAAATTGCTTAATACTAAATGGCTTTTTTGTTAAGCTAGACACGGATCCTGGATTTATACCAGCCATAGTAGATAGGCAATATAAATGGTACATATATTTATGTGTAAAAATGTAGTAATTATTCGTACTAGAAGCAAATATAAAGTTTAGTAAAAATAGTTTGCATAAGAAAGTGTAATGGTTGTATCTATTATGCTTAGACAGCTGTGTTGTTCACTCTGCAGAAAGGAATATTATTTTGTCATATAGAATCAGATATACTTAATATAACAATAATACCTTTGTTTCCTATGTACATGAAACCAGTGAAAATAAAATGTGAGACAACTTTTACATAGTTGAATATCATTGCTGTTAATCAATAATTACTGCTTCTGTATTTGATCAGATGGAGCTGATTAATGCTGTATAATTTATAATTATTTCTTTATTATTTAACATATGAAAGGGCAGATATAAGAAAATGCTCACAGAGATATGTAAATACAGTTTATTGGCATAGTCTTATCTTATATATCTTATTATTAAAAATGTCCTTTTAATTCCTATATAATACAGAAAAAATAATATATTGATAAGAATTAATATTTAGTTAAGACACCTTTACAATTGTCATTAATTAGAAGCGACAGTAGTCTAATGGCAGGGCGCGGATCGCGAACTCAAAAGGTCGTGGGTTCGTATCCGCCATTTGACTACTGTCGCGAACCACTCCAAACACAAGCATTTTTAAGCTTACCAGTAGTGGTTAAAAGGAATATTAGTAATGTTAATTAATAAGATTACCAATATTTTCTAAAAAAAACTTCTTTTCAGGTGGATCGCTTGGAACAAATCTGTATGCCTTGCAGGCTGAAAGCTTGCAGAGACAAAAAGTATATGGATATTGAAGACAGTCTTATTTCATATCTCTTATAATTGAAAATGCCTTCTGATTGCTTACAATATCATAAATGTACATGTTATCATCAAGTTATTTGCAAAAAACCTTCAGAAATATATCTAACACTAAAATGTTTCCACCTATGTACGTTATAGACAAAACATAAGTAACCATCAAACCAATTTCAATGAAAATGTTTGTGTGTGTTTGGATGGATCCCTAGATGGTTTATATTTACATTTGGATCCGGTAGATGGCACTTTTGTCGAGATCCATAAATCACCAGTGCAACGCTGAGGCGCATTGCTAGTAATAAATACATTTAAAATAAGTCTGTGTTTTTGTAATACTTACACAAACAGTTTAAAACATCGTACTTCCTCACTATTTATCATTGTGTAATAACATAGATAAGCATGTTAATTCCCAGTCATTTTATTATGATGTATACTACTTACTAATCAAAACATATTAAAACAAAGTCTTGACACCGCTCCTGTCTGTCTATCTCAATCAAACATCAAAGTAAAAAAAATTATTAAACAAAGTTTGTATAAAAAGGGTTATTATAATGTAAAGGAACTTAAAGATGATAATAACCCGTGGGTAAGGCGATCGCTACCATGCTATTTCTAATTTGTTCTGGGTTGTTAATTGTAACATACATGATTGTAAGCTGTTATTTTTTTTTAAAAGTACGACTGGGTATTTTGCTGGTTCTCTTCAAGGCAGAGGTTTTTTTCGAACTAGTGGTAAATTAAAAAGGTGTCTTTCAATAAGTATTATTTATAATCTAAATTGAATAAAAGGTTTCTGCTTCTGTACCTACTACTATTAATAGAATACTTAAGTAAATTATGATTTACCATAATAAATAGAGTTACTTTGTTTTTAGAGTTGTTTTTGTAATACAAACGGTTTAAAACATTTAATATAACATCCTATCTTGTAATGTTTTCAATACTAATGCTTATCAGATATTTATATATAATAAAGTAACAATTCAAATTACCAATTCATAGAGACGTTAAAAGAAACAGATAACAAATACATGACGATTCAAGCACGGCACAAAGGCTTTAGCGTAATTGCGACTTAAATTTATTGCTCCTGTTGTTTACCGCTTCTTAATTTCTCGCTTTAAAAGTCGTGCCTGTGTACCTGTGTACAATACAAGTCGACTGGTGATTTGTTACAAAAATAAGATATCTGATTCAAAGCTTGTTATCTTCTTTGTGGCATCGTCTAAAACCAGTGATTTTTCCGAACCGTTACGACTTAGGGACCTTCCTTACCTTCCTACCTTCTATGTGCCTAGCTTAACGACTGAGAATTTTTCTATGTGATAGATCCGCCTGAAAAACGTGGTAACTATAGCAAAAGCCCTTTGTTAGGAAATCTATGGGGGGCTTATTTTCAGCTAAGGACTTATAAGCTGTAAATGGTGAATGGATAGGTAAGGCTAATGAAGATTCAAGGAAAGGCCTACTCCATGTTAAAAGGCGACACGTATTTGTGATTTCCTTGGTGTTTCATTTAATCGTGAGCGGTGTTAGTCACTTACCATCGAGTGAGTCGCATGCTACTGTAAATAAATGAAGTTGCCTAATATTTAAGGATGCGGAAAATAATATCGGAAACCATCTTAGCCAGAGAATGCAATTGCAGCCAGGTAGACTGAGTGTTTGCTTGTCTTCCTTATTCTATGAAAAAAATTGCGTGTTATGTATTTAATTTATAGGAGTATACTTTTTTATTTTATGTTAATTTAGGTGCTGTTTTACCACTTGCTATGAGGTCTTCGTGTCTGAAAAAATCTATAAAGAAAATATTTCGATGGCATGTGAAGTCTAACGTACCACGACGAATTATAGCGAAACATTTAAATTATACGCTAAAAAAATTAAAAAAAATTACAAATTAACTAAGTTGTAGTCAAACACTACCATGAATAATTAAGTAACAGAAGAGTTACATTAGAAATAACGTAAATCTCGAGTCTGTGATCACAAATTCTCGCAAAAGAACATCGTGATGCTATTAAAATAAAAGATAATAACCCTTTATTCAATAGATAAGACATGGTTCTTACGTAATCCAAATCCGAAGCACATCAATGAAGGACTTCGAGATCTGTTTAAAATGCAATATGCATCGTGTAATGTATTGCGCTCTGAAATCTGCTTAGATCCTAATAAATTTATTACTTGTAGGCTCAAGGTACTCCCGGGTAACTATGGAAATAAAACGTCAATCACCTCAGTCCTTCCCGTGACCTTGGATGCTGCAACGACTTCGCCACGGTGAGTGTTAAAATAGGTACAAGGAATAAAAGCATAAATTAATTTTAATGACCATTTTCTCAATCTACATTTACAAAAATTGTTCTATTCTGCCCTTTTCTAAGTTAAATTAAACGTGAAGAACCCATAAAGATAGCTAATAACGATCAGTCCCGGTTTCGCACGGGTGATTTCTGGATCACGACAACAGCATCAGCTACCGGGTTCAAATATTAATAGTTCAATAATATAATAGTTCAATATATAAACAATATATAATAGTTCAATATATAAACCATCTAGGCACCCATTCCAACACACAAAAAATTTCATCAAAATCGGTAAGGTAATTCGTAATAGGTAATCGGTAATTCTACCTATGTACGTTATACTAGGAAACTATTTCCTAGTATAACGTACATAGGTAGAATTTTTTTGTATTTTATATAGATAAATTAGGTACTTTGATAAGTATATTAGTACATAGATATACTTTAACTATTATACTTACATGTAGATTAGGAGACTTTGGTAACAAAAGTTTTTGCACTAACGAGTTTTAATTTCGTTAAATAATTTAATACTTTTCGTAGTTGGAACTTGAATCCTTCGAAACACAACATGTCTAAGCAACGACTTCGGAAGCAATTTAAGTATGCAAAAATTATTTTGAAATTTGCACAAACAAATGAATAACGGCATGAAGTTCTACTAACGTTAATAATTCACATTTGTCTTAAATATAACCCAGCTTAATTAGAGATACACTAATAAATTTGGCACCACAGAGGGTAATAATAAATAGTAAATTGATTTCATAATCAACCTCAACGGCTTTAGGGGCGTTTAATTAAGTTGTATTAACTGGTAGTTTTGCAGATACATATCATAAAAATCTATATAATGTTTAAAGAGAAAAAAGTTAAGTAGGAACGAAAGTTCACGTGAAGGGTGATAGACGAATGGATATATATCTCTCCAATGGATGTAGGTATGAATAAAGTGAGTATGAAAGATAAAGACGAAACAGTAAAATGGTGAGATAGATTCTTGAATTATTTAAGTAAAGTTTAAGGGAGAAGGGATATATTTCGTTTAATAGCAAAACCAGTGTTTTATTTTATTTTACAATAGAGCATCACCTTTCCTTTCGTTATTAGACTCTTTTATAATAAGGAGCGGTTTTTGTAAATTTTGTCATTGCGTTTTTAACACACGGTACAAAATGGGATAGTTCATTATCTTCGTTCAGCTGTGGTTTTGAAAGGCTGTAATGATGATGATGATGAAAGTATTAATCAAACTGATCTCAAAATGGAGTTTTGCGATTTTTCGTGGGAAACAACGTTTAATGTTATCTAGTCTTATCATCATCATCATCATCATTACAGCCCTTTACAAATCCACGGCTGAATATAGCTCCCCCCCCCCAAGGAATGCCACAAAGCACGGTCTTGAACAACCTCAGCCATTGACCTCCTGCATGTCTTACAAGGTCATCACTGTAGTCTTATAAGTAAGCATTGACACAAAGACCTCTTTTTTTCTTGTTTAATTGTGTCTCCCAATTGATAGGTTTTAAAATGAACATGGATAAAACAAAGATAGTCTGTAACGTCCATGTCACACCTATGTTGGTGTTTTTTGCGAGCACTATGTTCGAAGTTGTTGACAAGTATGTTTATCTGGGCCAAATAGTCTGACTAGCTAAGTCCAACTTCGACTGAAAAATCAACCGACAGATTTGGCTTGGACGGGAAGCCTTCGGGAGATTATCGCTGTCACTACCACTTGATAACAAGATTGTGTAACCAGGCATATATATATATATATATATATATATATATATATATATATATATATATATATATATATATATATACGAGCAAATACGACTACTTTTATTTGAAACTAGTTGTACCCCGCGGTTTCACCCGCGTATATCATGCGTCTCTGCCGCGCGACATGATATGACACCTCGCTCATTTAGTTCAATCACTTTAGCTAAAAAATTAGCAAAATTAATAGAGTACTTTTATCTATCGGCATATACACGTTATACAGAAAATTTAAATTTTATCCACTCAACCTCCCCCCCCCCCACCCCTATAATTAAGCTTTCTATTGGTAAAAATTGATTAAAATCGGTCCAGTAGTTTCGGACTTATTTTTACGTACCTTTTTTCTTTTTTTTTCTTTTTTAATATTTGATTATTCTATTTTTATTTCTAATATTTGTATAAAGATAATATCTACAAAACATAAGCCATTAAATTTATTGGGTCAGAGCTTTCCTGTAAACGATATTTGATGTTTTTTTTATTTTGTGGCAGCAAAATAAATTGATTTTTAGGAGCCCCGACCCGCGATAGGCCTACATACAGTTGGCCATGAGTAAAACACTCTTTTCGTAGGTTCATCCCTACTAATTCGAAGCTTTGGCCTTGGGACTTGTTAATAGTTAACGCGAAAAATGTTTTTACGGGAAATTGAAACCGTTTAAATGGGATTGGCAGATCAGTTGGGATCATCGGTATCCTCGGTATATGAGCTAGTTAACCAACTGATGGGCCGGTGATAATGGTCGCTACAATTAAATTGTTCTTTAATAAGCAGCCTCGTCCCACTATCTGTGATTCCCTGAAGATGAGCCCTCATATTCGTCCGTAATTTTAAATTTTCAATCGAAGTCCATAAGGAAGACGATTACAAGCATGCTTTGATGATATCTGCTCGCGTACCTCTATTAATGACGGGAAGTGTCTGTCGGAAATCTCCAGCATATACAAAAGTAATCCCGCCATGAGAGCAGAAGAGTTTCTAAGATCTTTTAAGGTTCTGTCCACAGCCTCTATGTGTGCTCTATGGCTCATTGTGCATTCATGCCACATAATTAATGAGGCGTCTTGTAGTAATTTACCAAGAAGCCCATTTTTGCGGATAGAACATGTAGATTGTTGCTCAAGAGTTACAGATAGCGGAAGCTTAAAAGTAGAGTGAGCAGTTTTTCCATCCTTTAAGAGAGTTGCAGCAATTCCTGACGAAGCAACTGCTATCGCTATCTTCCCCGATTATCGTATCTTAGCACGTATCAAATTTGCAAGAAACATCTTTCCTGTGCCACCTGACGCACCCAAAAAAATAGTTTTCCTTTGTTATTATTCACGCTATCGACTATAGTCTCAAAAGCATGTCTTTGATCTAGGACTAATTTTGGCAGGTTTTCATTGACAAAAGTGGTCAAATCATTTGTATTATAGAGATGTGCCATTGTATCTGTATCATTGTTTTCTGTACGAACTGAAGAAGGTAATCCAAAATAACTTAGGCTTTTATCATTTAATTGCAACAGTTTATTTTCTATTTGTATCAAACCTTCGGTATAAATGTCCTCAGTGTTTAGTTGGGTTTAATTTTAATCAACACCTACTAAATGAATTTAAAGCGAATTCAAAATATTAAATTTATTGGATTTTGCACACAACCGCTGCGTATGGGGACGACCGCGCGAGTGGGCCGCGCGGCAATTTATTTTTTGACATATACTCCCCTCCCACACCCCAGTGACACCCGCATCGCATGATGCTGGCAGTGCACGTGATATAAGGATTTTTCGACGTTACTATTGAATATTTTAACGTGGAAAAGTAGTTATTGTGAGATAACTATAATAGTTAGACATATGGTATTGCAGACTTTTATGTACATATTGTTGTCCTCCATAAAACTGTAGCACATCACTTTGCTCTATTGTCAATAGTTTCCGCAGCGTACGCGATATAAGGTTTTTTTTTTATATTTTATCACACCTTGGGTTACATTAACGAAGTTTTCATACGGATCCCTAAATTTTTTGAAACGTTCTATCGCCCATGTTCATCAGGAATAATGTAGGATTCTAAAGGTGAAAGAATTTTTCAAATCGGTTCAGTAGTTTCAGAGCCTATTCAATTCAAACAAACAAACAAATCTTTCCTCTCCATGATATTAGTGTATATATATATATATATATATATATATATATATATATATATATATATATATATATATATATATATATATATATATATCTATAACCGGGTGGTATAATATATGGATCTGTGTCTTATTTCCAAAATTCTGACCGTATGAAGAAGCCTCAGGTCACTTATCAAGCTATGGAAAAAGGCTATTCTCATGGTTTGTCTTAATGATAGACATAAAAATAAGAATATCCGTGCGAGAACCGAAGTAAATTGACACAGCCCAACTGATTAGGAAGCTAAAGTGGCTCGCGGCAGCCATGTAGTTTGAACGATTGACTACTGATGGAAATAAAGGTTCTCGAGTGACAGTGTCATACCGGAAAGTGAAGTGTAGGGCGGTTTTTCACTAGATACAGTGACAACCTGGTAAGATATGCAGGAAGTTAATGGATACAAGTGGCTCAGGTCCATGCTTTGTGGCGTTCTTTGGAGGAGGCCTATTTTAGTAGTGGACTTGTGAAGGGCTGTAATGATGATTATGATGAAGGTGGAGTAATCGTAGCTTATCGATATTTTTATAAATTCTGAAGCAAGGACGAGACAAGGACGAAACTTTCTGAAAGTTCCATAGTCACCTGAATTGAAATTACAAGTCAGCCAGTGAGTTATTTGCTTAAAATATTAGTAAGTAGTAAGTAAATAATAACTAGTTGGTAATTCTCCGCAACAAAACATTATATTTTAATGTTAGTTATGAGAAGTTATATGTTAACCACTCACCACAATCACGTGCATCCTTTTTATTCGATAATGGAATTAAAGAAAGGAATTATAACAATTTAATTGAACCATATAATAAAATAAATTGGACGTTTTTTGCTTTAGTAGTGGTGAGACAATTTCAATGATTAATTTCGGGTGACAGTAATACGTGCTACAGCTTTTGCTGTGGCACGTGTGGGCTGGCTCGACCCGGGTTGGTACCGCGACCTCACAGAAGCCCAACCTGTAGTAGGATCTCAGCCTGTTCATTTGGTATGGCTGGAGGCCCCATTCCCCAAGAGTTAAATAGAATGTCACCCCAGGGCGGTACCAGCACCCATGGTGACGGCGAACACCTCACTGAGCATCCACACCCAAGTTACCCTTCTTTTCCTAACCGTGGGTAAGCTCCGCGTATTCTGAGGAGGGTGGAGGCAAAATTCCGATTGAGAATACACCTGCTCTAGGCAAATGGGAGCGAAGACAAAGGTGCCCCCTGCCACGCTATCTGTGAATTTCTTCAACATCAGAGGATTTCATTCAAACCTTAACGGCGTCTACTAAATTCTGGAAATGGCAAAGCTGGCCTTGCTCTTTCTAACCAAGACACATGTGACCTTTTCGGCTGACTATATCTCTTACTCGGGGAACAAATTAGAACACACTTTGTTCCCCAGGCTGGAGTTTGCATGTATGGCAGAGAGGACATCTATTTTCGACGCCTCGGCTGTCCTAAAGTTACGGACCTATCTATCCTGTGTGTGCTACTAACGCACTCATCGCGGTTGCGTTCCGTAGTATGCCGACGTGTTTAGCACTACAGGCCAGCCGATTGGGACAAGATACGATCTTTTTTGCATCCTACCCTTAGGGGCGGGTTAGCTGTCACTGAAGTGGTGGAATCAGGGTGGAAACAGGGAAAGGAACTTTTTATTTCATCATCTGTGGTACCTACTGGAGACAGAATCCAGCCATGGTTTGGTCGCTCCTGCAAAATTGTATTATGCCTAAGCAAGAGTGCTATCAGGCCTAGACCGACGCATCCACTTCTTGGGTTGTAAATACCAGCGCTCTCAATAAGAAGTATAATTCCGCATACAGGTCTTTCAAAAGTGTCATTGCCAAGACAAAGTCAGAGCACAAAGGCAGAATTGGCGAGAAACTAGTTTGCCTTTCTTTGGGAGTATGTGCATTCTGTTCGCTCGCTAAACTCTCTAGGGGAACTTTTGCTAACCATCTCTTCCATCTCTGCACAGGGAGAACTCACTGACCCATTCCGCTAAGGACATAGCCAATCCGCTAGGCTCTCTATTTGCTGACCATCCCGCCGTGTTAGTGCTCCATGCAGGACGTTTTCTTTACCCAGCGCACAATGCGCAGAGCACTCCTCTTCCTGGATGTATAAGTCAATTGAGCCCGATGGCGTCTCTCCTATTATACTGAAGACGTGTGTACAGGAGTTGGCATCGGTTTTAACGCGTCTTTTCCGGTATTCCTACTTCCCACGCGTAGTACTTAACACATAAATCGGGAGCTTTAGTGTTAATGATCCCTATAAAAAGTTAATACTCACATTCGTCCAATTACGTGCCTATCGATATCACCTCAATGTGTCCAAAATAACAGAAATATCTTTTAACTGCCAGCTCATGAGGTATCTTGAGGATCATCAGCTGATTAGTGACTGCCAGTACGATTTCCGTCCGGGCCATAGCCCATAGGAAGGAAGCCTCGTAAGCTTCGCATTGTCCACACTAACGGCTTGATACTGCATTTATTTTTAAAGTTAATGAATATATAGATAGAACAGCCGAAAATACTAATTAATCTCCTTCGGGCACCACCACGCTCGAGTCAAAGTCAGCGGTTGGTTTAATTAAGTATAAACTAAAAGATAAATAAATTCATTAGAGACCGTACCTAATTAAAGAACCCGAGATGTAGCAGATTCATCCAATGACATGTAATATTAAAAAGACATATTCTGGTAAAAAGATATTTAGTAGTATTATATAGGATTTTAAAGAATAAAATAAATGCAGTAAAATTCAGATTTTCAGAACGGAAAATTTATTTTCACTACGAAAACAAATCTTCTACCGATTTTAATGAACCGACCGAATTTACTCCACGCTAGAAAAAAAACTTCCACTCTGCCTTGAAGTCAGTCTCTCTAGGAATAACCTATTTATAATTTTGCGTGGGTCGACGACACCTATCTTTATAAACTTCGAAAGTGAAATAAACATAAACAATTACGCCTGTCACCCAGAGGGGTACGTAGAGACTACGGACTTCCATACGGCACAATCCTGACATACCTCTCTCGCCTCCTTTACATATATCTACGCATACATGCTCGTCGGTTAAGGGTACTTCTAATGTGGCGCATTTTCAAAATATTACTAATTTGTTCGATAAACTTTCTTCTCAGGCGTCCCTTCCCGACTCCGCCATATAAATTTGCTTTGTTACTCTTTTTTCATTCATTCTCTCTACATGACAAACCATATTAACTGAAATATTATTTAAATACAGAATTTTATCCAAATTGTTAAAGGCTTAGAAAACTACTACTCTACTTTGAAGTCAGTCTCTCGAGAAATAACCTATTTCTATCGATAAGCCATAGTAAGTGCGTGCTGCGTGCACTGATGCGTTGTGGTGTGAGAGTGATAGTCAGTATTTTGTTTGATGTTGACTGCTGTTATTTTTATTATATACCATATTTATTATATACCTAGGATTATATTTTAAATCTTCGAGGCAGTTTATGTACCTAAGGCCCGGAATAATTTTTGGTAGGTCATATATAAAATTTGCGTGCGGGATTCAAACCTGTGGCACTCAGCGCCTCACCTCAAAGCTAAATTACTGCACCATGAAGCTGTCCATTAATTAAAAAATGATTCACTTTAAATTTGATATTAGGTAAATCCATTTTATTTTGATTTATTTTGATTTGATCAAAATGTGTCAAAAAAGGCACGTATGTTAATTTATAATGCTCTGTTAGTCCCTACTTTAACGTATGGTAGTGAAAGTTGGGTGTGGCAGGAGAATCACGAAAGTAGAATAAATGTTGTAGAAATGCGGTCTTTAAGGAGTATGCTAGGGTTAAATCTGAATGACAGGCTGAGAAATTGCGTGATAAGAGATAAATGTGGGATGCAAGATGATGTTGTGACCAGGACTAAGAAAGTAATGCTTCGGTGGTTTGGTCATGTAGAAAGTATATATATATATATATATATATATATATATATATATATATATATATATATATATATATATATATATATATATATATATATATATATATAATGTCTTGTACGATGACCTACATTGAGTTACGACCTGATATGATGCCTTAAAAGCGTAGAAGATTTTATAAACTCATTACGCTACAATAGGTGAGACAAGGGTTGTGCTCCGCAGTGAGCCGTTTATAGGTTGTAACGTTATTTTTATGCGTGTACGTAACAGTTTGAAGTAGCTGTGTAGCTCGGGGAATTAGCTCTCTTCGTAAATATATATATCACAGTACAAAAACAACCCAGTTTGGTCCCAATGTAATTTTTCATTGCTATGTTAGAGCTGATTTAATGCTTCTCAGTCTGTTATTATACTGGCTCTTTATGCCATTAAAACGGTGTCTAGTCTAATCCAACTGTAGTTACTACAGTATGATAAAGATGATGACGATACTTAAAGGTACAGATTTTGCGTTTTTGTATTGTTTTATCATAAACTGTTAAAAGTAACTGTAAAAATGTGTGGTTCACTTTTTGAATTTTATTCATATCTGTCGTTCATGAAAACACACAATGTGGAACATTTGGTAACATCGAGTTCGACGTTGAATTATCTTATTGCTGTTATGTATTTTGTCACATTCAAGAAAAAATGTTTTGTGAAAATGTCAGTTCTCATTCGATAAATAAAATGAAATGTTATTTGAACGCGTTCTGTGAGAATAAAGATTTAGATAAAGTACAATTTATAAACATTTATTTTTCATACTTTTTAAAACTTTCCACTTAAATTTTTTCAGTAATCTTACAACTCTTTTATAAATTAAGGATGGATGTTAAAGGAGCACAAAGTCCACCTGATGTTAAATGAGTACAATAGTGCATAGACTTCCATCCCCAATTAGGAATAAAAATACAGATTCGTTTCCACCCCTGAGGATCAAATTGGAATGTCTTGTTTCCAGTAAATAGACTCTGCGGATCTTAAAGGAGCACAAAGTCCTAAAGGAGCACAAAGTCCACCTGATGTTAAATGAGTACTATGGTGCATAGACATCTATCCCCATTTAAGAATAAAAATGCAGATTCGTTTCAACCGTTGAGGATCAAATTGGAATGTCTTGTTTCCAGAAAATAGACTCTTCGCTTCTCTACACTCAGGTTACGAAACACATATCAAACTGTTATTTTACGCAGGGATTCCGTAAAAGCAAAGTCCTACCCCGTTCGAGCCGACCCATTCGTGATTTAACCATAATTAAAGTTGCAGCGTGTTTCTAACATGTATAAGGTTATTCCATTATAGCTTGTAAAGGTCTAATACTAATCATAGGTCCCTTCCAAAGATCGCCTTAAAGGGGTTAACAGTTGCGTATCTGAAAAACAATTTTTTTTAAACAACTCAAAAACAAACAATTCTTCATGGTCGCTCGCCCAGTGCATTTGTCGTCGCGCACCACCATTAGTTGCAACATATGTAGTTCCATCAGCCTCGAGGCCTTAGTTAGAGGCCACTCGCAGAACCTCCCCTTAAGTGCTTGTTCCTTTAAATCTTGAGCTGTTTTTATTTGTTGCTCTTTTTTCTTAGCAGCTCATGTTTTCCGTCGTGCCGGCTAATGTATTCAATGAAATTGTAGCATGTATATTTGTCCAAATGCCACCACGTGCCGCGTTCGCCATTTTGTTTGTAACAAACTATGCAAATACAGTCCACCAATTGGTTCAACCTAGAATACCTTCCGTTACTCTCGCACCCAATAATTTTGGAGGCATTATTCCCGGAATCGAACCAGGGACCCTGTGGCCCAACCGTTTTGTGATCCTTCGCTTTGGATTTGAAAGGTCAATCTAGTACCCTGCCATTTTTTGGGTCCAGTCAATCCGGATTTAAAACAGGCATCTTATGAACTACTGAATTGAGAATTGGACAATATATAAGACTGTAAAAAATTAAATATTTTACAATACAGACACATTTACCGAAATTTTACTGGTGGTAGTACTCCTTTGGAGGATGTCTAGGAGTCCAACTGGATATAGTCTGGCAAATATCGCTCCTATGAGGCGACCTATAGGAATTCCTATGTTCAACAGTGGACATTGATAAGCTACAATGAATGTCATATAGAGATAAATGAATTAAGATTTAAGAAACGGTCTATCAATTTAATGTGCAAGTTGGAATCTGCAATATAAATGCTTTTGCCGACGTACCCGTCGAGTCTCTTGTAGTTTAATGAGATTTTAATGTAAATTGCTAGCGTTTTCTAAGCATTTCTATGATTTATGTCGTTCAAAAATAAAAATTGTATGAAAAGTGAAAGTTGAATTTAAAGGACTAAAACGGATAAAATAATTTCCATATAACAGCTTCTGAATTTAGGGCTTTGATTCTTCTACACAATTTATTTTAGCATCCTCTTTAGATCTCTGATGTTGGATATTAATTTTTTAATAAAAGTTACATTTTTGACCTTTTTGGGTGGCCTATGGAATATCGTTGAATTAAGGTAACAACCACTGATTAAAAACTTTATCCCTTATATTATCTTAGGGGTTGATTTTTATTACCAAAACACATGAGACCATTTCAGAATTATAACCTATTTAAAAACAGCACAATTAAGACTGGTTTTCAAATTGACGAATATATCACATCTTATATTTGTGATGATATGGGGCAATAGTACTGAGAGACAAAGGATATTTATAGCGCAAAAAAAATGCATCAGAGCCATATGTGGGATTCCACCAGGCGAGTCCTGTAGAGCAACGTTTTGGAGCCTGGGCTTACTTCCTTTTCCAGCACTGTGCATCTTTGAAATGAGTTGTTTTGTAAAACGCCATACTGAGCTCTTTCAGAAAGCCAGGGATATAAACTCTCGATGGAAAAGAAATCCGGAGCGATTAGTATTAAGCGTTATTCCAAGATCTGCTAAATTCAGAAAAAATTGTTTAGCAATGTGTGTTAAGGTGTATAATAAGATCCCCAATGACATCAAATACCTCAAAATGAATTTATTCAAATCGAGACTCTATATGTGGCTTATTGAACTTAAAGTGTATGA
The DNA here is from genome assembly GCA_036936625.1 of Parnassius smintheus behrii. Classification (NCBI taxonomy): domain Eukaryota; kingdom Metazoa; phylum Arthropoda; class Insecta; order Lepidoptera; family Papilionidae; genus Parnassius; species Parnassius smintheus. Next base: position 7,078,259 of record JAUPFT010000028.1, on the reverse strand, counting down.
CATTGAAGAATTTATTGACATTAAGCTTTAATAATTATTGATTCGTTGACATTGTTTTTAATGAATATATTTGACCCCTTTGAAATAAATGTTACCTGAATATAATCTTAAATTTGCATGCTAATTATAAGCAAAACATGTGAACTTATTTTACTGTACCACCTACAAACACCATGTTTTAAGCAAATAAAGAAATTATTATTATTATTATAAATACAAAAAAGAGCATATAGTCGAATTGATAACCCCTTCCTTTTTCTACGGTCAATATATGCAAGTATTTACTATGTGGGAATTTCATCTACTTTCATTAAACTATATTATGAGCTGTACTACCAGCCCGTCGGTTTTTTATATAAAAGTTTCTTTAAAATAATCCTACTTTTGTCCATAGAAGAACGTATACAATACGATATTTTAAAGCCGCGGTGACTAAGCCCTCCCGTAAATTTCGCATATAATATGTACAAGAAATTTTTAATTTTAAATTGAAGTCTTTAATCGGCAATGAAGGAAAACATCATAAAGAAACATCTCTCAAAAAAAGAAATAAACTCCGCCAACAAGCATCAAAGCATCTTGGCGGTCACTTCCTTGCCTCAAAATCCTTTCAGAAATGAAAGGAGGGGCAATACAGCTCCACAAACAAACAGTACCTTAGAACAGCGTCATGTGACACCTGCGGACATACTATGTGAGTGTGTAGAGAGAGCAATACACCATTGTTAGGACACCTTGAGATTGTTGATTAATATTATATTACTCAAATTACATTTAAATAAAAGATGAAAAGGGTTTATATTCTTTTAGCTGGAATTTATTATAAAACATTTGCAATTTAATAAAATGTTATAAGTTAAGTAGTAGTAAAGTTACAGCCTATATACGCCCCACACCAGATTTGCTCGTGTAAACTGCTAAATTCATATTGAGCGCTTAGCCCCTGATATACCATGACTTTATGAAATTATAGAATATAAATTATTATTACAGCTTTACAAATAAAATGTATAGTCAATTGTTTATTATATTATGGAAAGTTTGGTCTGGCAGATAAAGCATGAGAGTAAAATGAATGCTGTAGAAAAAAAATTATTAAGAATTAGTGTTAGTGGTGACTACCAATGATAGGTCGATATAGAGTGATAAGAGAAAAGTGTGGTTTAATTCATTTAGAAAAGACGACGTAGAAGCAGTGAAAAAATATTAATATTGCGGAAGTGTGTGGCAGAGTGGACAAGAAACGCCCTAGACGAAATTTTATTGAACAAATTGGCAATATATTATACAGGAGCAAAATCAAGATTACTTTTAACTGACTAGTCTGTCGATGTTATAATATATGCATGTGAAAGTAGCGAGAGAGGTGTGTCAGGATCGTGAAAAATGAAAATCCGTGGTTTCTGCCTACAACTGTGTGTGATGGGCTTGAGAGTTTACGTATGTTGCGGTAAACATCCAGATCAGGAATAATAATTGACAGGCAGCACCTGCAAGCATGGCAACTATAGTAAAATCCACACATGTGGCAATCTATGATAGAAGTCTATGTTTACCAGTGTAGTTTTATGGACCGTAATGGATTGATGGATGCACGAATCCTGTAGTCACCTGTGCGAGCTGAATACTTTGTGCTCCAGCTACAATCTCTACGAGAATTGTCGATGAAATTATGGATTATACTATTCCACTAAAAGGCGTTTTATATTTTGTATCATGCTTAAAATTTTAAGTTGAATGAAACTAAGTGAAGTTTTTACAAACTTTGTGTTCATAAAAAATATCAGCCTAAAAATAAAATTTAATATATTATGCTTCTTTAAAAAAAAGAACAGCTAGCTTTTGAATTTTATTGATAAAAAATATAAGCTATATTGATGTTTCTATACAAAACGAGTACCCTTTAAGTAAAGTAAATATATATTTATCTAAGGATTTTGTTAGTAAGTAATCCTAATATTATATATTTTATCTAAATTCACAGGGAATTAAGAACTTCACACAACTTTATTTCGTTTTCGGTGGTGCTTAATTATAAACCTTTTAGCGACGTTTTTATCTTCTGTTTTCATATTTAATGAGGGTCGGTTTTCGCTTTTGAAAAGGATTGAAATTTGTATATTGTGTGGCAAAACGAGATGAGTTTTTCTTTAATCTTAAAATATTAATTACAATTTTTATTGACTGATGCTGATCGTAACAAAAAAATAATTAAAACTAAACTAACTAATAAATAAAAAAATATCCGTATAGTATACACATACATAGTATATACACAACCACGGTCTCTTAGCAGTGCGTTAAATCTCTTTGCGATATGCTACTTTGGGGACCTCTCATCTTAGAGATATCACGTTTAGGGTTAGAATAGCATTGAAAGACTGCTAAACTGAGTAAATAGCCTCCAAACTTGACTGGGGCAGACGAGGCATTAATATTAACGGAGAAATTTTGAGTCATCTATGTTTTCCAGACGACATTATCATATTAAGCGAAAATCACGAAGATCTTGTATATATGGTTCGGTCTTTAGACATATAAAGCAGAAAATGTGGCCTACAAATTTACCCAGAAAAACAGGTTCAAAGCCAACAAATTAGATATGTTAACGAATATATTCATCTTGGGCAAAATGTTCCCTTTCACAACTTAACAATGACAGAATTTAATAGAAAAATTAAATTAGCATGGAACAAATATTGGTCACATAAACATATTTTTAAAGCAAAACTACCAATTAAATTAAAAAAGAAAGCGATGGATACTACTGCACTCCCCACTCTATTATATGGATATCAGAACTAGGCTCTCACAAGGAAAATAATATCTAAACTACAAGTTTTCCAATGAGCAACGGAACGCAGCATGCTTACCATCAAACTAAGACACCGACATACAAACAGTGATATATAGAAGCAGCAAAATTAGCGTGCCAACTGAAGTAGAGATGGGCAGGACACTTGGCACGAGTCGTGATAGGAGATGGATTGGACCGGTGCTTCATTGGTACCCGGGTGATGCGACGCGCTCGCGCGGCCAGCTGCGGGCACGTTGGTGCGACGACATTGTAGAAGTGGCAGGAGCAACGTGGACCAGACTAGCAGCAGATGGAACCAAAAGCCAAATTCAGTTGATTATTATTGACTTAAATTTTATTATTTTTATTATATATTTTGTGACAAAAATCAAAACAAGTTGACAATTACCGAAATATAAAATGCTTATTTACTCAAAAATTATTTATAAAAAATCAAAAGTTAATTTCGTAAATTATATTTGAAGTTTTTATTTAAAATTGATGATAAAGTTTTGATTCAAAATTGTCATTTAGCAAAGCAACCAAACATTGCATGAATCATAATCATAATGTAATTGATTTAACTAATATCGACTGTTGTATGAAAATTGGGAATCAAATGGCTATTACTATTATTATTATTATTGCCAATTGTACTCGTATGTGTCTTTTTATAGAATATGGGTGACAAATGGTTTTATTACCTCAGCATTGGTCGGTTAGTAAGAGTATTGTCCACCATGACCCTGCTATACCGATGCTTGTTATAACACCGCATAGTGTTTGGACATAAAATTAACTTAAATTAAATTTAATATTTATATGATCGAGCATTCTGAAGTAAGGTTATTTTTATATGTTTGAATACTGAATATGATAATGCACTTAACGGGAACCACAGAGTTTTTTGGAGTTTACTGTTTAAGTATCGCTTCATGTAAAGCGTACAGTATACAAAATAGATGGGTAGTAAAATTAAGCGTTAATAAAAAGTAAACCCTTTAAGGTTTTTCTCTGCGCAACATACTCGCGCATCTCTTAGCGCAAAATGAATTATGTAATATAAGTTCCAATTATATTTTATGTGATATAATTCATCTTAATATATACATATAAATTACGTGTCACGTTGTTTGTCCGCGATGGACTCCTAAACTACTTAGCCGATTTTGACCATATTTGCACACCGTGCGCAGTTTGGTTCAACTTGAGAGTTACGATAGCTTTTTTCCCATGATTTTTTTTGCGATTTTAAGGATTTTTAATAGGACATGAAAAAGGTCGTCGAAAAGGGCAGAACAACGTCTGCCTGGAAAGCTAGTGTAATATATTTTATCAAAACAATGTAAATAAATATATGGGTTCATTTACTTCCTTTGGCTTTTGTGTATATTTTGAGACAATTTCTTTCAGGAGTAAACTCCAGTTTTTTTGTTATATGTTGTATGATTTGTGCTATTTGCTACAGAAATTATAGGTCTCTGGATGTTTGATGGAGTTTCTTTAGAATAATATTCAGAATAAGCTACAACAGCTCCCAGTTCAACTTATAAAATAAGAATTTTAAGATTTTGAAATAAAATTTAGAGTTGTAATTTTCGAGAAAAAATACATTTTTAGGTGCTAAATTATAAGTTAGAGAAATAATAAACCTAAACTAAGAAATATGGGGACGTTCTAAGTTGGCTTTTATTATTTCTTTGATCTGTTTAATCATCTTTAGCCCATATCAACTAATTCTTGGACATACATCGAAGTGAGGTATAATCGCCACATTTGGTGGGCAGACTGACGATCGCGGTTACGGTTGGTTACCCACATAGAAGTGCTCAGCGTTGCCGGTTGTGGTGTTTTTTTTATTTTTGTTACTTTTTTATAGGATAAGGTGACGAACGAGCACACAGTCCACCTGATGGTAAGTAGTTGCTGCGGCCCGTAAACATCTACATCTATCCTCGATTGCAAATCAAAATGCAGTAGAGTTGTAAATGCAGAATCTTGCCGTAAGGACTTAGATGGAGTGTCTGTTTCCAGTAAAAAGTGTCGCCGATTCTCTACACTCACCATACGAAATACTGTAGCATTAAGCTACTATATTACGCTGGTATTCTGTGAGAGCGTGGTACTTCCCCGGTCGAGCCGACCCATTTGTGCTACAACTATACTACTAATAGAACTGCGGCATGGCTCTATCATGTATAGTCAAACAGGTTTTATAGAATAAATGTGACAAGCAATCACAGAGTTCACCTGATGGATAGCTTACAACGTGGCCTGTATACATCTATACAGGATGGTTTTTTACCGTCTAGAAAAAATAGGGTGTAATAGGTAAATGGAATAGAAACCTACGACACTGATATTTTACATTTTTTTTGCTTTTACATTAATACATTATGAAATTGAACTATCATTTCATAATATATTAATACATACAATACACAATATATAAATACCACTAATTTGAAATAAACTTTCGGTAATAATACAAAAATTTTGAATTTATTATATTTAATATATATTTGTTTACTAAGTGGGTGCGTACAATTAAAATAATACGCACACACTTAATAGTATTTATTAATACCTCAATTTTATTATATGTTTATGAATTAAAATTTTCATGAAAGAAAAGTTTCAGGAAAATTAACATGTCAGCAGAATATGTAGTACTACTCAGACAATGCCTTACATCTGGCTATCAATTTTGGAAGAAAAAATTTACAAGCAAGTAGTTGGTGTTGCTATGGGCTTACCTGAATCTTCTACTATCGCCGATATGTTCATTGAAGACTTTGAGGAAAAAGCCCTCACAAGCAGTACCTAGATGATACTTTCATAATTTTACCATCAGAAAAAATAACTGCATTTTTAAAACATCTTAATTCCATAAACTCTAAAATTAAATTTGCTATGGAGTTAGAAGCAAATAATTCCTTCGCCTTTCTAGATGTGTTAGTCATCCGAAATCCTAACAACACCTTCGGTCACACTGTGTTTAGAAAAAAGACCATACAAACCGATATTTAATTGGTTAGTCTCACCACCATCCTTTACAGTTTGCTACCGTGGACAAATCTTTGTTACAGAGAGCGCGAAGTAATAATATAAAGCCGTATTCTATAATGATATAATTGTAGTACTAAACGCAGTAAACAAAAATAATAAAGAAATTATAAAAATACATAAACCCAAATATCTTAGTGAAAAAAGTACAGTAGTTAACGAATGTCATCGATAGATGGTGTTATGCAAATTATTTATTTAATTTTAAATAATTAGGTTTGCTTATAATTTTTTTCTTGGCCGCCGAGTACCTACAACATGGTAAACCAAATTTTAAAAGAGCTATTAACAATTTCTTTGGTTTAGGCGAGGATCGTAGGAGCTTGGCAGTAGGCATCCTAGACCTCCCTTTTGCAGTTCCAAAAACTTTTACAATTTATATTGTCGTGAAATTGAAAAATTACCTTACCCGATTTTGAGTTGTTTTTATATTATTCCTACCCATTCTTTTCTAAAATAAAAATAAAAATAAAAAATTGTTTATTCAGTAAATGATAATACATAAAATATTTCTGGGGATAGGGTCTCCTCTTAAGTATAAAAAGTTGTATTAGGAGAATCCACTCCACTCCGTTTGATAAATATCATATAATTTTTATTTTCTTGTAATAATAAATTACCTACTATAATTTATATAGATTGCGCTATAAGTATTTTCAATCACTATAAGGTTTAATCATAAACGAGTTATAAATGGCACATAATTTATAAATGATTAATTTGCTTGCTGCTTTCAACGTAATGTTTGTATCGGGCCAGCAAATATAAGTTTCTTACTCCAATAAGCGTTTAAGAATTTTAAAGTCCACCGCTGGAGATAGGCCTCCCCACTTTTTTCCTCATATTTGGCATAATTTCCACGATATATCACGCACGCTTTACCCGATTACGAAACCTAAGAAGTGGGTTGTATATGATAATATAGACCCAATATAATATGGCCTACGGCTGGGTATAGGCATTCAATGAAATGTATACATAAAAGGCATATCATTGTAGGCATTCTCATACTTCTTGGAGCGGGGAAGAGTCCATAGTTCTGTTCTGATACATTTGTTCTCTTTACTTAAAACTTAGGGATTAGTAATAAAATGCATACTAATAATTTATGTTTTTATTTGCTATATTAATAGGTAAAAACCAAATTGGCGATATTTTGAAAATGGGCCACGTTAGAAGTACCCTTAACCGACGAGCATGTATGTGTAGATATATGGATGTAAAGGAGGCGAAAGAGGTATGTCAGGATCGTGCCAAATGGAAGTCCGTAGTCTCTGCCTACCCCTCTGGGTGACAGGCGTGAGTGTTTATGTTTATGTTATGTATTAAAAGGTAATTAAAATTAAACAAAATTCTTATTTTATATCAATTTTTTTAATTTAGTTTGCAAATAGCGCTTATAAAATTTCGTTTATATTGAACGTAGTTAAAACGAACAGAATAAAATTTAATTTTTCGTAAAATAAGATTGCCATTTACCGTCAGATGCCACTGTTCACTGTGTATCTACCTTATACTATTAATATCTAGAGTCATAGATAATATACTAACTCATCTACCAGCGCACAAGCTCAACCTAAACCGCTTGGAGTAGAAAATTTGGACAGTAGCTACCTTTTATGACGGAGAAATCCACTATGAAATAATTATGGAAAATTCAATTCCTAAGAAGGTGAAATAAGGGTGTAACAGTTTATTATTTTATTTAAAAAAAACAGGGCGATTGTCTCGATACTTGCTGAGAGAACTGTATTTAAATAATAAATGAATACTTATTTTGCGATTTTAAAATAGCCCGTTACGGTAAAGGCAGCAGGGTCAGAGATTGTGCACTTTTGTATGGAGATAAAATATTTTGGTATTTCTTAAAACAATTTTGTGAACGCGTTACGGTAGAGGGATCAGGGGCAGAGGGTGTGCAGTTTTGTATGGAGATAAAATATTTTGGTGTTTCTTAAAACAACCCTTTACCCGGGGAGGTAGAAGGGGTAAATAATGTTCATCTAGTAGGGGGAAAATATTTAATGCTTTAAAATAATTAAATAACAAAATTTTTTCTTACGGTTTTAAAACAAGGTTGCACATTATTATGTTAAGTCTAAAGCTCAAACCGCTAGACGTAGATGCGTGAAATTGAGACAGTAACTTCCTTTTATTAAGTAGGCATCCACTAAGAAAAAAAATTCGGAGAATTTAAGTCCTTAGATAGTTAAATAAGGTTTTTAAGAATTTTTTTATGGGGTGATTTCATATTTGTGTAGGAAAATAATTATTAAATGATTTTTATAACTTTAAAATTATTACAAACACTTTAGGATTAAAATAATGAAATTATTTTTTTATTCATTTTTCTAATACCTCACCTTAAATTCTTAAAATCAGTATACATGGTTTGCGCGGAAAAAATGGTTATTAACCTTTAATTAGGCGCGCGGGGTCGCCGCGACCCCAAGTTATCTTCAAGTTAAGTTATTTTTTTAGCTATTGAAGCTGGCAACCCGATTTTTTTGCTAGTTTCCTAACTATTTAGTCTGCACTCAATTCAGTGTCGCCGGCGCCGCGTTGATCGCACGCATTACACGGAGGTGCTTGGGGTCGCGACGACCCCGCGCGACTTATAGTGTAGTTCAAATTTAGGTAAGCAAATATTTATATATTATGATTTTAAACATTTTTACACCTTATCAAGTCAATTTAGAAATATTTACTCATGTAAAATACAATATTGTGTAATTTTTTATGTTTTTGTTTGGTAAACACACGCTATTACGTTTTGCTTTTTCTCTATGCGTATAAACCACGGTGACTTTTTTCGGTTTATCAAGTTTTTAAGAGTTATTTATCTTTCTCAGAATTATTTCAACATGGCCCAAAATAGGCAGAGTCTTCGACTTGAACAAATAAGTGCGATTCTTGAAGATGAAGAAGAAGCTTTCGATGAGACTGACGATGAGTTGGGCCTAGAAGGAAACGCAGATACATTTTGGTAGCCAGAGCATGAATCAAACTGAGAATTAAGTGATACTGAAGAACCATCCACATCGACCTCCTCCCAATTACATTCCGATTTATCTACGTAGTTTTTGGGTAGAGATAAGACCACAAAATGGAACAAAACTATTCCCAGCCAAAGAGTAAGACAAAGATCTTATTATATTTTTACCCATTTTCCAGGTTCAAAAGGAGCAGCAAGAGATGCGAAAAGTAAGACTGATTGTTTTTTGTTATTTTTTGATAAAAGTATTATAGAATTGAAAACGAAACATACAAATGAGTATATATTTTTAGTTCGTCATAAATTCCAAGGGGAACGTGATGCCAAAGACGAAATTTATGAAGAAATGTTGGGCTTTTTTTGGATTTTTCGCAATGTCCGGAGTTCTACGTTCGTCACATTTAAATTTTCTAGATTTGTGAGCAAATGGTGGGACTGGGATAGAGTTTTTTTCAGACACAATGTCAGCAAAATGTTTTTTATTTATCCTACGTTGTTTGCGTTTTGACGACGCTAGTTCTCGGCAATCTAGACTAAATGTAGATAAACTGGCCCCGATCCGTCAATTTTGTGACATTCTAAATGAAAATTTAGAAAGCACTACACGGTGCCAGAATATGTCACTGTGGATGAACAGCTGCCTGCGTTTAGAGGAACATTTTCAGGATTGTTATTATGCCGAGTAAGCCGATGCATTGTTTGATGCTAAAACTGCCTATCTCCAGAAATTTGAAGTTGACGTAGGGAAACAGCCAGACGGGCCCTACAATATCCCTAATGACACAAAAAGTATCGTCAAACGATTGAGCGAAACAATCAGGAATACAGGACGAAATATTACTTTGGATAATTATTTCACTAGTATTGATTTTGCTAAAGACCTTCTAAAAGACAAATTGACAATAGTGGACCCACTATTGTCAGTTTGTCTTTTAGTGATACGTCAAGAAAAAATAAAAAAGAAATACCACAAGCATTTTTACCTAACAGACGTCGTGAAGTACACTCAACGCTATTTGGTTTTCATGACGACCTAACTTTGTGCTCCTAAGTCTCAAAAAAATCTAAAGCTGTTGTAGTATTATAGTCTATGCATCATGATGACATCATAGACGAGGGAGAAATGAAGAAGCCATAGATGATTTAATTCTATAATAAAACAAAGGGTGCCGTAGACACTAATGACAAGCTGTGTTCCACATATAACGTTGCTTGGCGACAAAGAGATGGCTTATGGTTATCTTTTTTCATTTATTCTATGTGTCTGCTATAAATGCATTCGTTATTTTAAGTTCCTTCCCGGACATCTGGAAAGAAGCAGACGTAATAGTGATCCCGAAACCAGGTAAACCGCGTAACCGTCCCTCTAGCTACAGACCCATTAGCCTGCTCAACACATTGGGCAAACTATACGAGCGCATTATTCATAAGCGTCTCCGTCATTTCACCGAAGCTAACGGACTGCTCCCAGACGAACAGTTCGGCTTTAGAGCCAATCACTCACGCACTCACCAGATCCATCGCCTAACAGAATACATTCTGTCTGGCTTCAGCCAAAACCCATTAAGTAAAAAGTCTCGAAACACGGGAGCCCTCTTTTTCGATGTCGCGAAGGCGTTTGACAAGGTATGGCACGACAGCTTGATTTACAAGCTGTACAAACTAAACGTGCCCGATAGGCTCGTGCACATCATACGAGCTTTCCTTTCGAACCGCACTTTTCGATATCGAGTGGAGGGAACTCGTTCTTCGAAACGTTTCCTCAAGGCCGGGGTTCCACAGGGCTCCGTACTATCTCCACTCCTTTTCACACTCTTCACGAGTGATATCCCAAAAGACCCCGTAGTGAACACCGCGCTCTTTGCCGACGATACGGCACTCTTTGTATCAGACCCCAACAAAAATAGACTCGCTATAAAGCTCCAAAAAGCGACCAATCGCCTTGGTGAATGGTTTCGCCTATGGAGAATTGACGTGAATCCCGAAAAAAGTGTAGCAGTATACTTTCAACGGAATTCTACAGGAGGTTCTAAACCCAAAACAATCTCTCTATACGACCGCCCAATCCCTTGGGAAAAATCGGCCAAATATCTAGGCGTCACTTTCGACTCCCGCATGAGTTTCAAGACGCACATAAGTGTAGTACGCAATAGAGCCAAGTCAATAATTGGCCGTCTACACCCCATCGTTAACAGTAAGAGTAAACTGTCGCTAAGACACAAGCTCCGGCTGTAGAAAACCTGCATTAGACCAGTTATGTCCTATGCAAGTGTAGCTTTCGCCCATTCATATAAGACCCATATTTTAAAACTCCAAAGAGTACAAAATTTTTTCATCCGGAAAGCCACCGGCGCACGGTAGTATCAACGGAACTCTGATTTACACAATGATTGTGAACTACCATTTATCTCCAAATATTTTAAGGAGATGTCCCAACGCTACTTTGATAAAGTAGAAACCCACCCTAACCCGCTAGTGACAAACGCAGCTAACTACGTTCCGATAGCAAACGTCGCGCCCTATCTCCGTAGACCGCGAAATGTTTTAATAGAACCACCTATATCGCTCGATCCAGTCGACCCAAGCGTCGCAGGCACATCACACAATGACACTACACCCACACTAAATGGTACAAACACAAATAGAACAACGAATGGGACGCGTCGCACCCACAGACGGGCACGACGTGTTCCAGCTCACACCGCGTACACACCGTACACCCGCGTTCCTGGACGGTTCTCACCGCCCAGACCATCGACCGACACGAGCTGAGCAGTCAGAGACGGGGTCCGCACACCCCCCCTCGGACTGCGGTTAGATAGCTCAAAGAAAAACGCCTAAAAGGCGACATGATGATTGGTAACAATATCAAATCATAAACCATCTCATCATCATACTCACCTCATTGCATGTCCCTTTTTAATTAGCTCGCGGCCTTGCAGGTCGCGAGCTTATTAAAAGCCCTGAGACAAGATGAAGCTGCAAGAGTCGCATAGACTAACAGCACTAACATCTAGATAATAGACAGTCGGTTATTCTTTATACAACTTTCGCCAAACTGCTGGGCAGTTTGTTGGCGAATACATCAACCTCTTACATTTTCTCTACCTACTGTCCTTAATAATCTAAAATAGACATAAACTGTAGTTTAAAATGCAGTCCTTAAAAACTTACAAATGGGAAAATTAAATTTACACTAATTTAAAAGATTTAAAATAATTAAAACTTATTTTAAATATTTTAAATTAAACACATTGAAAATAACAAATTAATTTAAAACTATGATTTTAGGACAATATTAATCATTTTACATATAATTATCCAGCAACCACGCTTTTAACTTCTTTTTAAATATTTCTTTACTACCGCATTCGTTTTCAGAAAATATTATCTCATTGAAAATACGTGGTACTGAATATTTTCTCGTCCTCTTGCCGTAATAACTATTAACTCTATGCTCAACGTATTTCTTTCGCGATGTAATTCTAATATTTTTACTAAACGTTCGAAATGTTTTAAACTCTAGAGATTTAAATTGATCTATTGCAATTAAGTACTTAATATTCCAAAATTTTTAAATAAATTATTATAATTTCTGCCTATGTTATATTTTTCTTTGTTCTTTCATCAACAAACAATTTTATTAATCTAATTTGAAACTTAAGAATTTTATCTGTATATGTTTGAAAAGTACGTCCATATGCAAACAGTCCATAACTCAGGGCTGAATCAGCTAGTGCATAGAAAAGCATATATAAAATTGACCTGCTTACTGTAAGTTTTAAGCTTAATATGGATCTTAACCTATCACAGACATTGTCAATATGTAATTTACAACCAAAACTACAACCTATTATTAGCCCTAAGTACTTATAACTATTCACAAATTCTATGGGTTTACATTCGCATTGTTCCAGTTTATTATGTAAGCACTCATACGAATGAACAATGATGTTAATTTCTTTTCTCTTTCTTGTCTTCCAATGCAGCGGTGAAGAGTTTCGGGGAAATAATGTCACCCTGTCTTACACCTCTTTGCAGTTGGATAGGTTTCGTACTCTGGTTCTGTACTCGGATAGCCATTGTAGCCCTACTGTACAAACACTTCAGCACTTCGATATACCGACAGTCAACTTGGCACCGCTGAAGAGACTGTAGCACCGTCCAAATTTTGACGGAATCAAAGGCTTTCTCATAGTCCACATACTCCAGGCAAAGTGGCAGATGTACTCTTCAGACTTCAGGCAGACAGAGTCAGGGTCACTAACCACTAAACCAACAGGATGACAGGCCTGTTGGTCTAGTGGTTAGTGACCCTGACTGCTACGCCGGAGGTCGTGGGTTCGATTCCCACCCAGGACAAATGTTTGTGTGATGAGCACGATCATTTGTTCTGTGTCTGGGTGTAATTTATCAATAATATTTATGTATTTAGAAATATATAAGTATGTTTATCAGTTGTCTAGTACCCATAACACAAGCTCTGCTTAGCTTGGGACTAGATGGCGTTGTGTGATAGTTGTGGAATATTATTATTATTATTATTATGTGGGCTATCAATATAGTTTTCTCATCTGGTTGGGTTCTATAAATATATAATTATAAATGGAAATGAAAAGATAAATATACATAAATATCAATAACATAAACTAAATATAAAAATACATATATAAATAAAAGCCCAACCAGATGGAGGCCCTCGGCAGGGGAGACCAAACGGCCGAGGGTTAGGGGGAAAGGGAAAGAAACCGGCGGACGATGCGGGCGGTATCGAGGAGCACCGCCTTCTGCATCTGAGCCTGGAGCGGTCCGCCACGTAGACCCAGCCGCCTCAGATGACCCGAGAGGCTGACTGGGATTAGCCCGTTTGCAGAGACGACTACAGGAATAATTTCGGTCGGCAGACCACCCCACATGTCGGTCACCTCGTGAGCCAGGTCCAGATATTTTGTTTGCTTATCTGTTTCGGCTTTCACGAGGTTTTCGTCACACGGAATGGTAATGTCGACCAAAAATATCCTTGACTGTGCCCGGTCCATCAGCACAATATCAGGCTTATTCGCAAGAATAGTCCTGTCTGTGATGATGGCCCGGTCCCAATAGAGCCTGGCGCGATCATTTTCGAGCACGGCTTCCGGCAAGTACTTGTAATACGGCAATTTCCGATCCACGAGACCGTATTTCACAGCGAGCTCCTGGTGTAGATTATATTATTATTATTATTATTATTATTATTATTATTATTATTATTATTATTACTTTTGTACAATTTGCCGAAGGGTATGTATGTGGTCTATGGTACTAAAGCCCTTTTGGAAACCGGCTTGTTCGGGAGGCTGGAAGTCGTCGAGTCTGCGTGCGAGACGATTCGTAATGACTCGAAAACAGCACGTAGACGCGGCTCAGATGGGATATCGGTCTGCAGTTCTTCAAGAGGGCTTTGTCACCTTTCTTAAACAATAGGACCACCACACTTCTGCTCCACGCCTCCGGAGTAGTGCCACCACGGAGGACGGAATTAAAGAGCCTCTGAAGGACTTCAAGTACCAGTTTTCCACCTGCTTTCAGAAGCTCCGCTGTAATTCCATCCTCGAACAGGGACTTGCCTTTTTTAAGGTTTTATGACGTGCGCTACGTGAATTATAATAGAGCTTCAAAAGAAAAACTGACCTCATACCACGTACTCTATATAATTTTATTCGATTAAATTTAATTCACTTATCCGATATCAAACTTATCTTCTTTAATTTAAGTTATTTGATAAAAGTATAATGTTAAAAATCTATAATAAAAAAAAAACTAATAAATTAAATTGTCATTTAGTTCTATTTCCCCTGGTATCGGGCCAAGAACGCTGGCTGAATTTTCTCGCTGTATGGCTATACTTAACCGTTGAGCAAGAAAAGAACCAGCCCTCTTATTACCTGTAGCGACAACCAGTCGCAGATTAAGTTCCTATAGGAACTTCACTGCACGTGAACCCCACGGACTGTTGGTACATACAGCAAATGGTACAAATATGTAGTCATTTCTCAAAGAATCATCTTTCTCATATTCCGATTATAGTACAATTTAAACCTTTCGTTTAAATTTAAATGATTATAGTTGCAACTTTCAATTTTACAAGCAATTCACTGAAATTGAAGTAAAAAATCAGTTTTTCGTTAAATACTATAGAAACTGCAGGTAAAAGCTAGTTACTAATAATATTATAATCAGAACAAAATGAGTAACACCAGAGAGATCTGCATCACAAACCTCATAGTAGCGATTGATAAAATGTAAGAAATCTGGAATATAAAATCAGGAAAATATGAATAAGATAAAATAATGTATATATTTTTACAAAATAAGGGTATCAAATGTGCATTATGCAGGTAGTCTACCTGATAGTAAATTGATTATGCAAACGAGCACACAGTCTACATAATGCTATCTACATTTATACTCGATTAAGATTCAAAATGCCGACGCGTTCTCACCCTTGAGGACTAAGATATAATGTTTGTTTACAGTAAAAAGTCTTTCTGGTTCTTTACAATCACCATACAAAACACAGCAGCCTTAATCTGTTTTTTTTTTCATGGTGCTATCCCAATCAAGTCGACGAATTCGTGCTACAAGGTGGGGCAGAGTGGCTCTTTTTATTTTTACTAAGCTATTAATATTAATTACCTGTAAAATACCTTATTCGGAACATTTATGAGTAAATATTATTCATGTTGTTCATGCTATCAATCGTAATGTAAAATATAAAATTGTTGTTTAGTGCCTGCGTAACAGAACCCACTACCCCTTACCATCCCGTGGCTGTCGTAAGAGCATTTTCCTGATAACAACACAAAATAATGAAAAAAAAAACCCGCGGATGTCAACCCACTTCTCAAAGGAAGCAGTTGACTTTGAATTGCTGTTACGAATGAATGAATGCATAAATCAATTATAAAATTCGATTAGTTTATCAGTTAATGTATAATTCTTACAACCAAAGTATAACTTCTGTAATTAATTATTGATTTGAGAACTTTATAATGTAATAAGTTTAAGTATACCTTATGTAATTGTTTTTTTTTGGTGATGAATTAACGGAGCGACATATTCATATTGTGAATAAGCTCATTAATAAAGAATTAAAAAAAAAAAACAAAGTATGTATTTTAAATAAGTTTAAAAGAAAAATACAAACTGGACAATCATGAAAGGGTGCTTTTTATAATAGCCGTACGTTAAAGGGGTGACGAAACGGAATTAATCGTGCGGAAGGGACGAACAAGGGTCGTGACAGCTGAGGCACTGACAAATCTTATACAACGAGGATAGAAAACCTTTTAAATATTTAGTTCCAAAACACTAATGGTGTAAACATGAATATGCATGCTATTCACCAGATTTATTTACCCAGGCAACGAATTAATAATAATAATAATAATAATAAGCCGGTTTCTTTCCCTTTCCCCCTAACCCTCGGCCGTTTGGTCTCCCCTGCCGAGGGCTCCCATCTGGTTGGATCTTATTTATTTATGTAGTTTTTGTATTTATTTTATTTTATTGATATTTATGTATATTTATCTTTTCGTTTAATTTATAATTATATATTTATAGCACCCAACCAGGTGAGAAAATTATATAGATACCCCATAATAATAATAATAATAATAACCATATACAAGACACTAACATCCATTTTGAGCGCGAGAATCGCTCGTCACCGGGACTTAAATCAGGTGATGTCGCGCGCTCAAAATGGATGTCGGGGCGGCGAACGTGGAACCAAGGAACCACTCCTCATTGACGCGGTCATTGGCAAAGTGGTGAAACGCAACCGTCGGAACTTCTCCGTCGCCTGGATAGATTACAGAAAGGCATTTGACTCGGTGCCCCATACATGGCTAAAGAGGGTCCTCGAGCTGTACAAGATTGACTGTACAGTTCGAAACTTCCTCGAGCAGTGTATGGGGCAGTAGAGTACGATCCTCTGTCATCTAGGCGAGCGGATGACGGCTGCGGAAAGCCGCATAAGGATAAGAAGGGGTATATTCCAGGGCGACTGTCTGAGTCCAATCTGGTTCTACCTCTCCTTGAACCCTCTCAGTACTTTACTGGAGTGCTCCGGGAGGGGATTTCAGCCTCGGAAAGGAGGTACAAAAAAGACCCACCTTTTCTATATGGATGACCTCAAATTATTCACCTCCAGTCGCCCCCATCTTATGGAATTGCTAAACATCACATGTGAATTTAGCAATTCTATTAGAATGGAGCTGGGGACGGATAAGTGTGCGGTCCTCCATGTTGAAAGGGGAAGGGTTGCTAACTCTGAGGGCATAGACTTATCTATGCACGTCAACTTAAGGGCCCTTTCCGAGGCCGAAATATACCGATACCTGGGTATGTCACAAAACATCGGTATCGATGAGGCTGGTATGAAACAGTCAGTTTGCGACGTGTTTTATGCACGCTTGACCAAAGTGCTTAACAGCCTTTTGTCCGGTGTGAATAAGACACATGCATATAACGGTTGGGTCATGCCTGTCCTCATGTACACCTTTGGCGTACTCAGGTGGAGTCAGACTGAACTTAACGCCCTGGATAGAAAAGTCTGCACTACAATGACGTCCCATAGGATGCATCATCCGAGATTGTCGGTAATGAGGCTGTACTTGCCGCGAAAGCATGGTGGGCGTGGCTTCCTGAGCGCGCTCACCATGCATAATCATAAAGTCTGCAGCTTCTGCCATTATTTCCAGGCGAGATCAGATGATCCATTCTATAATGACGTCATTTCTAGTGATAAAGGGCTTACCCCTCTATCCTTAGCCAACGAGCAATGGCAAGACCCGGCAGTACAGAGCATTTCCGACCGGAAGACCGTATGGAAGGAGAAGAAGCTCCACGGGAGGTACTACAGGGCTCTACATGAGCCTCACGTGGATACAACCGCCTCCCTCAACTGGCTACGTTTCGGTGACCTCTTCGGGGAAATCGAGGGTTTTGTCTATGCAATACAGGATCAGGTTATTAAGACCAACAACTATCGGAGATACATCCTAAAGGATGGCACTGTTGACGTCTGTCGAGCTTGCCGTCATCCCGGGGAGTCACTTAGGCATGTCATCTCCGGTTGTTCGGCGCTTTCTAACTCTGAGTACTTGCACGGGCACAACCTAGTAGCCAGAATTCTACACCAGGAGCTCGCTCTGAAATACGATCTCGTTGACCGAAAATTGCCGTATTACAAGTACTTGCAGGAAGCCGTGCTCGAAAATGACCGCCCCAGGCTCTACTGGGACCGGGCCATCATCACAGACAGGACTATTCTTGCGAATAGGCCTGATATTGTGCTGATGGACCGGGCACAGTCAAGGATATTTTTGATCGACATTAATATTCCGTATGACGAGAACCTCGTGAAAGCCGAAACAAATAAACGAACAAAATATCTGGACCTGGCTCACGAGGTGACCGACATGTGGGGTGGTATGCCAACCGAAATTAGCCAGCCTCTCGGGCCATCTGAGGTGACTGGGAGCCCGTGACGGACCGCTCCAGGCTCAAATGCAGCGACAGTAACCTAATGGCAGGGCGCGGACCGCGAACTCAAAATGGTCATGCGTTCGAATCCGCCATTCGACTACTGGCGTGAACCACTCGTAACTCAAGCAATTTAAGCTTACCAAGAGTGGTTAAGGGAAATATTTGTAATGTATTAAATGCATTGTTAATATTCTTTTTTAATAAAAAAATTAAAAACAATGCAGAAGGCGGTGCTCCTCGATACCATCCGCATCGTCCGCCGGTTTTTTTCCCTTTCCCCCTAACCCTCGGCCGTTTGATCTCCCGTGCCGAAGGCTTCCATCTGGTTGGGCTTTTATATATTTATGTGTTATTTATTTATTTATGTTAGTATATTAAATATATATTTAAGTATATTTATTTTTCCTTTTATATATTTATCCAGCCCAACCACATGTGATTACTCTATCAATAACCCAAAATAATAATGTTTATTGATAAACAAAATATGGTACACACTTATAATCTAATCTTAAGATTAAAGTTTCGGGTTGAACAAACATTTTTAAAACAATAGATACTTGAACGCATAAGTTATAGTTTCATTCGAACAAGAAACACGTTTCTTCACTGAAACTGTGAACATTTATTAAGAATGTAATTTATTTTGTGTATTTAATAGTACAAAATTGAAATTTTAATTTTAATTAAATAAATCTTAATATTTGGAACATTGGGACGAAAATGTGTACACTATAAGATAAAAATTGCTAGCGTTTAAACTAGGCCAAGCCTGTGTCTTAAATGCTAGTTTCTTCCTTAAAGTAAGTTAACATAGAATATACACTTAAACGCTTTACAAATTACTACTTTTTAATAACGTGTTAATAGGTGCTTATAATTATTTAATATTGTTTTATTTTAATTTAAGTTTAAATTTTAGGACTCTGCTCATTTTTTATTGTAAATAGATCTTCAATGTAAAATAAGTTTGTGATTTAAGCCAAACTGTAAACTTTTTTTGCAATTGT
This sequence comes from Parnassius smintheus behrii, assembly GCA_036936625.1. Classification (NCBI taxonomy): domain Eukaryota; kingdom Metazoa; phylum Arthropoda; class Insecta; order Lepidoptera; family Papilionidae; genus Parnassius; species Parnassius smintheus. The sequence goes on along the minus strand of JAUPFT010000028.1, from coordinate 7,058,860 downwards.
ATTCATTAAGCGGATGTATATTAAACATTCGGTTTATTTTATTATATAGAAAAGGACCAATAAAACATTGAAACTTTTTAATAAAGTAAGTCCTAAATGGAATATTAGGACACACTCTGTCCTTCCTTCGCGTTTGGGGTTGTTTTGGGTCGTAAGAGACTTTCTTATGTTGGGATAAGATCATATCTACTACGTACAGTTGTCTTACCGTCAGCACATCGCACATAGTATACAATTCAGCAGTGGTAAATCGGTATGGTTTAAAAGTCATAACCTTAAGTAACGCGCGTTGGGCCCTTTCAACTCTTATTATATGAAATTTTTTAGCACCTCCCCACGCTCTTATACAATATGGTATTACTGCCGTCCGCAAGCTATAATGCCGTTATCAAACAAAATCATATTTCGAAATTAAGGACAGAAAAGCGCGAAAATATGAAAAATGGATGCCGTTTCACAACTATAACATATATGCGGGAGTTATCGATATCAAAAAGTAGATCTAGTTTTGCGCTTTCAAAAAGACATACTTTTACTTTTTTAATAATGATTTAATCTTAACAAAAATGGGATTTTGCGTTTTAGATTAGTGTTTTTATAATTTGCGGCATATGCAATCATGACTATAATGCCGCTAAGCCTACCTTAACGGCACTTTAGTATTTGATTTTCATTTAATTTCATCGACATCAAAAATTCTGAAAAAAAAAATCTCTCCATTACTAAACTGTAATACCACTAAATACTTTAACGTTGTTATAGCTTAGCATTATGACTCTGAGAACATACACTATTGTTACGAGCTTGAGGTTCGTGACAATAAAAATTGCCGATAGAATTACCTAAATTAACACTTTAATTTTATTTACACCAATTAAAACTTAAAACACCTATAATTAATCACACTGATTCACTTTATCTCGCTCCGAAGCTTCGCTTGTCTCGCCAAATCCAATACTTCCCCGATCGCGAATTGCAGCGCCTTTATATAGGGCTCTTCCACGAAAACATCCAGAATATTCCAGAATATTCGAGTAAATTCGCGCGCCAACCGACCAAGCGCAGAAAGATCGAGTGTAGAGCTTCTAGAAAGTTTAGTTCTTCAATTTGATACTAGATGGCGCTGTCAGTTAAAAATTAGTCATGTCATTTTCTGGAAAGCTCTCTCCTCGCTCTGTTACCCGACACTAGATGGCGCTATTGCCATGAGATGAGATGTCAACTTAGCCGCGCAACACTATGCTAAACCATAATGCAGCTAAAGCCACTTAGCCGCACTTAAGACCAGTGACTTGTAAGGAAATTTATCCTGCATTTATTTTTTAGGTTGATTACATAGATTTAATGCCGCTAAATACAAAATATCAAAATTTAACGGCATTCTAGTTTTGAAACTGGATCATGATAGTTGAGGAAATCAATGAAATTGGTGGTTAAAGAGAAGAGTGTGGTTTGCAAGATGATGTCACCAGGATTAAGAAAGGAATGTTTCGGTGGTTTGTTCATATGGAAAGATTGAATGAGGAAAGAATGACAAAGCAATTTAAATGTAACTAAATAGAAAAATTAAAAGAAACTAATGAAATAATAATGAATTAATGTATTAAAATGTTTAAAAAATCTAAATTTATATTCTCAATTTCCTTTAACAAATGCAATTGTGAAATGTTATTTTGTAATACTTATTTGGCATTAAATATCAGGTTATTTATTTTATAAATTTTTGTATGCCTTAAGCGCAATGCTCGTAGATATAATATATGTTCCACTAGCGCCTAAAAAGCACATTGTCAGAAAAGTAAATGAATAATGAACTTATAATTTTTTTTTAAAATCGATTGCTTTTTTTATATTTAAAAAGTGGTTTTAGGATATGACAAACTGCAGACTTCCCGGAACTTTGATGCCTCACAACAGCTATTTGTTCTTTTACGCGGGTTCTAATTGATCTTTTTGTCTATCCTATTTAAGAGAGACCACATTCACAATCAAGCTTGTATACTCTTGCATCTTGTAGAGGAACATGGCACTCGACGGATGGTAGAAACTTACTAATCTTCTTCGGCGGCTTGTAGAATGTTTTAATAGAAGCTCGCTTCAAGATGTAGCCAATATTGTCTGTACAGCAGGCACACGCTCGACTGTGGTCGGCTTAACTCGGTCACTGTGGTGATGGTGCGGGACCCGAAGCTTGTTGTCGTGCAGAACTTGCTTTACGTGCTGAAGCTCGGCGGTCAGGTGTTTGCTGTCACAGATCCCTCCTGCTCTCTGTAACAAAGATTTGCCCACGGTAGCTAACCGTGAAGGATGGTGGTGAGATTTACCGTCTAAATATCGGTTTGTATGGGTCTTTTTTCTATACACAGTGTGACCTATGTTTTTGTTAGGATTTCGGATAACTAACACATCTAGAAAAGATAAGGAATTATTTGCCTCTAACTCCATAGTAAATTGAATTTTAGAGTTTATGGAATGATGATAAAATTGTTAAAGTATCGTCTACATACCGCTTGTAGATCCTTGGTGTAACAAGTGCAGTAAGGAGGGCTTTCTCCTCAAAGTCTTCCATGAATATATCGGCCACAATGGGAGATACAGGTGAGCCCATCGCAACACCATCTACTTGCTTGTAAAAGTCTTCCTTCCACAATAGATGGCCAGATGTAAGGCAATGTCTGAGTAATACTGCATACTCTGCTGGCATGTTATTTTCCTCTAGTTTCCTAGTTATGATTGAGATGCAGTCTTCAACAGGTAGGCATGTAAAAAGAGACTGAACATCATCGATCACTAATAAAGAACTAGATACACAATCCCATACAAAAGTTCTCTAATAAGTGTCGCCAATTGTTGTGACGTAATTCTAGTTGAAATAAATATACATTTATGTAAATTCAACCTTAAGTACATTGCCTATAGTTGTATTTACAAAGATACTTACGAAAAGCAAAAAATTTTTATGACCAAGTCTCATAGCTTGGGCAAGAAATCATTGGAGCCGAACTGCCCAATATTTTTTGTTGCTGTCATTTTAATTTTAAAATGTTTCAAACTTGTTTTAAAAACTGGTGTACATAAAGCATATTCTATTCTTTTCTATGGTGTATTATATGTAATGATTATAATTTACCTGAATGTAAATACGTTTTTGGATAGGACACCACATTCATTTAGTAACGAAAGTACTTGAAACAGTTACAATTATTAATTTATTCTTCATCTTATGTGGATAATTTAAAAATATTGCTGGACAAAGAACTTTCAATAGTTACTAAATATAAAAAGTATGTACAGAAAGTTGTAAGTCGTTGTCACATTTTCATCACTTTCTAAAACATGCTTCGAACATACAACGCTTCTTTGGGTCGGCTTGAAGAATTCTTCGGACCTTTGACATGCTATGACTGATATCCATTCTGCACACCTAACTGGGTTTCGAGGAAAACTGAAAAATTAATAATAAAATCTCACATCTTTAATTTTACTACATGCACATATTTTAAATTAAGTCTATAAAATGTTCTATAATATTTAGAGAAACTATAGAAGTCTTATAAAAAAACAATCATACTTTAATAATAAAAAAATAATAACGTCTCCAACAAATGGAACAGAGTCAACGCGCATACCTCGAACAATTAAAACTTATTTTATTTTGACTTAATTTAAAAAAAATGTTTTACGGAGATTTCTTGACTAAATATAAGTATTTACAATACAGTGATAAGAATTAAATAATGATACCTACCGAAATTAGGAAATTCCATCCTTTTTTAGCGTCCTGGATGTGTGATTTTTACACTTTTTAAACGAGCACTGAGGCATGTTTACCGTCGGAGCGTTCGAATGTAACTAGATTAAAAGCGCACCCAAATGTTCGGATGGGTGCTCATTCGGTAAGGTCGTTTTTTGTCACTGATTGTGTATCTAGTTTTTATTAGTGATCGATGCTAAACATCAAAACTGACCATGGTTTCATTGTCAGTAAGACTTATGTGACACTGACAAAATGGTATGAATCCATAGTGTGTGCTCTTGTGTATCCTCTGAGTGGTGATAATGTATTAGCTAAGTATTGAGCCAATCTGTAAGTTGGCGAATCAATCTTACTCACATGGACTTAATGGATCGTTCGGTTTTCAAAATCTAATAATTAACATTTTTTTACCGACCGAGGATAAACAATACTTATTTATATTTGTATTCTTGACCACTGAATTGTGACAAAATTTTATGTTTATAAAACTTCCCATGTTTTTAAATATTACTACCAAATATTATTAGCACAGAATAAATAATAGATACGACCACCACGAAGATATTATTCAATATGTCCTCCTGTAACACATTTGCGACACCGGCTTACTCGTATATGTTTTATCGACTGACGATAAACAACCTTTGTTTTTATTTTTATTGCTGTGTATAGTTAACCCATAGGTTGCCCGTGTAAAAAGACTGGCAGTAGGCTTTGAAAATAGTAATCTTTACCTGCCTACTGCAACGAGCAAACTTTCGGGCCACCATATTACATCGGATGGACAGCGCCCTGCGTTTCCGCTCGATATCCATATCATCATGCAGATTCTCAGTGACGCAGTGACCCAGATACTTAAAATGTGAGACGCGCTTTAGAGGTGAGTTGTTGAGTGTGAAGGTAGTCGCACTTGGTCGGGATTTGACTCCTGCCTTGAACACCATGAATTCACTCTTTTTCACATTGTATCGGAGTCCATGGGACACTGCATATGCTTCACATACTTTTAATAGTTTTTGCATGGCACCAATCGAAAGGCTGAGCAGCACCATGTCGTCTGCGTAACTTATGTTATTAATACATACACCATCAATATGACAGCCTACATTTGTTCCGCTCAGCTCGTCGATCAGGCCGTTAACGTACATATTGACCTAGTAGTAGGCCTAGGAGATGTAAGACCACCTTGTCTCACCCCACATTCAAGTCCATATACATCAGAGTATGAGCTCGCCCATCTAACACAGTTGCTCTGCCGTTCATACCACGATCGTAGCACCGCAACTACCTCGTGCGGCACATCAGTATCATTTTGAAGTTTTTACCATAATATGTATGTCATATGACACCAAATCGAATGCCATGGACAGGTCAAGAAAACAGGCAAAAACTGGAGTGCTCCTATCAGTGTAGTATTTGACAGTTTGCTTGAGATACAAGATGGCGCTTTCGGTGGACGAACTCGGTTGAAAACTAAATTGCGCATCATTAAATTATATATACTTTATATTTTATAGAGTAGAAAGTAAAACGATATGTGAAATAAGAATAGAAGGGGAGTTGATCGAGCAAGTAGATGAGTTTGTATATTTGGGTTGCGTATTTAGCAGGCATGGTAGATATGATAAGGATATAGAACGACGAGTGAACGCAGAAAACAGAGTAAATGGGGCCCCACACTCTATTGTGAAGAGTCAAAATGTGTCAAAAAAGGCACGTATGGCAATTCACAATGCTGTGTTGATCCCTACTTTAACGTATGGTAGTGAAAGTTGGGTGTGTCAGAAGAAGCACGAGAGTAGAATAAACGTCGTTAAGGAGTATGTTAGGGCTGAATCTGAATAACAGGGTGAGAAATTGTGTGATAAGAGAACATTGTGGTTTGCAAGATGATGTTGTGACCACGATTAAGAAAGGAATGCTTCGGTGGTTTGGTCATGTAGAAAGCACGAATGAGGAAAGAGTGACAAGAAGTTTTATGTTGCAGAAGTGAATAGCAGAGTTGAAAAGAGACGTTCTAAAATTTTATCAACCAAATAAGCGATTTATTGAAAACGGGCCATATAAGGAGTTTCCGTAACCGACGAGCATGTATGCGTAGGTATATGGACGTGAAGGAGGCGAGAGAAGTGTGTCAGGATCGTGCCAAATGGAAGTCTGTAGTCTCTGCCTACCCCTCTGGGTGACAGGCGTTTTATGTTATGTTTTATGTTAAAAAAAGTCCCGCAGAGTTTTTTTCGAACCAGTGGTAAATTAAAAAAGTGACCTTCAATAAGTATTATATATAATCTAAATTGAATAGAAAGTTTGTGTTTCTGTACCACTATTATTAATACTTTAGAAATTAATATATGTATTTACCTATATCTACAATAATAAATAGAGTTACATTATCTTTTTTTTTTGTAATACAACCAGTCACCAGTCAATCTTTCTTACCGTGCGTTGGTAATATTATAAATATAAATGAACATAATATCACTTAGTCATCTAGGCTTTAATCATATAACTTTAATAGTATTTTGAATGTACACTCACTATCAATTAATTTACGTCAAAAATAATATCCATAAGACATTTGTGCACAGACACACTAGATATATTTTACCGGTACTAACAAACAGATTTTCCATCAATTTTAAAGTACCTATAAATTCTGAATATACCTACATCGTTTTATACGTACTATAATTATTCAACAGTGCACTATTTTAACTTATAATACCGGTGAAAACTACTAAAAATTCGCTTTCAGTTTGTGTTTAGGTTATTGTTAGATTCATATTTAATTGTTAATTTCTCAGTACTCCGTTTAGGGCAGTAAAAGTAATTATACTATTATAACTTAGAGATTATAAGCAGTAAACCGACATTCAATTCATTAAGAATGCTTAAAATTAGTGAAGGTGATACATAAAGATATTGTCTCCTTTTCCGTCCTTAAAGCAAACATTTATTAATCAGGATTGGCTATTCAGCTTTCGATACATGATGCAAAAATTTCTTTTCATTTTACCCTTTTCATTAAATTATGAAAAATCCTTAAAACGTAAAAGAAGATAATCCCTTTTTTAACTTAACGCCCCTTAATTAATTGGGCGAATGCTACTAAGGCCTTGGTTCTCTAATTTGTAACGGTTTTTAAAGATGGAATTATTTAATTACACCGGGTGAGAGCTTTTTCATTAGAAACTGTTTTTGACACTTAAAAAACAAATTATTGCTTTATTCTTATTAATATATCTCAAAAGCCATTCTTAAATAGACTTGGATAAAATAATATATCTCATTTTGAATCCTCTTGATCACATTTAAATTAAACTAGTTTTTGCGGATTTTATACATATATATTATATATAATATAATAATATATAGATATTAACTTTTTTTTACATTCGCGACGTTTCGAACACTTTACAGCACCCATGGTCACAGCGGGGGCTGAGGTGTTCAACGTCCAGATGTCATACCGCGGTTACCCACAGATTAAAGCTACTAATTTGTAATTTTTGTTCCTATCTACACAATATAAATTTTTAGTATCTTGAAGTCTTGCAGTTGTACGCTAGTATGCTAGGTTTGGGACTTAATTTAGATTCCGTTTATAGTTTATAGTGCCAATACACAAACACACACACACACACACACACACACACACACACACACACACACACACACATATATATATATATATATATATATATATATATATATATATATATATATGAGTGTATATGTATATATACATATATACATATGCATGTGCATGCATACATATCACATTCTTGTCAATAAAACTTAGTGATTATATAGTTTGGTCGCCAAAACATTTCAAGTTTTTACCAGCAAATAATTACTGACATATTGAGCGGATTAGCTGTGAATTTTATGTGATTTCCTTAGAGTAATATATATTTTATATATGCTAAGATGGTTTCAAACGTTTCAATAGTCTTTGAAATATATATCCAAGACAAAAGAAAACGTTTATTTCATGTTTTTTTTTTAATATGAGATATCTGCTTAGAGTAATTACATACACAGATAAATGTATTTTTTTGTATCAAAGTGCAGCTGAAAGTACAGCAGAAAGTATTTAGAAAATAGCGTCTTTTCTGGGCACGATTCGTTGCCATTGTCAACGTTCACAATATTCAAAAGATCAAATCGAGGCCACATTTTGTCGTGTTATAAAAGTCTACCATCTCTGGTACTTGTCCCCTCGTATTAGGATCCCCATCCGTATGCATCATTTAGAACAAGGGATCAATTTTTTCACTGGCTTAATGGCAGCGTGACTCAGTGATCATGACATCTGCCTACAATTGAAGATCTGAGCACAAATTCCAACTGGATTTTTTATAATCGAAGCGTATTTGCATTTTGAATCTTAATCGAAAATAAACTTGTCTGTCTATAAAAATGCAGAAGATTGCAATAAAAAGAAAGAAAAAACAAAAAGTTAGAAACAATGAAAAACGTTTATTTGATGGGGTAATCAAGCAACACACATAAAAGTGACAAAAAAGAATATGAAATGAGCCACTTGCAACAAACTTTTAAACAAATAAGTAAACAATAACTAAATACCCTTCAGATTGGAATATAGCAGTGCAAGCTGATATTTAAAAAGTAAATAATTATTTAAAAAAAGATAGTGGATTTTTCGTGTTCTACTTTTAGACACTTAAACCTTTTCATGTATAACTTTTTGCATAGCCTCCAGTAATACCGACTTCAATGAAACAAACCTCATGATATAAAGTTTAAATGTCTCCTGAAAAAGGCGCCAATTACTAAATACGTGTTACTTTACTTAAATCGCAAAATTTTGTGTTTTTATTCTTGACATATTAATTTTTATTTTGAAACCTAAACATTATTTTTCAAATCAAAAACCGTAGTTGTACATGTGCATATTTGTTTAACATTCAAAACGAACTTCTCGCATTACCCAAGTATCGCATCCAAACATAGCGTAATGAAAGATAGAAATTTTGAGACGGTATGTGAACCAAAACATCACAATGTTTTAGTTCTGTATACTTAGTTTACTATTTTTTAACTATTTTGAACGTGGTAGAGCCTCGATGTAAACATATTGTGGTGGCAGTACGAATAAGTCGACGCGACCTGGGAGGGCCGCACTAAAAACTATAAAATATATAACTGCTATGTTTTTTTACGTAATATATGTAGATCTAGTACTCTTATTATTTTAAATATATTATCTGATCAATAAAAGTATAAACAAACCAATATTTTTAAGCCATTCCTTAATAAACTTACATAAAAATAACAAATCTCCTTTTAATCTGCTACAGTAATTTACTCGTAATGGTACAGAATCAAAAGCACTCCGCCAAGCTTCTTATTTGGTTGAAGGATAGTTTAGAAACCCTATAAGTACTAAATTATTCGTATTACGATACTTTAATACACAGTAGGTAAGTAAAGCAATAATAAGCAGTGCAGGGAAAGTTAGAGGGCGCTGTCCGTGTAAACATTAGCCCTTCATTTTAAATTAATTTAAAAATAGTTATCAATAATATTCCATCTAATGATTGCAATAAAAGTGATAAGTTAACAAAAAGTAATGTGTGACAGTGTTTGTGAAAATTGTTGTTGAGGAAAATTGGAGAAATAAGTTTAAAAATTTACAGTGAAATAATTTACAATGTTGAAGCTTTAAACTGTGATATGGAGAAATTATTATTGTGAATAATCTTTAAACAATACACCAATAAATTAAAACTTAATAAATGTGTGAAAACAGTAAATAAACAGTGCGCAATTTTTTAAATCTGCATAACAAATTATTGTTCTTTGTCGAGAACTAAGAAATGGACTTTGTACCCTACCTGTTTTACTAGCTCATAAATTACACAACGCCAACTAGTGTGAAATAATGTATACACTTGTTGCAAATTCCTTTAGATTGGGGAGCCATATTATACAACGTAACTCACATACTACATGATGCCATCTATTGTAGAATAGCTGATATAGACATTTCTAAGAATCGTTACCAAACTACCGCCACTGCTCTTAAGGCCCGCCGCTGATTGCAATTTTTTGTCACCGTGATTTATTATTACTGTCACCTGCTGTAACCCACGATGCGCTCACTGAATCTCTTCTTGGGTAACAAATCGCGTTCATTTTTGTAATGGACTTCAACGAGGTGGCCGTGATTTGTGCTCTTGAAATACGTAGAAGAAAAATGAAACGAAAAAAACACTACTGGGTGCATCCTATATACACGGAAAGATTATTTAAAGGAAAATTCTACACTATATATTCTGAATTACGTCAGTATCCACCAAAGTTTTTTAATTATCTTCGTATGTATATAAACTCTTTTGATGAGTTGCTGGCTTTGCAAAGCTATTCCAGCAGAAGAAAGGTTAACGGTAACTTTGAGGTAAGTAACAAAAACTACATCAACTACTTAATTAAACAAAAAATCTTTATTAATCAGAGGCATAAAAAATTGCAATATCAAAATCATCTACAGAGTAATTTCACACATATATTAATACTATTTAACAAATACTTTAAATAGCATACGTCTACTCCGAACGCGCGGCGCCGGCCGAGTAACAAAAAGTCACCAGTGAGCGGACTCCCATAGTAATGCACAGGGCGAGTGACAGTCACATCACTCCGGTGTTGCCTGCCGCTGCAACTATTTGTCACCGTATTATCACGTCACCATAATGAGCGCACTCAATATAGTTTTCATTGACTGCATTGACACTTGACTAAGTGACAAAAAGTCACGTCGACAAAAAATTGCAATCAGCGGCGGGCCTAAGATGGCAGGCGTTTGTGCAGGCTGCCGTCAAGATATACCCGATAGGAGATTTTTGAAATGCTCTATTTGTTGCCAAAATTATGATCTCGAATGTGCTAACGTATCCGAAAAACGTTTTTACAATATCGTGACTAAATATCACAAACTGTTGTGGAAATGCCAACTTTGTGAATCAAATGAACCAAAGGCAGACAACGGTAACACGCCTATCCGACCACAACAGCATCGTGAAAATTTAAATTTAAATGTAATAATAGATCCTAATATCACAAAAAGAAAAAAGATATCACATTTCGATGAAGAAAACTCGACAGTTAGTGACGATGACTCTATAATATCGCCCCAAGGAAATATTGTAGCTTTTGAAACTTCAAAATCCTTAATCGGAAAAGATGTGACTATTTGTTCTAATATAGATGATGAGCAAATCACATTACAAAAAATTACATCCATATTGCAAGAAAACAACAAATATATCTTAAAAGCAATACAAACTTCCTTCCAAAAAGAAATAGAAAACGCTATATCTGAAATAAAAGCCAATTTAAAAAACAAAGCTTCAAAAAAATTTTACTATAACAAACACAATTTAAGCAAGATATATTGAATTTAAGCTCCAAAATAGAGCAATTACAACAAAAATGCCTTACTCTCCAGGCTGAAAATAATAAATTACAGAAAGAGATCCACCACATACCTACAAGAAAATGTACTCCAACCGAACAATCAACTCTATGAAAGAAACTTAGTTCCACACGGATTTCTAGAGAATTATTGGGAATCGGACGAAATAGTAATGGAAAGAGTTATAAATATTTTTATGACATACTACGCTTAGATTTAACAGAGTATATAGAAGGACTAACATTCATAGGCAAAAGGAGTAATAAAAGACCGCTAAAAATCGAATTAATTAGCAAAAGAATAAAAAAATACATCCTAGATAACTACATATATTTAGAACAAGCCGGTTTTAGTGTCACAGAATATTTAAGTCCTCAAGCTTTGTAAAAAAGAAAAAAGTTGAAGCATGCCTTATATATAGCGCGAAAACATGGACACCACGCGATTATAAGAAACAATAAGTTAATCATCAATGGAAAAGAAGCAACCGATTTATCACTAAATGATGAGAAAATCAATCTCAAAATCAAAAAAGGAAATCAAAATCAAAAACGTACACCCAGACAACAGAAGGCAGAGATGATACAAAAATAACCGTCTATAAATCACCGAACTTTACCGTTCCCATCTCTGCAAAAAACACAAATCAAGCTACAACCAGCGAAGGAGTAGGACCAAGAAAAGACAATAATATAACAAGTAACTCTACTTTTCGGAGTTTATTTTAATATTATGTTTCAAAATATGCAAAGTATTTGTAATAAAACTCACCTACTAGAGGCATTTATAGAGGATAGATGTAATTTTCATGTCATATGTATATCAGAGTCTTGGTTAAATAAACAAAAGAAAGATTTGTTGAAAATAGAAGGATATTCCGTAAGCTCATCTTTCTGCCGGGAGGAGCATGACGGTGGTGGAGTATGTATACTAATAAAAAACACATTGGAATATTACAAACGAATAGATATATCTTCGTTGTCCACCGAAATGATTTTTGAAATATGTGCTACAGAAATCTCTCAAATAAACCGGTTAATTATTAACTTCTACTGGCCTAACAGCAAAAGGGAAATCGAAGTATTCTATTCACGTCTAGAAAAACTCTTGAGTCTTATCTCAAAAAAAGATTATTCTAAGAATATTATTATAGGTGGCGACTTTAACGTAGACTTCCTAACAAATAATAGCGAAAAAATAGGCTCTCTAATTTAATGTTATCGTATAACTTCCACCAAAAGATTAAACAACCCACCAGAATTACACCAAACAGCTCCACATGCATTGATCTAATTTTTATTAATTTTAAATTAAAGGATATGAAAATAGCTGTTCATGAATTTGGTTTTTCAGATCATTGTAGTTTATTAATTTCTATACCATCTCCAACACAAAACTTAAAGCAATTTTTATTAAATAAACGAATATTGTACAATAACTTAAATATAACTAAATTCAAAAATGATATTTCTAATATAAATTGGGATGACATACATAAACCTAATAAAATGTAAATGAGAATTATAACATATTTAGTGAAATCCTACAAAAGCTTTAAATAAATGTATACCAAAAATCCAAATAAAAATAAAAAATTCTCTAAAGAAAAATTATTTAACAGTAGGATTAAAAACATCGTGTCGCTATAAAAGATTTTTAAAGTTATTGGTTTCCAAAACCAAAAATGAAAATTTTAAATATCATTATAAACAGTATTGTAAAATATTAAAAAAGCCATCAGTTTATCCAAAAAATTGTGTGACAAATATAAATTTGAAAATTCTCAAAATAAAACTAAAACTATGGGCAAATCATAAATAACGAGACTAACAAAAATTCACGAAAATATAGAAATGTTCAACTAAAAATAACAGATAAACATATATCATGTGATCCTTAAATAGTAGCGAACTTACTTAATACCTTTTATGCATCTATAGGAAATTTACACTCAAATAACTGTAATTTAAATAAAACAACTTTAACAAAATCCATCGAAAACACTCTCTTCTTAAGCCTAATAGAAACTAATGAAATGAATACCATAATAAAAAATCTCAAAAATAAATCATCCTACGGCATTGATGAAATGACTCCTATTTTGTTTAAAAGTTGTGCTGATTTGTTAACAATCCCCTATACAATATTGGTAAATCAATCTTTTTCATAAGTTATCTTCCCAGATGCTCTCAAAATATCTTTAATCAAACCCTTGCATAAAAGGGCGAAACTACTGACATAAATAATTATCGACCTATAGCTCTGTGACCTACGTCTGCTAAAATATTTGAAGCGGCTATGGCGAAACGTTTTTGTTCATTTTATGAAAAATATAAAATTTTGCATGTGAACCAACATGGTTTTAGGAAAAACCGCTCCACCACCTTAGCAATTTATAAATATGTAAAAAACATCCTAGACAAAATCGACGATAAAAAAATCGCAGTAGGCCTCTTGCTCGATATGAGTAAAACCTATGACAGAGTCTGTTATAGAACTCTATTGGCTAAACTGTATCAAACAGAAATTAGGGGAATAGCTCATAATCGGTTCAAATCCTATCTTGATAACCGCTTCCAAAATGTAGAAATTGAAAATACCGATTTCGAGATAGGCAAAATTACTCATGTCAGATCGGATGCAACTCTCATTACCGGCTCTATCGCTCAAGGTAGCGTTAGCTAATGAACCTTTGAATTTCTTTAAGTTACTTAGACTTGAACCAAGGATTAACAACTTTTGCAAGGCAGCTACGGGGTACTATTTCAATATTTCTCCGGTTGATAATCTTAGAATTAAACACTCAACTACAATCAAAAGTTTAAACAAATATCTGTAGAAAGAAAGAAAACCTTTTTAATTAATGTCATTGTTCATGAGATCTGTTTCCCTTCTTTTCCGCAAAGTGGATGTTTTGTTTCCAAATAAGACAGCATCAGCGTCTTGTATTTTCTTTTATGTACCGATTCAACTTCTGATAAATATTTGTCAAGTAACGAAAGTAAGAACAAGATTTTTTCTATTATATATGTTTTCTTTTTGTTTTCCCATCCAAAATTCAATAACTATAATGATTTAAATAACGTAATATACAGAATGAGAACTTTTTAAAATATAATAAGCTATAATTTGCTCAAAGCTTCCTTTAGATTAAATATCATCATCAATAAAATGGCATCAATGTGGCTGTCATTAAAAATGTCTGCTGCAGAACATGGGCCTCTCTCGTTGTGGAAATTATTTGTCTTAATGAGATATCTCAAAAAATTATCTTGGCAGTTGAATTGACGATCGCAATACCAGGCTTTTCACACCAATCACACTAAACCTATTCAATAATTAGCCGACTTCGAAAAAGGAGGTCGTTCACAATTCGATTGTACTCTCTTTTTTCCTATTTTGTATGTACGAGTATTTACGCGATATCTCAAGTAATCGTTAACCCTTTTTCATGATCATTTTTATTAAATAGTTTATACTTTAAATGGTAGGCTTAAATATATTTGGATACATTTTGTTGCGCTAAAGAACGGCAAAATAAGTGGTGAAATAATTGTACAAATCAGAAAACAAAAAAAAACTCTGTGACAGGTGACTTCGCTCTTCCATGGCTTAATGGCTCAAACATAATCAAATATTGTAAAAAATTAATGTATTGTAAATTGAAATATGTTTAAAAAAAGTCCCGCTGGGTCTCTTGCTGGTTCTTCCCAGCACAGAGGCTCTTTTTAGAACCAGTGGTAAATAAAAAAATGACTTTCAATTAGTAATTTACCATAATCTATATGAAATAAAAATTATTTATTTCATTTCAATGCACGGGATCCCGAAGTAAGGCAAACTAATTTGTCGCCAATTTTGCCGATATGCTCTGACCTTGCCATGGCGATGATACTTTTGAGAGACCTGGAGGCGAATCACACTTCTTATTGAAAGTGCTGGTGTGTACATCCCGGGAAGTTGATGCATCAGCCCAGACCCGATAGCACTCCTGCTTGTAGAGTGATGCTATTTTTCAGGAGTGACCAAACCATGGCTGGGATCTGCCTCCGATATACACCACAGAAAATGGAATAATAAGCTCCATACCCTAAAGTATCACATCAGTAACAGAATCAGCAACAATGTTGGGTAGGTTGTTCTCCAAGGTTAGAATGCAAAACTAGACCGCATCCTATCCCAATCAGCCGACATATAGCGCCAAACATGGCAGCAGCCTGCAGAATGCAACCGCGATGTTAGCGTGATTAGTAGTGATGTATCCCCGATAGTTGTTGGTCTTAATAACCTGATCCTGTATTGCATTAACCAAACCCTGGGTTTTCGCGAAGAGGTCACCAAAGCGTAGCCATTGGAGGGAGGCGACTGGGTCTACGAAAACCTCATGAAGAGCTTTATAGAACCTCCCGTGGAGCTCCTTCTTCTTCCATACGGTATCCCGGTCGGAAATGCTATGTTATGCCGGGTTCTGCCATTGCTTGTCGGCTAAGAATAGCAATATAGCGCCTTTATCACACAAAATGACGTCCCTTTAGAATGGATCATCCGATTTCGCCAAGAAGTAATTATGGAGGCTGCATAAAAGTCACATCTACCATGCTGTCGTGGCAAGTACAGCCTCATTACCTACAATTTTGGATGAATCACTCTATGGGACGTCATGATAGTGTGGATTTTCTATAAAGGGCGTTAAGTTTAGTCTGAGACCACCTGAGTATGCCAAAGTTATACATAAGGACAGACATGACCCAATCGTTCTATGCGTGTATCTTATTTACACCGGACAAAAGTCAATCGTGCATAAAACACGTCTCAAACTGACTGTATCATATCAACTACATCGATACCGATGTTCTGTGACATATCCAGGTGTCGTTATGTTTCAGCCTCGGAAAGGGTCGTCAAGTTGACGGACATAGATTAATCGATGCACTTAGAGTTAGCAACCCTTCCCTTTTTAACATGGAGGACCGCACACTTATCCGTCCCCAGTTCCATTCTTATATAATTGCTAAAATTACAATTGATGTTTAGCAATTCCACAAGATGGAAGCGACTGGCAAATAACATGAGCTTATCCATATAGAAAAGGTGGGTTACTTTTGTACCTCCTTTCCGAAGCTGAAATCTCCTCCAGGAGCCCTCTAGCAAAGTGCTGAGAAAGTTCAAAGAGAGGCAGAACCAGAGTGGAATCAGAAAATTGCTCTGGAAGATACCCCTTCTAATTCTTATTAATCCTTATGCGGCTTTCCGCAGCCGTCATCTGCTCGCCCAGATGACAAAGGATCGTGCACCAATGCCTAAGACACTGCTTTAGGAAAACTCTTACTCTACAGTCAATCTTTTACAGTTCGAGGACCCTCTTTAATCATGTATGGGGACCCGAGTCGAATGCCTTCCTGTAGTCTCCCAGCTAGCGGAGGAGTTCCGACGTTGCGTTTTTTCACTTTGGTAATGACCGCGTTAACGAGGAGTGGTTCCTTAGTTCCACGGCCACTGTCTCGACATCCATTTTGAGCGCGCAACATCACCTGCTTTTAGTTCAGGTGACCAGTGATACTCGCGCTCATAGTGGATATTAGTGTCTTTTATATGGTAGGTAGACACGTTATGGGGCGATATTCGTTCGGCTCTGTGGTATCCTAGTCCTTCGGAACAAATGAGTGATCCCAGTATTGAAAAGGCTAGGAGGCGGCTTCAGCCTATTGAACTGTCGCGCGAGCACAGCATGACATACCACAAATCTGTTCAACCAGTAGTGATGCAGCCTGTCGAGTCCCGGACTTTTCCATTTCGGGACCCTACGGACCGCATCAGCTACATCATCCGGTGTTTTTATGACGGGATCCATGGGCATAATATTCGTACACTGACTCGACGCAGCTACTATCCAGGGGCCCTAGCTATAGTTTACGGGCTCTGATCGCCAGAATGCAACAGTGTCGGCCTGATTCGGTTCTCTGCCCGTTCTACTTACTAATTGTCGCTCCAATAATTTATAGAGCCTCTTCTGATTATTTTGGAAGAAACGGTTCTTGTTGAACCGTGTCGACCTCTCGGTATATCGCTGAATCCGCTTTCCCCAAGCAGCGATTCTCTGCTTCAGTTTGTCTATGCGATCTGTCAGTTTTTGCATTCTATCCGGCTGGGACAAACTGACATTTGTCCCAACAAATGCCATCCAGACGGTGCGCACAATCTTGGCCTGTTATTGCCTGACATGAAGCATATCAGTCTACCAATGAGGGCCCTAGCCTTTGCGATACGTTCTTCAATTCTTTTTCTCCATGCTGGAATAGTGCTACTTTGTCCAGTAGCGCATATAAGGTAGACTGTCATTGTGGTACCAAAAAGAATTAAGTCCGTTTCGCAAAGGTCTCAGCTAGCTTCCAAATAGTTCAACAGCATTGGGTTCGGAGCCCCCACGACAGCCTGATTCCGCTTGCTTAGGGTAATGTGGGGAAGTCGCGGTCGATTTTCGAGAGGCGTACTGAGCGTTTCCACAATCACCTTTACCATTGTACTCATCATTTGCTCTAGTTGAAGTTCCTGGACGACTGTTCCATCTTCATTTGAATCAAACACAATCGGGGTATTCCTATCGGCATCCACGTCTTCAGTTTGATCTGCAAGTTGTGGCGCCTTATTATTGGTTGCTCTGCAAGTTGTGAAGACTTTTATTATTATTGTAGGGTATCTATATAGTTTTCTCATCTGGTCGGGTTCTATAAATATATAATTATTATAAATGAAAATGAAAAGATAAATATCAACAACATAAAATAAATATAAAAATACATAAATAAATAATAGCCCAACCAGATGGAGGCCCTCGGCAGGGGAGACCAAACGGCCGAGGGTTAGGGGGAAAGGGAAAGAAACCGGCGGACGATGCGAGCGGTATCGAGGAGCACCGCCTTCTGCATTTGAGCCCGGAGCAGTCCACCACGTAGTCCCAGTCGCCTCATATGAGCCGAGAGGCTGACTGGGATTAGCCCGTTTGCAGAGACGACTACAGGATTAATTTCGGTCGGCAGACCACCCCACATGTCGGTCACCTCGTGAGCCAGGTCTAGATATTTTGTTTGCTTGTCTGTTTCGGCTTTCACGAGGTTCTCGTCATACGGAATGGTAATATCGACCAAAAATATCCTTGACTGTGCCCGATCCATCAGCACAATATCAGGCTTTTTCGCAAGAATAGTCCTGTCTGTGATGATGGCCCGGTCCCAATAGAGCTTGGCGCGATCATTTTTGAGCACGGCTTCCGGCAAGTACTTGTAAAACGGCAATTTCCGATCCACGAGACCGTATTTCAGAGCGAGCTCCCGGTGAAGAATTCTGGCTACTAGGTTGTGCCTGTGCAAGTACTCAGAGTTAGAAAGCGCCGAACAACCGGAGATGACATGCCTAAGTGACTCACCGGGATGGCGGCAAGGTCGACAGATGTCCACGGTGCCATCCTTTAGGATGTATCTCCGATAGTTGTTGGTCTTAATAATCTGATCCTGTATTGCACAGACATAACCATCGGTTTCCCCGAAGAGATCACTAAAGCGTAGCCAGTGGAGGGAGGCTACTGTGTCTACGAAAGGCTGATGTAGAGCCTTGTAGAACCTCACGTGGAGCTCCTTCTCCTTTCATACGGTCTCCCGGTCGGAAATGCTAAGCACTGCTGGGTCCTGCCATTGCTCGTTTGCTAAGGATAGAGGGGTAAGCCCTTTATCACTAGAAATGACGTCATCATAGAATGGATCATCCGATCTCGCCAGGAAGTAATCACGGAGGCTGCACACTTCGCGGTTATGCATGGTGAGCGCGCTCAGAAAGCCACGCCCACCATACTTTCGCGGCAAGTACAGCCTCATTACCGATGATCTCGGATGATGCATTCTATGGGACGTCATGGTAGTGCGGACTTTTCTATCCAGGGCGTTAAGCTCAGTCTGAGTCCACCGGAGTATGCCAAAGGTATACATGAGGACAGGCATGAACCAGCAGTTATATGCGTGTGACTTATTCACACCGGACAAAAGGCTGTTAAGCATTTTTTTTCATACCAGCCTCATCGATACCGATGTTCTGTGACATACCCAGGTATCGGTATGTTTCAGCCTCGGAAAGGGTCCTTAAGTTGACGGGCATAGACAAGTCTATGCCCTCAGAGTTAGCAACTCTTCCCCTTTCAACATGGAGGATCGCACACTTATCCGTCCCCAGCTCCATTCCAATGGAACTGCTAAATTCACAAGTGATGTTTAGCAGTTCCATAAGATGGGGGCGACTGGAGTTGAATAACTTGAGATCATCCATATAGAAAAAGTGGGTCACTTTTGTCCCTCCTTTCCGTGGCTGAAATCCCCTCCCGGAGCCCTCCAGTAAGGTACTGAGAGGGTTCAGAGAGAGGCAGAACCAGATTGGACTCATACAATCGCCCTGGAAGATACCCCTTCTTATCCTTATGTGGTTCTCCGCAGCCGTCATTCGCTCACCCAGATGACAAAGTATCGTACTCCACTGCCCCATACACTGCTCGAGGAAGTCTCTAACTGTACAGTCAATCTTGTATAGCTCGAGGACCCTCTTTAGCCATGTATGGGGCACCGAGTCGAACGCCTTTCTGTAGTCTATCCAGGCGGTAGAGAAGTTCCGACGGTTGCGTTTCACCACTTTGCCTACGACCGCGTCAATGAGGAGTGGTTCCTTAGTTCCGCGACCACCGCCTCGACATCCATTATGAGCGCGTGACATCACCTGGTTTAGCTCCAGGTGACGAGTGATTCTCGCGCTCAAAATGGATGTCAGTGTCTTATATATGGTGGATAGACACGTGATGGGGCGGTATTTGCTCGGATCTGTGGTATCCTGATCTTTAGGAACCAAGTGAGTGATCCCAGTAGTGAAGAGGCTCGGGAGTGACTTCTGGTCGAGAGTGGTCACCAGCATTGGGTTAAGAGCCCTCACGACAGCCCGATTTCGCTTGCTTAGGGGTATGTGGGGAAATCGCGGTCGATTTTCGAGAGGGGTGCTGCGTGTTTCCAAAATCGCCTCTTCCAATATACTCTATTATACTATAAATTAAATTATATTTTGTTATATTTGATATTTTTTTAGAATAAGCATAACCAGCGAGTACACAGTTCATCCGATGGTAAATGAGTGCTACGGTGAGCCGTATATACTATGAGTAGTCATCTTCATCTATTCTCGATTAAGCATCAATATTTTGACGGCTCTATGGTGCAGTGGCTTAGTAATGGAATATCACGTTTCCAATAAGAAAGGTCTTCAGTTATATACGAAACACATCACATTAAGCTGTTTTTAGTAGTAGTTCCAGTATTCTGGTCGAGCAGACTCATTCGTGCTACAACCGTGATATAATTGAAGCATACCACGCATAGTACATGTATTTAATGCTTGTTAAACATGATGCTAAAAATATACTTGATTTAAATCCGGTAAATTGTTTTCAGAATTTATTTTTATTCGAACATATACCTGATATTAATAAAAATTATACATTAATAAAATAATAATTAGACTTTAATTAATTTAACTTAATTAAGGTTTTACACCTTAACTTGTGATTAAGTGACAAGGGCAGTACGACAATTAGACGACCTCTCTGTGGAATAGTTTACCACTGGCGATTTTTCCGGATTGGTACGACCTAGGGACCTTCAATAAAGGAGCTTACTCCTTTCTAAAAGGCCGTCAACGCACCTGCGATTCCCCTGGTGTTGCAGTTGTTCAAGAGCGGCGGTAGTCACTTAACATCAGGTAAACCGTATACTCGTTTGCCCCCTCCCCTATAAAAAAGCTCCTTAATTGCACACCGATTTAATTATACAGCAATCATTCGATGTGTAAATAAGTGCTGCATACAGACATATATAACAATAAATAATTATTATCATGTATATCTGTATTGCAACAACTATCGGAGATACATCCTAAAGGATGTCACCGTCGACATCTGTCAAGCTTGTCGCCAACTCGGCGAGTCACTTTAGCATGTTATCTCCGGTTGTTCGGCACTTTCTAACTCTGAGTACTTGCACAGGCACAACCTTGTAGCTAGAATTCTACACCAGGAGCTCGCTCTGAAATACGGTCTAGTGGGCCGGAAATTGCCGTATTACAAGTACGTGCTGGAAGCCGTGCTCGAAAATGATCGCGCCAGGCTCTACTGGGATCGGGCCATCATCACAGACAGGATTATTCTTGCGAATAAGCCTGATATTTTGCTGATGGACCGAGCACAGTCAAGGATATTTTTGGTCGACATCACCATTCCGTATGACGAGATCCTCGTGAAAGCCGAAACAGATGTGGCGATGCTGTCGTCGCGTCGCAAGCGAAACACATCAAAGCCTAAATCACGCTATAAAAATTCTGATTCATAAACAGTATATATAGAACATCTCTGAACTATCACATAGAGTATTGGCCGGTCCTCGGGCAGAGCACCTTGCCCGGCTGGAGATCTCCCCTTTTCCTACCACGGCCACACAAATAAACGAACAAAATATCTGGATCTGGCTCACGAGGTGACCGACATGTGGGGTGGTCTGCCGACCGAAATTATTCCTGTAGTCGTCTCTGCGAACGGGCTAATCCCAGTCCCATGGACTGACGGACCGCTCGGGGCTCAAATGTAGAAGGCGGTTCTCCTCGATACCGCCCGCATCGTCCGCCGGTTTCTTTCCCTTTTCTCCCAACCCTCGGCCGTTTGGTCGCCTCTGCCGAGGGCTTTCATCTGGTTAGATCTTATTTATTTATGTATTTTTTGTATTTATTTTATTTTATTGATATTTATATATATTTATCTTTTCATTTTAACTTAAAATTGTATATTTATAGAACCCAACCAGATGAGAAAATAATATAGATACCCCAACATAATAATTATTAAATCACCTTCATGGAATGGAATCTACAGACCGATAGTTCATCAGAAAACAGAGACAAGATACCGCCAAATTAAGTGCACAAAGTGCCTCACATAATTGCTTTATTTCATTCCTAAGGGACCAAAGTTATACAGTCATATCTTGCTTTTCATCATCTTAAAAGTTGAACAAGGCTAAAACATACGTCATTTAACGAACCATGAAGATTGACAACTGCCCTAACAAACTGAAACTGAGCACTTTTAAAAACTAAAAAAAATGAAGCCACTACCGTAAAGACGCTGATAGGGTCGACAGATTGCAAACTTACACCTTCGAGAAATATGCAGAGATTATTTTTGGTAAGAGAGTATTTTTCGTAGATAGTAACGCACGTGAAACCAGTGCCTTAGTTCAGTTGCCCAGGTCTCTTTGTTGCAACCTCTAGTTCATTCTTGAGGCAATGTATATATAACATGCTTCTTCAACAAAGTCTTGTGAATATAGAAGGCCTATCTATCCAGTAAGTTTTTTTTAATCAAAAAATACTGTATAAAAATGTTATTATAAAGTTAATAAATTTGTTATTTCATTAATTATTTATAGTCTATCAAATTTCTATTGTTAACATAGATTACCCCATGGATTTTATTTAGTAGTGTAATAAAAAGGAGACTTTTATCAAGTATTATTATGTTAAGTCTGTTAAAAATATTCCATTTTATTCCAGAAAGCGAGCCAGATCTCGGTCATTATGAATTTAAATCTTTCTGTACATTCCGTAAAACGGAATTAGGTAGCTTTCAGTAAACGTTTTGTTTTCATTTTTGCTGAGACAGAACTTTTGTCATTTCTGACTTGACTCGGAGGCAAATTAAAGGTCTTTTGTTATTGAATTATTTTAGTCTACTTTATGGCATCAAATAAAAAATACATTTTAAAATATTTAAATTACTCATTAAATATAAATATAAATACTGATTTTATCGCGTTTAATTTACTTTTTCTAGCTTATTTTTAATTCCCGACATTGCGGGTGCTTTACGGTACCCATGGTCACGGGAGGGACTGAGATGTTTGACGTTCCAATGTTTCAGTTAGCCCGGCTACCTTCAGTTCTATGAATAGTAATTTTTGTTTCGATTTACGCAGAACGAGCTTACAGTATCTTTAAATCTTGCAGTGGTATGCTAGGGTTTAGGTTTAATTTTGTTATTTATAGGATCCCAAGCAGATAGCAGCACCCATCCATCTCCTCTATTGAAATTAGTATGTTTTTTTAATTTCAATAGCCTCGCGTATCATACTTGGTAGGAATCGATGTTCTTTTGAGAGGATTTGTGGTTTATCAAATCTGATGTAATTATGGGGACGATCTTGAACATATTCACAGACTGCCGACTTTTTATAAAAACCCGCGTGAAGGAATATATAGCTGACGTGAAGTACCACCGACACACCAGGAAGACTGCAATCTGTGACCGGGGACACTTCTTATTGGAAACGAGGCATTTCATTTTAGTGGTCATCATCATTATCATCATCATCATCATTACAGCCCTTCACAAGTCCACTGCTGAACATAGGCCTCCCCCAAGGTATGCCACAAAGCACGGTCCTGAGTCACCTGCATCCATCGACTTCCTGCATGTCTTACCA
Organism: Parnassius smintheus behrii; assembly: GCA_036936625.1. NCBI lineage: Eukaryota > Metazoa > Arthropoda > Insecta > Lepidoptera > Papilionidae > Parnassius > Parnassius smintheus. Next base: position 7,035,108 of record JAUPFT010000028.1, on the reverse strand, counting down.
GGTCGTCACTCCATCTAGGTTTCATTTTAGTGGTCACGGAGCACAATTCATTTGCACTTTGATTTTTAATCCAAGATAGATGTAGATGATTTGCTATATTTAGGCGAACATTGACTTACCATCAGGTGGACTGCGTGCTCGTTTTCATTTTACAAAATAATGTTTGAAAATCTAAACTGCCTGTAGTTATGCAAATCTTGGTAGAGTTACAACACTTAAACGAGGTCGAGTCAGTGAGGCGAGCGCGACTAACAGTGATAAGTAAATTTAAGCCGTGGAAACTGCAGTTCAAGCGGCTTATTAAGTTGAATTATGCTCGCGTTGTTCGCTAATATACTTAAAATATTTCTGAGGGATTTTTCAAGGATTTTTTTTAAACTAATTGGTAATTATCATGATTAATAGCAGAAATTGAATAAGAATTGTTCATTCGTACGCTACTGCCTATTATAGGAGCCAAACGGCAGTGCATGTACTGTTGTGTTTCGATATGAATATTATAAGAAGACCGTATAATTACAGGCTGAGAGTCATTTCATCTTAGTCCTCAGGGGTGACATGATAACCCTAATTTCACCTTCTTTCGTCTAGTCAGTGTTAGTTGTGTAGTTTAAAGTAAGTTATAGTAATAAACAAAAAGTGATGAATGATGTAAAAATGTGTTCCATTTCAACAATGCAGTATGAATATTACGTCGGCACGGGCAGGCACCGACAACGCTCACACTAAATATCAGCATCGGATGGCGGCATAATGCTTTCATGCTTCATAAATTTTATCAACCACAGCATCCACATTTCACCAAATGGTATGTTTGCTCGTTTGTTCTAATATAAAATAAAGTGATAGCAGAAAACCTGAGAGTATTTCTACTAGTAGCCTGCCCATCCATATTTGTCTTCTAGAATGACCACGAATCTGCATTTTGATCTTAATCGATGCTAAATGTGGTTGTGTGAATTCTGTGATGATCTACATCATCTTATTCACAGTATTACATTAAACTTTATTAACTATAATGTATGCAATACTGAGAGTAAAAACTTTGACTTTTGATAAAGAGTTAAAAGTGGCGTTGAAAGTGTTAAACAAAACTAAGATAATTTCGACGTAATAGCTTCGGAATTCAATATTAATACGAAGTGTATAAAAGAATTAAATCCCCCACTTCAGAAATTATATAAAAATAATTTAAGATATTTTAGTTATTTACAAGCAGTTTTCCTTCATCACCTTTATAAAATTTACCTATATTAAAATTTCATCCTTTATTTACAAAATTATGGGGAAAACTTTCACTTCAGATCTAGCTACTAAGACCACTTTTAAAGTATTAATTATTTAATAAAAATAATCACAAAATCGGTTTAAAATTGACAAAAATGTCGCGAAACACATCAAAAATAACGTACAGTCTATTTGAGTACGTCCTTATTTTGAAGTGCTAAAAATATTTATCAGTTATATCTTATAGTGGAGTTGGAGCACAAACCGGTCGGCTCAACCGGGAAAGGACCACGCTCTCACAGAATACCAACGTCAAATAGTAGCTTAATGTTGCTGTGTTTCGTATGGTGAGTGTGAACCAAAGACCCCTTTTACTGGAAACGAGACATTCCATCTTAGTCCTCACGCGTGACAACGCATCTGCATTTTGATTCGTAATCGTGGAAAAATGTAGATATCTATGGGCCACAGCAACCACTTACCATCAGGTAGACTGTGTGCTCGTTTGTAACCCTATCCAATTAAAATAAATCAGTAAACTGCTACGATGCCATGCCATGGTTTCGAATGCCGGAAAAAGTTTGCGCAAAAAATCCCTCTGGCGCGTTAACATCATAACCCCTACAACCATTATATTAGGTTATTAAGGTGATATAGGAACCATCACCGATGAGTCAATTACCGTTTACAGAAAACCGTATCTAAATCGGTAAAACGGTTTCGGACAGCATTCGTTTGCACAAAAAATGTTTATTGCAGAGCCCGTGGTGAGTTAACAATTATTGTCAACTTTGAATAAATTATTGAAACGAAAAAACTATTGAAGTGCATTTTGCATTATTCACACAAAAGCTATTCGCGTATCACAAACAAAGAGTAGGTACTCTTTTTATTATTTGAGCACAATAGACATAGCTGCGTCTATTATTTTTTCTTTGTGTGCCGTATGAGAAGCTTTCGCAAACAGCTTCGAATTTTTGTTTTATAATATCTCTTGTTTTTCTAATACTAAGACCCATTATAGCTCAGATAATAAGGGCCAAAAGTATCACAGTACCTTATCAATCTTAGTTAGATCCCCGCCATCCTCATTGTAAAGTTGTTAATTGTAATTGTAAGTGCTAATATACCTCTTGATCGGTGTTGAAGATAAGATCGGGAGGATAACTGCATAGCTGAGTGATAAACATATTCTTTATTTTTTTAGATATGTGTCGGTTTTGTCATAATACTTTCTTTCACCGCCAAGCGGGTAGTCAATCGGCACCTAAAATTGCAAATAATATGAAGCCATCAACTGATTTTCTATCAAAAGATAAAGAAGTAATTTTGTTAAAATGCGTGTAGGTACTTTTAGTTTGAAGACATTTTAAGATGTATCTACTGCAAATTCTAATGAGCTTAAGAGCCCTCTTACATTTCGGCGTTCCGCAAATTTAGGTTATTTGCGCACCGAGCGAGCGGCGATCTACGCGAGGGATACTTCCTTTCATATCTCTATTCACTTGCTGGCATTATGATACTGTGAGTATGGCGACTAAACGATCTTGATCTTCCATAATACAAGTTTTAGCGTGGAGTTCAGTGGATGGAAAAATTTTGGTGTCTCTTTTTAAGGTTATTTTATTTATTATGATATATGTTGTTATGTTTTTCATTATTTATGAACCTTAGTGTTTAAATAAGTACACATAAAAATATTTTAATTGTTACGCAGTAATCGATTGTTAACCGATATTGGTTAATAATCAATTATATTTTCTAACGGTAGCATATTAGTATAAATAAATAATACGGTTGCAACCTGTTTAAATAAATAAAACAACCAAATGTAACAAATATTTTTAATCGGTACTTACGGTCAATTATCATATTAGGTAACATTTTTGCAACATAATCTGTTTATTCTCCATTGTTATTTCTCCAGAGATAGGATAATAAATAATTTATTACTTTGCAACCTTCCGCTAAATAATTACAATGATGTGTCTTAGATGGATTGAAGATCACCTCCTGCTCTCTCTCAATTGCATGCACTAACTCCGTCACCACTAGTTCCAGCACCTCATTGTAATTAGTTAGCGGAGGGTTGCAAAGTAATAAATTATTTACTATAATGGATTTCCGCAAAGTAACGCCTGATTCTATCAATTACCTAGAGATAGGATATTTCCTTTTTTACGTTTAGTGACGTATTGTATACTTATATTTATTTTTTCTCATTCCGATTGGAAAGAAATCTCAGCTGCAATAAAAATAACTGTAATGAGTTAACTATCTGGTATAATAATAATTTGCGAACTTTATACTAATTGAAATACACTGTACGAAAGTAAATACTTTCAATAATAAAAAACTGTGGTCGTAGTTGACGATGCTACATCACGCCCTAAATAGCAGTGCCTATACGGCAATCGATGCACACTACGATGACATCAAGACGACGCAACGCGCGAAATCAACTGACGCAGGTTTAACCTCGACATCCGATCGCAGATGGAAGGCGCAGTGAAATATAATGGTACTTTTATTTAATTAATAAAAATAAAAGTAATTATTTTAAAAGTAAAAATAGTAGTATAATTTCAGCAAATGTTGGTAATTATTATTAATAATAAGAATAAATTTGACGTCAAAATGATGATTCGGATATATCGGGGCTTATAGTGAAAATTTTTCGGTTGTTAAATTATGCCTATAATTTTTTTCTTTAAGTGAAGGGAATACAACGAAAATGTCTCCTATTGTTATTATAGTATAGGATATTTGTGGGAAAAGAATATTTTTTGATGATCAATATTCAATGGAAACTACAAAATGAAGCTCCCAAATCATGTCTCTGAGAGATTTTGCCTAAACATGCATCAGTAAAATGATTCATACTAAATATATAAATAAATTATTTAAAATTTGCTCTGAGCTTTTTGTAGTAAAGAAAACGAACTATTTTAAACAAGTAATTGTTATTTCAAGCAAAGAACGAAAAACATACAATTTCAAAGAGGAACCCTTGTAATTTCGCGTTTTTTTGTAATACTCCCCTTTAACACAATACTATTACAGTTATAAAGAACACAACTGACTTATACGAACAACAACCGAATTATAAATTACATTTTTTTTAAATAAGATTTTTCATCTCTTTGTCTCAAATAAATCTATTTTATTAAATTGGTTATTTTATTAAGAACTTATGTAGTAAGAATATCGTTTTGACAGTAATTAGTATAATGGCGTTGTACACTGAATAGACGTATGCTTTGTACGACGGGCGGGAACGGAAAATCTGATTTCTGCAACTAATTTCTAACAATCAATTGATTTTAAATTTAAAAAAATAATGCATTATAATTATGTTCAATTATGTCTTATGAATTACGTTAATAGGGGACCACTTAATCCTTGCGGATCTTTTAATCATTCATCAAATATCTTCTACATTAATTCTTTATCATTTTTAAAATTCTTTGTTGAACACATATGAAACATTTAGTTCTTCAAGAATTTAAATAGATAACTTATTAACTTTTATTTTTAAAAAGGGTTACCGATATCTGGGCCGGAGTACCCCGGTTAAAAATTGCACTTGATCCGCATCCAGCGCAGATCAATTCAAATCGTCGACGACCGAGTTCTTTCTGATCGGTTCGATTCACTGGCACTGCGTAGGATGTTGCACCTTTTTGCGTTTTCTATCGTATCTACCACAGGGATAGTTCTGAGGAATTGTTCGGATTAGTTCCAGCCGCTAAATGTCACGAAAGCATATCGCGTCAAAATTCACGATACCATCCCCACCATCTGGATGCTTGACGGTCCACCACTGTGCTATTTACTAAGAGTTTTCTTCCTTGTACAACTTCTCTGTGGAATTATTTATCACCGGTAACTTTTCCGGACCGATACGACTTTAGGACCTTCAAGAAAAGAGCTTACTCCTTTTTAAAAGGCCAGCAACGCACCTGTAATTCCCCTGGTGTTGCGATTGTTCATGGTTGCGGTAGTCACTTGCATCAGATGAGCCACATGCTCGTTTGCTCCCTCTTCTATAAATAAAATACATATATTGACTTTTATCAATCGTGTATATTAATTTATTACTAAAAAATTAATAAATTGCACATGGATATACAAACAAATACTTGCGTCGTGTAGGATTTGAACCCGTTGCCCCCCACTGGTGTAGCTAAATGCGAAGGCACTACGTTTCCAGCTGACAACAATTGTATCGCAAATACTTGAACAAACAAATTCCGTCCTCGTTCTTTAGTCTCATACAATTTCAGGGCTGTATCATGTATCATGTGCCTCTCCAACATGCTCACAGGCCTCAGTGCAATCCACCACTATAATTCTTAGACGTCAAAAGCGTATATATGTATACATACATTTTGTTATCACGGCAAGTAAAATATAACGAACAGCAATTAAAAAAATAAGTTATCATAACACTAAATTTTTTCTTGTATTGTGGAGACTTGTTACTTACATTACTTACAAATTGAACATTAGTAAACATCCAGACTCAGAAAAGTTATTTGCAAGACATAAAACTGTGGTTTCGATGGATTGTGTGTGGGATGTGGGATTTAGAAACGACGACGACGACGACGAAACAAATGCAAACTGCGTTACTTAGTTTATTTGTATTAAAATTAAAGAAACCAAAATTAACATAAGTAGTTATATGAGAGTATGAAATGTTTGTAGTGACGCAGGCCTGGCTTAGTTCGAATCCGTCATTCGAGAACTGCCATGATTGCTTTCGATAATCACTTCTGTAATCCATTTAAAATAGTACATGAGGGTTTGGAATTTGCTTGGAAATTTTCAATTTTTTTTATTTTGTGCATATGTCACGTGATATTTTATTCATTTTTAATCCATTTTATTGATTTTTAAGTAGGCTATAAATTCAGATAAAATTTATCGTATAAATTTAGAGAAAAAAAATTAAAGGTAGAAAAATATGGATGTGTTTTTATTTAAACTACTTATTTCTACTTATAACACACAAAAGGGCTCAAAAAAGTAACTTTTAATGAAAGCAAAAACCGCTTTCAAAGAACTAAAAAGAACAAAGTATTTTTTTACATAGTATAATTTTATTTTCCAGTAATAGCCAATAACCAATGCTAAAAATTAGCTGCGAAATTTTGAAAACATTCGCAGACCATTTCCTCAAATTTGTGAGGATTATTGTTTATTATAAGTTATTGCATGCTATAAAATGCTTTATATTTTATATTTCGTACCACATATGCGAGGTAACCAGTTGTGTGATACGATAATCATCATCATCATTACAGCCCCTCACAAGTCCACATAGGGCTCCTCCAAGTAATGCCGCAAATCACGTTCCCGAGCTACCCGCTTCCATCGAATTTCTGCAAGAATTACCAAGTCGTCACTCCATTAAATGGGGGGTCACTGCACACTTCGCCTATCGGTATGAGGCTGTCTCGAGAACCTGTTTTTCTCGTCGGTTGTTGGTTTTTCGTGCTATATGGCCAGCCCATTGGCACTTCAGCTTACTAATCTGTTGGGCTAAATCAATCACTCTCGTTCTACTGCGAATATCCTCTTTCAAAGTTTATAACGCAGAGAAACCCCGAGCATAGCCCTCTTCATAGCTCGCCGAGCGACGTTGAGCATCCTCGCATGGCCAGCAGTGAAGGGCCACGTCTCACATCCGTAAGTCATTACTGGCAACACGTACTGGTTGTACAACCTAGTTTTCAGGTTTTGAGGTAAGCCTGACGAGAAGATGTGTCTTAATTTCCAAAACGCTTCCCAGCCGAAAATTTATTGAATGTAATTATAAATAAGACTCCGTAGTCAATCAGGGGAAAAAATTAAATATTTTAAATAAATGTTTTGATTCTCTATGGAAGAAATGTTTTCAGGCGATATAAAGCCCGCAGGGTAACGGTGACTTTCTGGCTAACATATATCACTTGGGTTGTGTTTTGTATATTAATGAAATTTCTTTTCCTGCTTTCATTTTGTTGTCATTACGAAACATACTTATCTCATTACACGAAATTTTACCATGTTGTCCCATTAATAAGTAATTTTCTTTCTTTCTTTATCTTACGAGAAATAAAATCAGCCTCAGATCAAAATTATTTGATACTCCTTTTTAAACTATTCAGGGGAGCAAAAATAAACTTTGAATCCCCATTATTGTTGCCAAAGGTTAAAAACTTAAGTAAGTGGAGCAACCTCTTACAGGACAACCTCTTTCACCAAAATCGTTATTTGTGTATTTTTCCTTGCGCGCCGCTTAGGTACTGTACACACAAACGTAGTTAAATCTCGTTTAGTTTTCTTGATTGTATAATAAATCGCATAGGTTAACATCGTCACCGATTTTGAATATTAACTTTTAAACTTTATTTCCCATTATCGTTTAAAAATATTTTTATTGGTTTTAAATACTTAAAATAAATAAAATAAAAGCAACAAACCCGTAAAAATAGTTTTTTCAATGTGTATTGACGTATATATGACAAATCTCACTGTCGTTGACAATTAAGATTTTGGAGTACGAGCTTGATAAACTTAACTTTATATTATGTATGTATAAATCTAACCTTATATTCAATGAAATTAAATTAAGTTTGTTATTAAATTCAGTTAAGAGATATCGCAGTACATATAACGCGCACATATTTTGTCGCGACTCAGCATAACATTTTACTTTATCAGCTTTTCATACAATCGGTGCTCATACCACTTTTCCTAGCTTGTGTCTTGCAAAGCTTGTATTAAATACTTCTTTATTTCCCACAGGAACGAAGCATAAACAAAGAGATTACGACGCAAAGCAGTCTGAACGTTAGTATAAAAGAATGAAAGAAGTTGTAAATCCAACGTGCAAAGACTGTTTGATTAGTTCGGATTTTACAAAAAGACACAAGGACAATGACCTCAAATGACGAATTACTTACAAAGTTAGGTTTTACTCAACGGTTTTAAAACTTTTGATTTGTTAAATAAATATAATATGTATTAAATTTTATAATATTTATAACTTTTTAAGCTTTAGCTCGTGGTTTCGCCCACGTGGTGGTTGAAAATGACATCAATTCGTAAACTAACAGCCCATTTTCACCTTTTGGCTTTAGTCCACGACTTCGTCTACGTAGTAGTCGAAATTTATATTTTCTTGGTTAAGGTTACAGCATAAATCATCATTTCTGCCATAGTCATTTTTTCACGAAGTTTCTATCTATAATTTCTTTTACGTGGAGTTCAAATTGCTTATAACATGGCACTTATTACATTAATAACTATAGTGGGTTGCTTATTTATACTAACTCACTTTTAGATAGAAGAAGGGGCAAATGAGCACGCGGCTCACCTCATGGTAAGTATCGACCGCTTCCCATGAACAACTGCAGCACCAGGTTACTTGCAGGTGCTTTGCTGGTCTTTCAAAAAGTAGAAAGCTCTTTTCTTGAAGGTCCATAAGTTGGATTGTTCCGGAAAAATCTCCGGTAGTAAACAATTAATAAAAAAATAATGGTAGCAAATACTGAGAAAAATTTGTTTTGAATGGAAAACAAGTTCACGCATGCACACATACGGTTTCTTTTTTGAGCGAATTTGAAGTTTCAGAATATTAATTATGTCGACAATAGCCAACATAAATATTCACAAAATACAGTAGCACATATTCAGGAACTGGAAACTTTTTCGGGAGTAGAGTAAAACCCATATTTAAGGTTTTATTTTGTTGGAAGCTATGGCAAAAATTTTAATGAACAATATGTTTGCCGTATATCACAATATAGAATGAAAGACATTGTTTTTTTTTTTTGGTAAATACTGTAAAACTTTTATCTTTTTTAAATGTAATTGAATAAAACTAAGCTATGCGTTTAATTAACTTATTTTTCGTACCAGAAATTTCGGGTGATTTACAGCATCATCATAGTTAGCCCGATTACCTTCAGTTTTTAAGCATTAATTTTGGTCCGATCTACGCAGAACGAGTTTTTTTGTAGGCTCTGGTATGTCTTCTCAGCGGTGAACGTATATTTTCAAAGTGTTAAGCCAAACTATAAGTCGGTAAAATGATCTGTGCCGCGCCAACTTTACAGTGACCAAATGAAGCCGGCCACAGTCGAGCGTATGCCTGCTGTGCTACCATATAATATGTCAGAGCAGTCACAGACTAGGTTTGCTCCATCTTTAAGCGATCTTCCATTAAAATATACTACAAGCCGCTTTAGTAGCCGCCGATTAGTCAATTTTTACATCCATCGAGAAGTGTTATATCTTTTTACAAGATGCAGGAGTGTAAAAAGTTACATTGTGAATGTGGTCTTTCTCACATAATACGTAAAAGAACACATAGCTGATGTGAATCACCGATGCTTTGGGAAGTCTACAGTCTGTGAAAATGTTTAAAATCGTACCCACCCTTACATCAGATTTGATAGACCACAAATCCTCGCATAAAACACCGATTCCTATCAAGGATGATACACGAGGCTATTGGAGTTAAAAACGTCATAATTTCAATAAAGAAGATGGACCCGTGCTGCCATCTGTTTTTTATAGCGACTTCTTGGGATACAGTATTTAAACCTGCACAATCCGGGATATTCAAGGTGTTTAATTGGCTCCGATCCAACTTGCTTACATTAAATATAACCAAAATAAACTATATATGCTTCTCCAATAGTAAAAAAAAATACATCCAAACCTAGATCTAAAACTAAAAATACATACATGCAATAACCAAAACATATATAACTGCACTTGTCCCGAAATAGAGAAAGTCAACAGAACCAGGTACTTAGGAATAATACTTGACCAACGATTATCTTGGCATCTTCACATAGATTTTATTAATAACAGAATCAGAAAGTAAATATGGATTTTTAAATCTTTAAGATATGTAACCACTAAAAAGCTTATCAATCAGATATTCATTGCATTAGTTCAGTCAGTCCTGGGATGTTGTATCCACATACGGGGTAGAGCTACAAAAACAAAATTTCTTGAAGTTGAGAGAGCGCAACGTTGCTTACTAAAGGTCAATTATTTTCAGTGAGAACGTTATATATATATATATATATATATATATATATATATATATATATATATATATGTATATATATATATATATATATATATATATATATATATATGTATATATATATATATATATATATATATATATATATATATATATATATATATATATATATATATATATATATATATATATATTGCAAACTGTTCTAGAACTCAACAGGTCTTTACCATTTAATTATAATAATCTAAATAAAAGAAGAAACAGGTTTATTTTAAAATTGCAGAAAACTAAAACAAAATCAGCTAAACGATACTACATAATGCAATCAGGTCACCCATATAATAAAAGCATTGAAAGTTACCTTTTAAAATTAAGAGAACTGACGAGAAGATACTGCAGTTGGAAGAAGAGGTAGGCAAGTTGCGTTGGCATATTATTGGATTATCCGAGGTCCAAAGAGAGAGGGAGGACACGGTAATCCTCGAGACCGGCAACTTGTTCTATCACCGGGAGGGCGACCATCTGTCCCAATGTGTTGTCGGATTTATCGTCCACAAGTCTCTCGTCAACAACGTTGTAAAGTTCTGGGAGTGTGTCGCCGAGGGTCACGTACCTGATACACAGAATCACCAAACGGTATTCTTCAAAGGTCATACAGGTTTACGCACCAACCGCGGCACATCCCGATGAGGAGGTCGAGGAAATGTATGAGGATATTTTTAAAGCCATTTTAAAGCCATGCTTTTCATCATCGTACTCAAGGGTAAGAAGATGCATTTGCGTAATGTTTATTCTTAATACTGTATACCTACATTTCCTTCAATAAGAATATCCCCACTAAGAATATCCCCACTAAGAATATCCCCACTAAGAATATCCCCACTGCAACATATCGCCCAGTGATTTAGTTAAAGTAACACACCGAGGTTGCCATTCCGCTTGCCAAACGTGTTGTAAATTAAGAGAATTCATCACTTCATTTCGCCTCATGAATGTCGACAGAGGCAGCTAAAGGGAAATGCTGGTAAGATTTACTTTTCTTTTTTTTTAAAGACTAACATTTGCAAACAAATACTTGCAATAAACATTTCAAGTTGACTTAAATTACTGATATTAGGAGTAGTTTATGACATTATTCGAATGGCGGATTATCCACAACTTTTTGAGCTTTCAGACCATATACTTAGAGCTACTGTAGCCTCAGAAGATCTAATAGCTTCGCATAGACAGTATTAGTATAAGCCCACATTGACACTAAGAAAAGTATAGAGTTTTGGATTATTTTATGTTAACACTAGGTGTATTGATAACTTAAAACCGTTTTTACCTTTGGTTACCGTGGTAACGAAGGACACAAGTCACAGAGTTGTCCCTCCCCGGTGTTGACTAATGCCGACTCATTCATGCTGCAGCCGTAATCTTATGCTAGAGCGTGATTCTACCATTCATTCGTCACTAAATGTAAATTCCACTACAGAAAGTTTCCGTCATATATTGTGTTACAAGGAGCACATTTAAAATAGCCAAGTTTAACAGACGGGTTGGCAACAGCAGTATTCTAAAACATAAAAAAATAATTTAGATGAAAAAAATATAATATGTACAAGTACGTACAAGAAATACGTACAGTTACTGAATTATTTTAAGAAATATTTTGTTATGAGTAAGGACGGCTTCGACCTTAGGGAAATATGATAAATCACTTTGGTCTCCATTTACAAGGGCCGTAAATCCAAGTTGCTTCATAAAAAACACTCTTTTATATACGTATTAATAGACATAGTGTACCGTTTTGTAACTACAAATAGCGAATTTGATTCGCGAAACAGATTTTCTTAATGCTAACATTAATTGAATGAAACTAGTTTTTTTAGTCTTTGAGTACTTTGTAAAACCCAAGGTCATCGAGGAACCGAGGTGTTCAACATGCCAATGTAATGAATAACCACGGCTACCTTCTCCGCTAAAATTATTAATTATGGTCTGCGCAGAAGGAAATTAAAGTATCTGGAAGTATCGAAGTAGTATATGGCTTGGGATTAAATTTTATTAACAACAGAGTCGTTAGCTGTCGTCGTCAGATAACAGATAACGGAAGCCAGGCAGATAATTTTCTATTGCTTTACTCTCTTTAACCGATGCAATTTTAGGCTGGTATTCTGTGAGAGCATGAAACTTTCCCGGTTGACCCAATACATTTGTATTAAAACGATAATATAATTGTAGCATGGCTCTACATTTTGTAAATTCCCGACATTCAAAAATTTGAAAATTAATAAATTTTTATTCAACTTAGAATTCATATATTAAAAATATATATTTAATATTCATATTTACATTTATCACTGTTACCAAAAAACTTCTCTCCTGGAAAGAACCAGTTAAATAATGAAACTGATTATAAAATACAATTTAGAAACAGCTAGTAATAGGACATCTTTTCTGCTTAGAAGTCCGTCTGGGAAGGTCCCACCCACGCTTTAACTTATTTCTGCCGCCAAATAGTAGTACTTATACTGCTTCGTTCTAGTCTAAAGAGTATAGAGAACCAGAGTAATTACAGGCTGTAAGGCATTCCATTTTAATCCTTAAAGGTGTAGCGGCGCTCTTATCCCGCCAAAAGCGAAACATATCGAAACCTAAGTCGCGCTATCAAAGTTCCGAAACAGAAACAGTATATGTAGAATAGCTCCGAACTATCTCACGCTGCGCCCTTCATACTCACAAGGGGGGTCGCGTTCGTTTACGGCAAAGTTTACGGTAAAGATCTCTAGTTAGATCATTAAGCCAATCCCCAAAAGGTGGTGTTTAGTGGGTAAAAGTCTTCACATAACCACGCAGCAAGCTGCGTGGTATGCTATGAGCCACCACCACCTCCCTCCCCCGTTACCGGGAGGTCGCTCTTATTTCCTTCAGGCGCAAAAAAAACTATCTCACGGAGCGTTGGCCACTCACCGGGCAGAACACCTTGCCCGGCGGGAGATCTCCTCTTTTCCTTCGCGGAGGTATCAACTCAAATGTAGCCCACTGTTCGAACTATACATTTGGTATCATGTGGAATGTAGGTCAGTATGGTCACTTCAATTTTATTAAAAAAAAAGCTTATTTTAAAATTGAAGTTTTAGAATGAACAACATTTGTAAGGCTATTCGTGTTTTATACATTAAGTGAAACAAAAGCGCCCCACTCTAAACGTAATACAATGCAGACTCGAGTTGCCTATTCAATTATTCATCGTATCATCGGAATTGAATTCACAATCTCCTCATCCGACTTACAATAACGTCATAAATCTTGAAAGAAATGCGGAGAAATATAGAATATTTTAGCATTCGCAAGCTGCGTTAAGGCCGGCAATGTAAACGTGCAGCACACAGGACGTGCAATGAAACCGTAAAGAAGTGCCGTGTTAGCTCAGGGGATAAATGCTCGCTGTAAATTTCACAGTACGCAAGCAACTCGGGTTTTATCCCCACCGGCACCAATGAAATTGTTGATTGCAATTTTAAGTGCTGATTTACCACGTGCTCGCTAGTGAAGGAAAAAAATCGTGAGGAAACCTGCATGTCTGAGGAATAAGAAAAAAAAATATTTTGAAGACATGTGAAGTTCGCCAACACGCATTAGGGCAGCGCGGCGGACACTTTCTTGCCCTAAAACCCTCTCAGAAATGAGAGGAGGCCTGTGCACAGCAGTGGGACTTGTACAGGCTGTAACGTTACTTTTGACTTAATTTTGCCCAGGAATGGAACGTATATTTAGACTGTATCTTTTTAAAGATGACGTCACGACGTCAAACGTCTTGTTGTCACTGCATGGATTGCTGGCGGTGCGACAATTTTTATACGGTTTTATATATTACATGTAGGTATTATCTTATCTTGTGTATTATAGGGGTGATGTGCACAACAGGTAGGCGCAGGCCTTATGTCTATATTTTTATTTCACAGTTGGATATTTTGTCGAATGTTTTACTAATATCCAATAAGCCGTTTCAGGAATATTTTTTTATAAATGAAAACCGTACCGGTACTCGTTATACCCAATGTTAATAAGCTTCAATTATAATGTTTATAAACTGGTGCTATAAAAAGCTACTTAGCATTTGGATTCAATGCAAAGGCATGCTCTAAGTCTTATTTTCATACATTTATCGTAAGTTACCTCATAAGAGATGTTTGCTTGTTTTTTTTTTTATTATTTTGAGTAAGTGTTACAGGAATGACAATGCTGCCCATACTGTTTTATTGTTACAGTTAGAGAATGATATGTTTTATGTAGCAAAGGCTTTAATGTCACATGCGTGTAATCAAAGATAAAACTGGGCTGAGATATATTTAGTTACACGCGTGAACTGCTCTTTATATGGAAAAGCGCTTTAACTGCCCTCCGATACATCTTAAAGATCTTAAAAGAACACGTTGTGTCGTATGCTGGGTATATCAGAGAGAGCTTCGAAGTAATGTACAGTCACGCTTAACTGGAATCGTCACACGGTAGTTGGAGGATCCCAACCGTTTTTGAGGCATTCTATGTTCAGCAGTAGACTTGTAAAGGAATGTAATAATGGTAATGATAATAATAATAATACAATTTTTAATTTCGGTAAAGTGTACAATCAATTCAAACAATGTCTTAATTTAAAATAGTCTACAATAACAAGCACATGAGCTAGGATAAACCTATCTCATGTATATGTGCTAATAGATACTGTTACTGTTTTATTTCTCTCTGTCGCCTTTTATAAACGCACGGAACGATTAGTTAAGTAAATATCTTTGAACATCCACTGTACGGTCACGAGGCTTATTGGTGAATTACAAAATCTGTACCAGACAGAGAGCACTGCGGTCTAGTTATTAATAAGCTTTATATTTCACCCTTAAAATTACAGAAAATTTTCGGAGTGGATATCGCGCCAACAACCGAAAAGGGCAAATTAATTTCTAGCGGGTCAACAAGTATTCAATATTTTTAACTCTCAATATAAAAATATACAACAATCGACAAATTTCTTATGTAACAAAATGACTTAGGTTAAATTTTTCACTGTCAGAGCCTAATTTATCAGTTTATTTAATATTGTTAGAACTATTTTAACGATGGCATTTCTCTTTAAAATAATTTTAAGGTCTCGCTGAAGGCGAGGTGTAACGTTATACAAGCATTTTTGCACGCAGTTAGGCCCCTTAAAAAAGAAGGACTTGCTTAAAATTGTCGACTGTTCTTTTTGGTCAGGCAAACACTTGCAACATACAGTTATAATCCAGCGCGTTCACCCGTTTGATGTCAATATTTCGTTGTTTAAATAACAAATATATTTTAGGTAATTGCATAGTATCCTTTACTTTCATTTTGCAGGAGGATTCCAAATATGGTTTTGTTCTTATTAATTTCTTTCCCGAATGGTAACTTAATTGAGTGATATAAACTATAGACATGTCCTTCATTATGCACTGAACTCGTAACTTAATAAAACTCTACGCAACTTGATCGCTGTGACGTGCTGTTTCTTGCTCCAAAACCCTTAAAAAAATCTTAATATGAAAAGGCCTGCTTTAGCAGTGGAACTAATTATAATTTATGCAGTTACCATATCACTGATGTCGGCTCTACCTCATAACTGATATAAAGAAATCTGGTGAATAGCATCATAGCATCCATATTCTCCCTTACACCCTTGTATTTCAGAACTTAGTATTTAACAGCCTTTTATTCTTTATGTATAAGATTCATCAGTGCAACAGTCGTCACGACCCTTGTTCGTCCCTTTCGGACGATAAATTCCGCTTCATTACCTCTTAACATATAACTATTACAAAAAGCACAATTTCATGCTTGTTCAGTTTGTAAGTTTCTATCGAGCCTGCTTGAAAGTACATACTTTAGTTACAAGCGTTGTATGTTAACTGGTTAATTAATCAAATTTCACAACAACCACATTTTTATTATAAGTTTGAGTTATTATTCAGAAAACGATGTTCATGAAATTTGGCATCTGGGATTGATCCGATCAATTCTTGAGAGCACTCCCTGTGGTAGATGCGAAAGAAAATGCCAAGAGATGTAATATCTGATTAATACATCATTTGGGGGACGCCTATGTTGGGGCCTTGTCGAGTACAAATATGTCCCACTCCTAGGCACAGGCCTCCTACTCCATACTCATTTCTGAGAGGATTTTAGGGCAAGGAATAGTCCGCCGCACTGCCCCAATGCTTGTTGGCAAACTTCACACGTCTTCATTTTCGTCAATTTGAAATATTTTTTTTTCTTATTTCTCAGACAGGCAGGTTTCCTCACGATGTTTTCCTTTACCGCCAAGCACGTGGTTAATCAGCACGTAAAATTGCAATTAACAATTTCATTGGTGCCGGCGGGGATCAAACCCAGTTTACTCGTGTATTGTGAAGTTTACAGCGAGCGCTTACCATCTGAGCTACCACGGCTCTTTGTATAAACTTACAAAGACTGTAATGGCAAAGAAATGTCGCATTCCCTTTACAGAAACAGATAGCCCACAAAGTATACTAATCACAAATTACTACAACAATATAAGCAACGAAAAAACATAGGACAATATCTGATAACATCGAAACAACGATTCCTTTAAATATTATGTTTCAAAGTGTCGGGCATATAATTAATGCACACGTTACGTATTTGGCACCTTATAATTTACTTGGATCTAAAACTAAAAAACTGCGAAGTGCAAAAGGATACATACCGTATATATAAGATTCATTTTCACTGTTTTTGATGAGGATTTGTCCGAATAAGTCATTTCATCATCATCATCATCATTACAGCCCTTCACAAGTCCACTGCTGAACATAGGCCTCCCCCAAGTAATGCACAGTCCTGAGCCACCTGCATCCATCTACTTCCTGCATATCTTACCAGGTCGTCACTCCATCTAGTGGGGGTCGCCCTACACTACGCCTACCGGTACGAGGCTGCCACTCGAGAATCTTTCTTCCCCATCGGTTATCGATTCTTCGAGCCATATGGCCGGCCCATTGATTGTAGCACCACCCAAATTTCGACGGAATCAAAGGCTTTCTCATAGTCCACATACGCCAGGTAAAGTAGCAGATTTTACTCTTCGGACTTCTGTGCAATCTGCCGCAGGGTATGTATGTGGTCTATGGTACTGAAGCCTTTTCGGAAACCGGCTTGTTTGGGAGGCTGCAAGTCGTCGAGTCTGCGTGCGAGACGATTCGTAAAGACTCTCGAAAACAGCACATAGACGCAGCTTAGAAGCGATATTGGTCTGTAGTTCTTCAAGAGGGCGTTGACACCTTTCTTGAAGAACAAGACCACCGCAATTCTGCTCCACGCCTCCGGAGTAGTGCCACCATGGAGGACGGAATTGAAGAGCTTCTGAAGGACCTCAAGTACCGGTGTTCCACCCGCTTTCAGAAGCTCCGCTGTAAATCCATCCTCGCCTGGGGCCCTGCCGTTTTTAAGGTGCTGGAGAGCCATTCTAATCTTTCTCAGACTGACGTCCGGGATATCATCAGAATAGTGTCGGATAAGACTTGCTCTTGGATCGTAACTCACACTTGCGTGTGGCTCCAACGATGATGTGTACAGCTGCCCATAGAACCTCTCAATCTCACTCAAAATCTCGGGTGTCCCGGAAACGATGCTGCCACACTCAGTCTTCAGCTTTGACAGTTGGCTCTTTCTGGCAGACAGATCTCTGGCAAAGAATTTGGAGCCCTGGTTCCGCTCGATCGCTTCTTTAATACGAGCAGTATGAAAGTTGCGTAAGTCTCGCCGCATACATTTGGAGATCTGGCTGTTCAGTTGCCTGTATGCTGTCAAATCTGTTGACGATTGCAGCCTCATCTACCGTATAACAGCCATGAGATTAAGAGTGTGATCGGAGAGTTTTTGGGTTCTTCTGCGGCGGATCTTGCAGAACTTAGCTCCGACCGCATGGACAGTTTCCGCGAGCTTGTCATTCATATCGTCCACTGCATTGCAATCTTCTAGGCACTGAAATCGGTTACGTAACTAGAGCTGAAAGGTTTCAGGATTCTGGATTAGAGCACGAGGGGGATGGATCGTTGACTTCATTACACGAGACCTCTGCAACTTAACGTTTAGGTTCAGTGTGCCTCTAACCATTCGGTGATCGCTGCCAGTTTTCACCCTTGCGATCACTAAGACATCACTGAACAGTTGACGTCTGGTCGTCATAATGAAGTCAACCTCGTTTTTTGTCGAACCGTCGGGGCTCGACCAGGTCCACTTTCTGTGGGGCCGCTTGTGGAAAAAAGAGTTCATCATAAAAAGTCCCTCTTTCTCCATGAAGTCGGCCAGCTGCTGGCCCCTTGGGTTCCGTTGCCCTATCCTAAATTTCCCTACCTTCAGCTCACCGTTCTTTCTTGAGCCCGGTTTTGCGTTGAAGTCTCCCATCAATACCATGTAGTGGGTTTCGGAGGAATGCATGGCTCTGGAAATATCCTCATACATTTCCTCCACCTCCTCACCGGGATGTTTCGACGTTGGCGCGTAAACCTGTATGACCTTCAGCGAATACCGTTTTGTGATTCTGAGTATAAGGTACGCAACCCTCGTCGATACACTCCCAATCTTTAAAACTTTGTTAACGAGAGACTTGTGAACGATAAATCCAACACCTCCTTGGGACAGATGGTCGCCCTCTCGGTGATAGAACAAGTTGCCGGATTCGAGAATCACCGAGATTCGAGAATCAGCGCAACTTGTCATCTCTTTTTCCAGATCCAGGATGTTCTCGTCAGTCCTCAGAGTACGTGCGTTAAATGTTGCCAGGTCGAGTCGTCGTAGGTGGCAACCGAATCTCCACCGGAGATTCTTAGCACCCCCCGCCCCGCCGTTACCATAGTCACCACCGTATCCAGGAATAGCGGGGCCGCCGGGGACTGGGGGGGTCTATTTGTGTAATTCTTCATGGGGGTTATATTGCCATAGTTGCCACGCTTGGCGAGCGGGTTGGCAACCGCAGTTTTTTGTTGTACAGTTGCTGTTATCAGGAAGATGCTGGTGCCCTGTTAATAAGTCATTTAAGAGAATAAACATTTATGTGAGCATAAATTATGTGAGTAAATCATAAAAGTTTTGTTCCCCAAATTATAATACGGCCTAATCTCCAGGCCGATACGTCTGATTTTTATGAAACCTGGACTCTTAAGGAAGTCATCCAAGGTGTAAAGAGTGAACAAGGTGCAAAGTGTTCTTGCGAATGTTAATAACAATTTGATTTGTTTATTTATTTTACAATATAATTTTCATTTATTGTGTCCCTAGTTAGTCAACGTATGTACTTAAATTTCACGAGGTCAAACATTCAGACCCGGTAAAATAGTTTGCAGACCATGGAAATACTTGCTCCGTGTGGAATTCGGGACCCCGAAACTCCGCGTCGTAACTGATTGCTAAAACACTACGCTTCGTTAAAAAAATCGAATGAGATCAGAGAGAACCCTTAGATAAATAGTGTATTATTTTCTTGCATCTCAGCATTCTCAAGATAAAAATGTAGCTCCTGTAAATCTCGAACGAAACTTGCATCTTGTCATAAATACCAATTTTACTTACAATACCGAGTATCGAACCTTACAAATTGTATTATTATTATCATAAGTAATTCATTTAAAATTTATTATTATTAATTTGATGCTTATGTTTTGTAATCTTCTATATACTCTTATATTAAATATATTAAAGTTTGTTTGTTATTAATCTAAAATGTTGTCCATCGATTTGAAATTTTGGCACAATGTTACATTCAAATATGCGAGCGTTTTTTTAATTTAAATTGAAGAGACAGACGGGATGCATGGACTCCTGCAGCTAACTTGTTTCAATTAATACTACAGATTTATCGTCACCCCTGAGGACTAAGATGAACGCCTTACAGTCTGTAATTTAGCTCCTTTAGACTGAAAAAACTAACGATGTCATATTCTATAAAAATAAAGGATTATTATTATTTCCCCGGCTTCCTTTTGCGGTTATATTTTCGCTACAAAACAATATACGCATTAAATATCAACAAAATAATAGATTTTATTGTAACGAAAGGATATCCAAAAGAATCAATGACCGATTACATTTTGCTGCCAACAATAAGAAAACAACTACAAACACTTTACGCATTCCTTGCACTGGTGACATTACTATAACAAATTCAAACTTTTATTATTTTTTAATTAATAACGCAAAATATCGTACGACACGTCAATAGGAAAAACCAAGAGAATTTCATGCGCGACGGTAAATGGCGGTATACCTAACCGAAGAGGGATCAGCAGTAAAAATGACAGACATCTGGTTTTGCCAACGCTTAGTATTTCAGCTTCACACTTGTTATTTACCAATTTTGACCAAGTACATCGATTATTTCAATCATTATATTTAAAGCCCGAAATATAGAATTCTCTCTTCTCAAGAAAAACTGACAAGCGAGTTAATAGTTCAACTGATGGTAACTGGCTATTGAAACCATAGACCTACACACCTGCAACCAAGTTTTAAACAAAGAAGTCCACAATTGCATTGTCACTAATGGGCTTAAATGAAATTTCTTACTGCCTTTAATTATCCTGGCTCTATAACCTTCTAAGCCAGAAAACATTGGATATTAGGTATAAGACATAGCAGCATCTTGTATTATGAATACGGACATTTCCGAAAATTGTATGTTGCAATCTTCGGTTGGATAAATTGATTCCTATTTGTTACCATACATAACATATACATTATCTGGTTAAGCTAAAGGAGCTTCTTTTTATTGAGAAATATCTTTATTGAGATCTTACCGTTTTATACTTTGGTTAGAATAATGTATTCCTTGCAATTCCGTCGGAAGATTTTTAACATTATAAAAAAAGTATTGTAACAACTTGTTGCAAATATTATCCTTATGTACAGTGAAACCCAAGAGTCAATTAATCGATGAAAAATTTTTAATATTCTGCGGCGATGTATGTGAAATCAAATCGAGAGATGTGAATGATTGAAATGAAATTGTTATCATATTATATTGTTATTTGTATTCAAATTTTGATAATCTACTATTTGGCCTAAAAGGTGAATATCGGAAAATATTGCAAATTGTGCAAACTTCATAGACATAAGTGGTAGAGCCACGCTGCAGATATATTATGGTTGTAACATGAATGGGTCGGCTTGACCGTGGAAGGACCACGCTTTCACAGAATACCAGCGTAAATAGCAGCTTAATACTGATGTGTTTTGTATGGTGAGTGTAGAGATCCGGAGACCCCTTTTTACTGGAAACGAAGCATTCCATCTTAGTCCTCAGGGTTGACAATGCATCAGTATTTTGGTACTTAACCAAATATGTCTATGGGCCACAGCAACCATTGACCATCAGATGGACTGTGTGTTACTCACCACTTTGGGTAAGTAAGTGTGTTACTTTTAAAACAGTCATACTCAGACCTAGAGCTTCAAACATTGGTTATCAACAAAGAAAGTAGAGACAAAAATTGTGGGGTTATAGCCAGAAGGAGTCTGGTAAAATCTCCCTATTTTCGTTGCAATAAAGAATCATACATGAGATTTTCATTACGTATAAGAACGTGTGAGTCACATATCGTACGTCTAATTCACACCCCAAAGGTAAAATTATAAAACAAAAATTCTCTGGTTTTACAGTTAATATATGCAGTCACCTTTACAAACTTAAGTCAACTTAACACTAATCTAGTAAAGTATATATCACACATCAATTCACTATAGCAAACTCTACTGCTGAAATAAGGCGTCCCCCATATATTGCAACAAATTTGGGCCCTGACTCACCTGAAATCTGCGTATCTCATCAAGTTGTCACCACATCTAGTAGGCATTCACAAGACACTGAGCTCTTCAGCACGACGCTGAACTCGAGAGCTTTTCTTCAATAAGTCGTATAGTGGTAGTTTGATAAGCCGTGAAAAAATATTCACTTCTCCATGTCATACTCATGGTTTCATAAGAGGCGACGGATGAAAACGGAACCTGAAGATGGGCAGCAGCTTCTTCCTGGTAACAACTGCAGTAACTTATTTGGAAATCTGCAAATAAAGCATATAGACTGAATAAATTAGATAAAAAATCGTTAGTGATTATATAAACAGCTGTTCGTTTAATTAAATTGTAATTGATCATTAAGGGCATATGTTAAACAAGACACAACACAAATTATCTACTTGCTTTGATTATTATGTAGTTATTTTGCTTATATTACTGAACTAAATACGTCCAGATTTTATCGTACTTAATGCGAAGATCAAGCATGATCTCGCCATTGTGGAGCTTAGATCATCAAGGTATGCATAATGAATAGTGATGGCCTCAAGTGTACAATTAATTAACATATTTATGATAGTTGGCGTTTGTAATTTTTGTTATCAATGTACTTGTATTTTTAAAATAATAATTATTATTTATTTGCTCACCATACAAAAACCTTAAACAATGAAAGAAAAATATTTTCTTATTCTACACAGCAATATTTCAGCTGATGCTTTCGATAGAAAAACCTAAGCTGTAAACGCCAGTACTCTTCAAGTGTCACAATAAAGAAAAAGAAACAATAATAATAATTAAGCTCGTGATAGGGTAAGTAAAACGAAAATAAAAAGTTTACCGTTTAACAGAGAAAAAATAATACATATCATGAATATTTATGAGTTTTGATATCATGGATATTTATGAGTTTTAATATACGTATTATGCTACAATAGAGTAATATAGTAGCTTCCATAAAGCGACCGTGTGCGAGATGCTGTACATGTTAATAGCAAATAATATTATTCCCATTGGCGAAAGATCAAGAAAGATAATGGCTCGATAATTACAATGTGGAGTACCCATTTAGTTTAATTTAACGGCTTATATGTGTGCTTGAGACGTAATTTTAGCTAAACTCCTGGCAATTAAATTTAAATGTGTTTACTGTGTTTTTGGAAATTTATATACCCTAAAAGTTTTATAATTTAAACTGAAAAAAATAGACAACTCTACATTTTATTTTAATAGTTAAATAAAGTAAGAAGTTAAGTTAAGACTTTATTCCACGGTGGAAAACTCCCATCAATATTGTTTATTACCGTCCATAGACGGGTGTGAAATCTTAAAATATAGACAGCTCAATGGCGCAGTGACTTAGCAATGAGTGGCTGCGCTGAGGGTCTCGGGTTCGAATCTCGCACGGAACAAGTATTTGTATGGCCCACAAATAATTATTCCGGGTCTGGATGTTTGTCCTTGTGCAATTTATATTTGTAAACTGCCTTCACGATACAGGAGAAAATCCTAGCGGTGGGGGTATTAACATACTTAATGAACATCACTAGTGTTCTTTTTAACCACTCCTGGAAAGCTTAAAATGCTTGTGTTAAAATTGTTTCACGACAGTTGTCGAATGTCGGATTCGAACCCACGACCTTTTTAGTTCTCGGTTCGCACCCTGCCATTAGGCTACTGTCGCTTGAAAGTTGGCTATTTATAATTTACTCTAATAAATTATCTTCCTAAAATTTTTAATAAAATATTAACAGTAGAACCTGAATAACGGACAATATTTTTTTTTGATTTTTAGCCTCTTACCGTTAAGTCAAGGGCTAGTTAATCTATTTATTACTAGATGAAGCCACGACCTGGAGGGACATACAGGCATTCCATCTAATATCAATTGGTAATGTAGCCGAAGATGGTAAAGAGACTCAGGTTAAAAAAATTCCATTCACTCTTTTTTTTAAAGAATATTAACAATGCTATAAATATTACTAATATTCCCCTTAACCACTCGTGGTAAGCTTAAATTGCTTGTGTTACGAGTGGTTCACGCCAGTAGTCGAATGGCGGATTCGAACCCACGACCTTTTTGAGCTCGCGGTCCGCGCCCTGCCATTAGGCTACTGTCGCTTGTCGCTACTCTTGCCTTGAATCTGACCATTTTGTATTCGTATTGAAAGCCAAATGCTGGGAAATTATTCAAATGCGCGGTGTGCCGACAAAAATAAGAGAAATTATGAAATCATGCAATTCTTGCCTGTATTCTCAGAAATATAGCCTATAGAACACGAAGAGGCTTTTACGAATCGGCTCGAAACTTTCAAATTTGGCTTTAACTAGATTTATTTTGCCAAAATGCCTCTTAGCATGCCTGTTTTTTTCCTCATGGAATATAGCAATACCAAAAAGTATATTATGTACATTACAAACAAGTCATTGTATAAAAGTTCACACGTTAAAATCTATTTGCCGGGCAAAAATTAAAAAAAAAATGGAAATAATCAAAAAACGTTACAACGATTTAATGCTTCCTCAGGGAAAAGGCACGGAAAGGGAATATAGGAGTATAACACATTCAGCCTTATACAATATTGATTTATACAATGTTGACGAAGGCACTCAAATTGAGGACAATTTGTTTACTAGGTAGTTTTTTATGTCTAGTTGTTCACCTAAATTGGTTGCTTACCCTAAACTATTGCTGTCGACGTATATATTAAAAATTGCAACCTACTTTGAAATTGGCTAGTAACTACGGACTATTATTTACATAGCTTAATTTTGCCGTAATGGATAATATTCATTTATTTCATTATTCATTCACCCTCGAGTCATTATTGAAATGTGAACTAAGGTGCTATTTCGATCCCCACCAGTTCTAATCAAATTGTTAATTACAATTTTAAGTGCTGATTTACCGCGTGCTCAGCGTTGAAGGAAAACATCTCAAAAACTTGCATGCTTCAAGAATAAACAAAAAATTTTGAATACATGTGAAGTTCCAGAAATGAGAGGATGCCCGTGCCTAATATAGCGGAATGTATATAGACCTTAACTTTTATTTTGTTATTCAACATAGCATGTTAGTAAATTTCTTTTTACTATCTAATTAAATTGTAATAAATTCATCATTATCATTACAGTATACCAAAAGTACAATGCGGAACAAAAGCATAAATAAGAAAAAAAAATTTTTACTTATTTTTATGTATTCTTTTTATTGTGATCGCCTAAAATGGCTCTTAGTCAAACAGAGACGCAACTCTAGAATTGTGCTTGTTCTCTTTTCTATATTAAGCAATCTAGCTTCTCCTTTATATTTGAAGGATAGATTTCAAATTATTTCTACAATTCATAAGAGAGTTTTACGATCCTCGTCTAATCATAAGAGGACATTGTTAAAATTGGCCTATGAACACAGAACACTATTACTCCTATCGGAGAAGAACGACAACTTCATACAAAATTTAAGAAATGAGATATATAACCACTAGCTCCATCTATCGTCAGCCTCCTGCACTTCTCGTGTGGCGGGAAAATTTGAATGTGGTCTTTTTCGTTTTTTTTTATTTGAGGTATTTTTGGGTTGCCTATCCCAGCGCTAAATAAAAGAACAAAAATTACAAATTTTTTTTATTAAAATAAAAAACTTACATAACTTAAGAAACAAAATTTCTCCAGCAGCTTAGTTCTTTCAATAAAAACATTTGATGGGTTTAAGCATGAAAGAAAATCAATATTGCTTACAACATTTCAATTACTTAAGTCAACGATGATAAACAATTTAAATAAGATTTACAATCATGAATGAATTGATAATATGCACAATCACAAATCACAGAACGTCTACAATAACCAAAATATCAATATTTTAATCAAAAACAAGTTAATTAATAAATGAGCTCCTACACACAAGTGCAAAGTGGAACAACACACAGTGCATTCACAAATAATAATTTTGTTTTGATAATATTTCTATCTATTTCCCTGAATTGACACTAAAAATTTTGTCTCTATATTATATGCAATGTATTAAGTATTGAATGCAGCTTATAAATAGAATAATTTTAATTCAAAATTATAAAACATATTAAATATTAGATTACAAAAATATTCTTTATTTTATTTTAAACATTTTCATATAGAGTACTTTCTTTTTCAGGTTCTGTGTTATGCTTTGATGTTTGTGGTTGTTCTTCTGTGGATATAATGTTGTCCTTTTTGAAGATCCTGCTTGTGTGGTTTTGCAGCAATAATTTGCGAGGGACCAGCTTGTGATTCCACAAAATAAAATGAGAACACACTTTGTTAGTCTGGAAATAAATAAAAACTGTAATAAATTATAGTATCATAAAATTATTATATAAAATTAAATTAACATTATATTCATTGACATTACTTTCATAGTAAACCAGTCCCTACTCATGGCATTACATTACCCTTCTACCAATACAAAATAAATGAATGGATCTTGTTCATCCAACTTGCTCTATAATACACCCTCTATTGCAATTAATATAACAAAATAAGGTAGTAAATACAATAACTATGTGAAAAGAAATCTTGTGTTTATCTATTGTTTGAGAACCATTTGATGCATGTATTTCTACTGTGTTGTACAAGTTGTGCCTTTAAATTTGATAGGTTTAGGACCAAATGTAATTATTCATATATTGTGATGCCAGAACTTTCTTAAGGTTTGTTCTTGTTTTAAAATAAAATTTGATTGTTAAAAATAATATGCAGTGTGTTGCACTTTTAATAATGTAAGGAAAGGCTTGTGCTAACTTTATAGACTTCAATCCTTTGGATGCTTTGTCCAATCCAATTATCATAAATTAGTTGAAAGAATTAATAGGATTCAAACTACTGTACGTGGTCTGTCTATCCCTGTTAGATCCAGATGATGGTCATATGAATAATCATCATCATCTTCATTACAGTCTATCAAAGTCCTCTCCTGAATATAGTAATCCCCATATAAAATATCTGAGTAATCCTTAAAGAAAACTATATACATAGTGTTGTGTGAATAAGTCAACTAGCGCCATCTAGTGTCAGGAACGAGAGCGAGGGGAGCTTTGCAGAGAATGACATCACAGATCTCTCAACCGACAGCGCCACCCGAAGAACTAAGTTTCTAGAAAATCTTTACTCGAACTCTCGGTACCTTGCGCGTGTTTACTTGAACATTCCGGATATTTTGCTAATTTAAATAAATAGGTGGCGCAAGATGCGATCAGACAGAGTTGAACTCGGCGACAAAGCGAAGCTTCGGAGCGGAATTAAGTGAATTAGTGTGTTTAATTATTAGTGTTTTTTTTAACTTTAATTTGTATAAAGTAAATTAAAGTGTTAATTTAGGTAATTCTATCGGCAATTTTTATTGTCACGAACCTCAAGCTCGTAACAATTGGTGTCAGAAGTCGGATAAAATCATACCGATTTTACCTAAAGAGGAAACGGAGGGTGTCCGTACCCGAAGTCAACGCCAGCAGAAGACGGAACAACGAAGATTTGGTGGTGCAACGCCGCAGACGTCGGAGGGCCAGCCGCCGGCTGCGGGCCCGTCGGTGGCTCCTACATCTGCGGCACCTGACTTAGGTGCTCTGATAGTGATGCTGCAGGACCAGGCTCGCCGACAGGAGGAACAGGCTCGCCGACAGGAGGAACAGGTCCGTCAGTTGAAAGAGCAGCTGCAGAGCGGACAGGAGGAACAGGCTCGCCGACAGGAGGAACAGGTCCGTCAGTTGAAAGAGCAGCTGAAGAGCGGACAGGAGGAACAGGCCCTCCGATTGGAAGAGCAGCTGCGGGGCGGACAAGAGGAGCAAGCCCGCCGACAGGAGGAACAGGACTGTCGGTCGGAAGAGCAGATGCTCCTCATTAAGGACCTTCATGCTACCTTTGGGAAAGGGATAAAGGAGGTGAAGGATAGGGTTGCTCAACATTAACAACCGCCTGTCGGAAGCTGAAACCCAAATCAAGGAAGCTAAAACCCAAATCGACCAAGTGAACAATCGGGTTGATTACGTGGTGGCTGACGTGAAGAAAACGCTGGACGACCTCAAACTGGGTGATGGAACAACAGCTCCCGTAGTAGTTACAACACCTTCGCTACGTGGATTCAAAGTGCCGCCGTTCGACGGTACCTCTTCCTGGTCAGCCTACAAGATCCAGTTCGAGGCTGTTATGAAGGCGAACGGCTGGAATAAAAGCCAGACCATGACTGCTCTCACACTAGGCCTGCGCGACCAGGCCTTAACAGTTCTGGAAGCTCTCGGTGAGGAAGTGACTTATGAGCAACTCCTTGAGGCATTGGAGGCGAGATATGGCGACGCTCACCTGGAACACGTCTTTCGTGCGCAGCTTAAAGATCGCGTGCAGCGCATCAACGAAAACCTGCAACAGTGGGCTCTAGAGGTGGAGAAGCTGGTGCGAAAAGCACTGTACCTGCGCTCATTGAAGGGAACCTGGTACAGACATTCATCGACGGCATCCGTGACCTGGTAGTCAGAGCTGCTGTGAGGCTCGGGCACCACGAGACGCTTAAAGACACCTTGGCCGATGCACTGGAGGTAGAAGCCGTGCGGCAGGATCTTCGTTCCCATCGCGTCAGGGAGGTTGCAGCAGCTACAGTTCGCGACCGCAACAGAGGATATAGCCCTAGGTGCTATGGCTGTGGGGAAAAGGGCCATCTTCGATCCAGCTGCCCTAAGCGAACCCTAGAAAGGGACGGTGAACGATCTCAGGAGGGTAGTGCGGCCAACAGCACCGCCCAGCAGCAGCAGGGAAACGAGTAAAAGCCAGAACTGCGGGGCGGGTGCTGGCTGATGTTAAAAGAGCCCCAAGGATCTCGATCTCACAAACCCATGATGGGAACAGTCTAATCATCAAGGGCGAGGTCAACGGAATGCCGTGTAAACTGACCATAGACACTGGATCCTCTCATACGGTTGTTAGTTCCCAACTTATAAGTCAATTCCTTGGGGACTACGCATACAACCTAGAACGCATTAATTTGGTAACAGCCACCGGTCAGCGTATACCCGTCCGTGGAGAGAAGGAGATGGAGTTGAAGCTTGGCAACGTGATCTACCTGCATAATGTCATCGTGGCTGATATAATGGACGACTGCATCCTAGGCCTAGACTTTATGAGGAATAATTGTTGTGAGATCGACGTTAAGCAAGGTGTTTTGAAATGTGGACAGGAGGAACTTTTTATGAAAGGTGCGTTACCAGGGAACGTGTACAGCATTAGGAAGATTGTTCTTCCGCCTAGATCGGAAACGATTGTTCCGGTTAGTCTTCCTCGAAACGCTGGGCAAGCTCACCGATGTGTACTTGTGGAAAGGGTAAACAATGACCTTCCATGGAAAGTAGCTCGAACCTTGGTCAGGACCACTGACATCTCAGGAGTACGTGTGCTGAACCTTTGCGACCGGGACCAGATTATAGAAAAAGGCACATTAATTGGTACTTGTGAGGAAGTGGATTGGATACGTCGGTGCCAATATATATCGAGTGGGACCCCCAGCAAGGATGCAGAAACGAGAGTGACCACACTTTTGGAAGACTGTCGCAGTGTTCTGTCCCCGAACGAATTGGTCAAGGCGAAGAAGTTATTACTCGAGTACGCCGATGTATTCTCATCAAACGATGCTGACATAGGAAAGACTGGCTTAGTTCAACACAAAATAAACACAGGTGAAGAGTTGCCTATCCGTCAGCGGCCAAGACGATTGCCGGTAGCACGTGAAAAGGAAGTGGAAACCATGATTGAAGGAATGGTGAAGGATGGTGTTATTGAACCTTCCTCTAGTCCATGGTGTTCGCCAGTGGTACTGGTGAAAAAGAAGGATGGCAGCATGCGGTTCTGTGTTGATTACCGCCGTCTGAACGACGTTACAAGGAAGGACAGCTATCCCTTGCCAAGAATTGATGACACGCTGGACATGCTTACAGGAGTAAAATGGTTTATCACTAAAAAGTGGCTACTAGCAAGTTGAAATTGACCCTAAGGACAAGGAGAAAACTGCGTTCTCGACGGGAAAGGGTCTGTGGCAATTCAAAGTAATGCCGTTTGGGTTGTGCAATGCTCCAGCAACGTTTGAAAGGCTGATGGAACTTGTACTTACCGGGCTAATTGGCGATGCCTGTCTGGTCTACTTGGATGACATCATCATCGTGGGCCGTACGTTTGAGGAACACCTTCAAAACCTGGAACGCGTGCTTATGAAGATTCAGAGTGCCAACCTCAAGTTGAACCCGAAGAAATGTTCACTATTCCAACGGCAAGTTAACTTTTTGGGGTTTGTAGTATCGGAAGAAGGTATCCGCACAGATCCAGAGAAAATCGCCGCTGTCAAGGATTGGCCGGTTCCAAAAGACAAGACGCAGGTTAGAGCATTTTTGGGTTTGTGCTCCTATTACCGGCGATTCGTGAAGAACTTTGCAGATATAGCCAAACCTCTGCTACCACAAGCTAAGCGAGGAGAAGCGACATTTATGCTGGGATGAAAGTTGCAATATCGCATTCCAGGAGCTCAAGGACCGTCTGTGCAAAACACCTATTTTGGGATACCCTGACGCAAGCAAAGAATTTATAGTTGACACAGACGCAAGTGATATAGGACTTGGCGGTGTGCTGTCTCAACGGAGTGGTGACCAAGAGGTCGTGATAGCGTACTTCAGCAAGTCGTTGTCAAAACCGGAAAGGAACTATTGTGTCACAAGACGCGAATTGCTCGCTGTGGTAAAGTCGTTGCAGCATTTTAGCAAATATCTTCTGGGACGAAAGTTTCACTTACGAACTGACCATGCTGCACTAAAATGGCTATTGCAGTTTAAAAACCCAGAAGGACAAGTTGCGATGTGGATTGAACTACTGCAGGAATACGACTTTGAGATCGAACATCGCAGCGGGAAATCTCATGGCAACGCAGATGCATTGTCAAGAAGACCTTGTCCTGAAGACTGCAAACATTGTACTAGGTAAGAGAGTAAGGAAGTGGTATCCGTGAGGATGCTCAGGGCAGACCACCTCAGCAACGAGTGGAAGGACAGCTTACAACGTGCACAGCAGGAAGATCCGGACATCAAGCCGATCCTGGAATGGATGAAGGCCAGTGCTCCCAAGCCCATGTGGAGCGACGTCTCAGCGAGGAGTTCGACCACTAAAAGCTATTGGGCCCAGTGGGATAGCTTGCTGCTTCAGGATGGAGTTCTGTGCCGTAAATGGGAAAATGTTCGGGGAGACAGCTGTCATTTACAAATGGTTGTCCCTAAAGCTAAAGTACCGGATGTTCTACAGCTGTACCATAATGATTATTCAGGAGGCCATCTGGGAGTTAAACGAACTCTACTGAAGATCCGAGAACGGTTTTACTGGGTCCACTGTCGAAACGATGTCGAGGACTGGTGTCGCAAATGTACAAGTTGTGCGGCCGTAAAGGGACCTCAGACTCGTAGTAGAGGTGCATAGAAGTTGTACAGTGTTGGTGCACCATGGGAGAGAATAGCCATTGACGTGGCGGGGCCGTTTCCGGAGAGTGAAAGCGGTAACAAGTATTTCATGGTTGTGATGGATTACTTCACTAAGTGGCCAGAAGTCTTCGCCATTCCAAATCAAGAAGCTTCAACAGTTGCAGATAAACTAGTTCATGAAGTCTTCTGTCGTTTTGGAGTACCTTTAGAGATTCACAGCGATCAAGGAAGGAATTTTGAGTCTCAAATATTCCAGGAAACTTGCCGAGTTATGGGTACTCATAAAACAAGAACGACTTCTTATCACCCGCAATCTGATGGAATGGTGGAACGATTTAATCAGACATTGGAAAGGTACCTAGCAAAAGTTGTAGACAATCGGCAACGAGATTGGGACAAGCACATACAACCGTTTTTGTTGTCATATCGAAGTTCTGTTCACGAAAGTACAGCAGTGACACCAGCTTTCGCAAACTTTGGAAGAGAATTACGGCTGCCTGCAGACCTGATCACTGGGATATCGCCTGATCGGTTATACCCCAAGCAGTATAACCGATTATGCATGTGACTTGCGGAACAAAATGAATGACATTTATGAGCACGTCAGACAATCGGGCCAGCAAATGTCTGAGAAAATGAAAACCCGGTACGACCGCAAAATGAACAATAAAGGGTTCAACGAAGGTTCATTAGTGTGGTTGCACAATCCAGTCCGCAGCAAAGGGAAATCTCCTAAGCTTCAAGCTAAATGGGACGGCCCGTACCGGATTGTAACCAGGATCAACGATGTGACCTACCGGATACAGAAAGGCGCAAGAGGGACTCCTAAGATCGTCCATGTGGATCGCTTGGCGCGTTATTATGGGACAGATAATGCTCGGGACGAGCATGTCTTAGGAGGGGGCAGTGTTGTGTGAATAAGTCAACTAGCGCCATCTAGTGTCAGGAACGAGAGCGAGGGGAGCTTTGCAGAGAATGACATCACAGATCTCTCAACCGACAGCGCCACCCGAAGAACTAAGTTTCTAGAAAATCTTTACTCGAACTCTCGGTACCTTGCGCGTGTTTACTTGAACATTCCGGATATTTTGCTAATTTAAATAAATAGGTGGCGCAAGATGCGATCAGACAGAGTTGAACTCGGCGACAAAGCGAAGCTTCGGAGCGGAATTAAGTGAATTAGTGTGTTTAATTATTAGTGTTTTTTTAACTTTAATTTGTATAAAGTAAATTAAAGTGTTAATTTAGGTAATTCTATCGGCAATTTTTATTGTCACGAACCTCAAGCTCGTAACAATACCGTATTACCATATACATTATACACTTTACTTACATCACATGGGACTGCAGTTCTTAAGAGCTTTTTCTTGGTTGCATCATTAAATTAACCATCATGAAAAAAATTTTCACACAGCATTCTGGGCTTATTATGTAGCTTTGCCTGGAAAGCTAAAGTAGTATACTGCTCTTGGGAAGGAATATAGTATTTCGACCATAATTTACAGCTGAAAACAAAAGATATAATTATTAAATACAAATATTATCAAAGTAGGCCCATGTTTATAAACCAATAAATTGTTTTTAATTGGTAAAAGAGAAACAATAAGTTGGACAAGAGATTTACTTTAAGGTTAGAACTTATTAAACTAGCATATGTATATTGTATACGTACCGCAAAATATACTTTACCGCGAATTTCGGAAACCCAAATAAATTAATGTTGTCAATGGTTGGTATGCTGTTGCACTTTGAACACTTTTTCTATTTTCTTTATCCGCCATTGCAGCGTAGTTTTTAAGTCACTATTTCGTATTTCACTACGAATCATTGACTAACACATTGCACATCATATAAACGAAGGACATTAATCTCAACTCAACATCGTAAACTTGTAAAATCTTAGAAAAAACACAAGCAAAACAAACATAACAACCTATCATGAACACAATAACTTATACGGCGGCGCCATATTATTATGAGAAATGAGTATTATAAACTCATTTATGTATTTTGGTGCTACCAGTAAAAAATATGATTTTCTACTAATTGAAAATCAAAACAAAAAGAAAAAAAATTATTTTTCTTTTACTGTCAAGGATATGCTAATATAATAATGTAGAAAAATACGACAGGCATAGTTATCTTCCTATGGATTTTTATTTCTGTATTCAAAATTATTGAGTGTAATTTATCTTTAGCAAAATCTTACTAATTATGAAACAAGACATTTATCTGACAAATGGCAATAATAAAATTCAGCCCCCGTAGGTATTTCATTCTGTCCATACAGAGTTGACCAGGCCTGCCTATGAATCAACACGCACGAAACCTTTACGGTAATTACTAGTTCTTTTTATAATTTATATTTCAATTATTTTAGAATTCAAATATTTAGAACGGATACTTCATAATTTCAAAAACTTTTTAAAAAGTAATTCACTTCCGTCTTATTCCCCGGTGTTATTATTTTTTGGTTTAAATTGAGATTTTTATTAGACGAAGGTATTCTAGATCATACAGTCAAGTCTTTGTTACAGCGCACTTAAGGATACACTAGTCGCTTATTCTTCCATACAAACGTAGTCCGACGATTACTTCATTGTTTGATGGTGTACGTTCAAAATAATAAATGACTTCAATTTGTCTCATGATTATCTAGCCCTGTATGGAAACAAAAAAGTAAAAAAGAGAATGTTTAAAAGTTATAAGCGTCGAAAATTCCGAATTTCAACACTAGTTTTAACACATATTTGGGCGGAAATAAATAACATAAGAAGAACGAAAATTGCAAAATAGTTACCATATAGGGATAGATTAGTTGTTCAAAAATGCAAATAATTTTATTTTAAACAGATACATTCAATAGATTTTTTATGACATCCAGACTACCAATGGTCTGTTTATAAAATTTCGTGCGCCCGTTTTTGTTATAAAACGTCTTGCATTTCACCACAAATTGTTTCCCCGATCAGTGGGACGGACGGAGGGGGGGCGCATCGCTTACTCACACATACTCACTAGGTTAGCCGCTGCTATCTATTTATGGTTTTAATACCTACATATCTACATCTTTATTTAGAAAAAATTGCTTCCTTTTTTTCGTGTCCATTGCTGAAGCCGGGATGAATATAGATGCTAACAAAGATTTAATAAGTTAGATGCGCCCTTACCATAGTATGACCACCCTGAAATGTGTCCATTCTCAAATGAGTGAGCTCACTCATTCGCAATCAGTGCTCATTTGTGCGACAGAGAAAGTAGTATACACAATTTCTGTAAGATAATAAGAGATGAATAGTGTCATCTCTTATTATCTTACAGAAATTTTAGCATTAAGAAAAAATTAGCATTTGTGTGCGCGCGTCAGCGTCTTGCAAACGAACACATCCAAAAATAATGCCACAGTTTTCAAGATGAAGGCGCATCTAACTATTTAAATCTTTGGCTGCTAAAATTTGCCCATAAGTGTGTTGAAGCACATTTAGTTAAAATTGAAAACAGGTAGGCACATAATAATGGACTTTCGATACAGGTAGTACATTAGGTACTTAACTACTTTAATTTGCTAACTAAAGAAAACATCTCATAGATAAGCACGATTATCGAAAATCTTAAAATTATCTATTAATTTAATTAGAACAGGTAATTTTTAGATTTTCGATAATCGTGCTTACGTACGAGAATCTCATATTCTAATATACCTAATGTAATTTATGTATGGTAAATATCCTCCCATGAGTAACGACGCAAACGGCCCCCAGTCCCCGGCGCCCCGCTATTCCTGGCTACGGTGGCGACCATGGTAACGGCGGGGCAGGGGGTGTTAAGAATCTCTGGTGGAGGTTCGGTTGCCACCTACGACGACTCGACCTGGCAACATATAACGCACGCACCCTGAGGACTGACGAGAAGATACTAGAGTTGGAAGAAGAGGTAGACAAGTTGAGCTGACATATTATTGGGTTATCCGAGGTCCGAAGAGAGAGGGAGGACACGGTAATCCTCGAGTCCGGCAACTTGTTCTATCACCGGGAGGGCGACCATCTGTCCCAAGGAGGTGTCGGATTTATCGTCCACAAGTCTCTCGTCAACAACGTTGTAAAGATTGGGAGTGTGTCGACGAGGGTCGCGTACCTGATACTCAGAATCACCAAACGGTATTCACTGAAGGTCATACAGGTTTACGCACCAACCTCGGCACATCCCGATGAGGAGGTGGAGGAAATGTATGAGGATATTTCCAGAACCATGCATTCCTCCACAACCCACTACACGGTGTTGATGGGAGGTGCCAGGGATGGTGCCAAGTTGACTGTCGGTATATCGAAGTGCTGAAGTGTTTGTACAGTAGGGCTACGATGGCTATCCGAGTACAGAACCAGAGTACGAAACCTATTCAACTGCAGAGAGGTGTAAGACAGGGTGACGTTATTTCCCCGAAACTCTTCACTGCTGCATTGGAAGACGTTTTCAAGCTACTGGACTGGAAAGGATACGGTATTAACATCAGTGGCGAGTACATCACTCACCATTGATTTGCCGACGATATATTACTTGTGGCAGAATCGCTGGAGGACTTAAGCACTATGCTCAATGACCTCAATAGTGCCTCCCAACGGATAGGTCTTAAGATGAACATGGACAAAACAAAGATCATGTTTAATGTCCATGTCACACCTATGCCAGTAGTTGTTGGGAGTTGTTGACGAGTACGTTTACCTGGGACAAATAGTCCGGCTAGGTAAGTCCAACTTTGACCGAGAGGCAACTCGACTGGGCAGCGTTCGGGAAATTACAACGCATCTTCTCGTCAGGTATACCTCAAAACCTGAAAACTAAGTTGTATAACCTGTGCGTGTTGCCTGTGATGACGTATGGAACTGAGACGTGGTCCTTCACTGCTGGCCGTATGAGGATGCTCAAAGTCGCTCAGCGAGCTATGGAGAGGGCTATGCTCGGAGTTTCTCTGCGTGATAAACTTAGAAATGAGGATATCCGCAGTAGAACCAGAGTGACCGACATAGCCCAACGGATTAGTAAGCTGAAATGGCAATGGGCCGGCCATATAGCTCGAAGAACCGACAACCGTTTGGGAAAAAAGGTTCTCGAGTGGCAGCCTCGTACCGGTAGACGAAGTGTAGGGCGACCCCCCACTAGATGAAGTGACGACCTGGTAAAACATGCAGGAAGTCGATGGATGCAGGTGGCTCAGGACCGTGCTTTGTGGCATACCTTGGGGGAGGCCTATGTTCAGCAGTGGACTTGTCAAGGGCTGTAATGATGAATTTATGTAAGTACATAATAATCTAAGAAGGGCAGTCAATGATAAATAAAATGTGTTTTGTAAGTTGTTTTTTTAAAAACACCAACACAACAAAAACATGAAACTGAGAAGAAGCACCCGATCTGCCGAAACAAACTCAGAGAGGTCGGTCCAGGCTCAGGAACATTGGTCATGTCATATGAGAACCAGGCTAATATGGTCCTTTGAAGAAAGAATCATACAGATGTGAGTTGACAACTTAGTACTTTTTAGGATTCCGTACCCGAAGGGTAACCAGCAGGGCCCTATTACGGAGCCTCCGCTGTCCGTGTGTCTGTCTGTCAGCGGGCTGCATTTCATGATCCGTAATAGGTAGATGGTTGTAATTTTCACAGAACGTGTATTTCTGTTGCCGCTATAACAGCAAGTGGTAAAAATAAATTTAAAATTAAAGGATTTTCTACTAGAAAAAGAAACTTGTATTTTTGGCTTTTTTTAAATCGATAGTAATATGTATAGGTATTTAAATCTTGTAACCTCGGAAGCTCGGAAATCCGATTCGCACTTGGAAAAATATTTGTTTATATTTAACCTTACCTCAGACGTACTCATATTTTTATATATAATTTACTATACTACTATATAAGCTACTACTAAATAAAATAGTAGTAGCTTTGCTATGGTATTATAGTTTATTTTAATTAAGATTTAATTTATTACAGAATAATACGAACTATATAAAAACTAAGGAGCGCATCAACCTACCTCAGATATTGGGTAATGAATACAGATAAGTACACATAGGATTTAGTTTCTAAGTTGTACCTACATATTTTATAGCCTTCGTTATGAATAGCATAAACAGGCCAAGCCCCCTAGCCTACAAACTTTTCGTAACGAATCTCTTTCTAATATCGCGACTTTTATTTTTTTGGACTGACCACCTGACTCGTTCGGTGATGCCATTCCCATACAGTGTTTAGTTTTCAACTAGCGTTATCTATCATAAAATAAATCAAAATTTTATTCATATTTCGCTAATTGTGTCTGTACTGTGAATTTGATTTACAATCGATCTCTAAGTTGTAGTTTTCTTCTAATTACTTATCTTGCCTAGACGTGTTCTTTGGACTTCTGTAAGGAAGTCTGTGCTGTTAGTATTCCGTTTATATACGTTACTATTTTGATAGACGTTTGTGCTTGTCCCTGCATTGACACAATGCCTATTGTTGATAACTTTATAAGTACTAAGAGAATATTTGAAACCGCTATTGAACACAAACAATCAATAAACAATTTACAAACTAACATTTTTTATTTATTTAATTAACCTATATAAAAGCCCCACTCACATCAAAATCGCGCTGTCGAAAAAGCGGTTATCCTGACACTGGCTGACATATACTTCGGGGAGTTGCCTGTGGGCTATTATAGCTAACTAGCTATGGAAAGTAAATACCTATTTAGAATACATAGTACCTTACCTACAGTAAAATACAAAAACAAAAAGAAAACATAATTATGTTACACTTTTTTGTGTTTGTTTTAGAAATTGTTATATTTTTTTCAAAAAAAGTTTTTATGTTACCGGTTTTAGTTGAGAGTTATGTCCCTTTAGTGGGTACAGGCGTGATATTACATTGTGTGATTGTGTAAAGAATGCATAGACAGGCGATAGCAGCAATCGCGGTTGATTTGCTGTCGTTTGATGAAGAGTGCCCCCGATTTCTCCAAGATCCCATCATCAGATCTTGATCTGACCATCATCGATTACCATGGGATTATCTAGAAAATATATCCTTTCAAACAAAAAAATAATTTTCCAAATCGGTTCAGGCTTCAGGAATCTTCGAGAAATCGGTGGACAGAACATACATAAATAAAAACCAACGAATTGAGAACCACCTCCTTTTTTCAAAGTCGGTTAAAAAGTAGGTAAAAACAAATCAATGGAATTGTTATATAATAACAACATCTACTTAATTTCACATAAGAACTTTCATAATAACAACTAAGTACATAATTTGGGTTCATAATAATTACGTTTCACACAGCAGATCCTAAGTTATAATAATACCAATTTGTTTTCTCTCTCCTTTCTCTTTTTAAAATACGCTACCCCCACAGTAGAATTTTCTCCAGTATCGTGGAGGCAGTTTACAAACATAAATTGCACAAGGACAAACATCCAGACCCGGAACAACTATTTATAGACCATACAAATATTTGTTCCGTGCGGGATTCGAACCCGCGGCGCCCAGCGCAGCCTCCTTGCTAAGCCACTGTGATACGGAGCTCTAATTGCCGTTTGAGTTTATGTTATTATA